>CM064491.1:38640742-38750215 GCA_032716605.1 Paralithodes platypus | reverse complement strand
ATGGTTAATTCAGGTGAAACTGTGAGGATGATGCTAGGATATTTTTGCAAATGGGCCTGTTACTGCAAGGCGTTAGGAGGGTATGGAATCGGTAACGTCTTCAATGCCTGGCCAAAAACAGGCTGCGGTCATGCGGTTATTAGCCTCATGACCAGGGATACCTTGATAACGTGTGTACTTGGCAGGGTTGACTTGTTGAGCGAGATGGGTTGAGTGCGCAGAGCCCTTCGGCCCCATGCTGTTCCCCTACACTCGACTCCTAGCCATCCCAGTGGTTTTGCCGACCCCGATACGCGGCCGGAGCAGTTGGGTGGTGACTGGCAGGGTGGGTTGCCCCTGGGGGGACCACCGTTAATTTCAAACATTGTATCACCTTTTTTTTCCAACCCCTTCCTCCAGGGTTAACCTCCAGAATTATTGCTTCAGCTCGAATTAGGCTAAGATCGAAGAGATAAAGGCTCATCAGGGTATCCTGGAGCTTCAGCATCAGCAGCACATAGAGCTAGCAAAAATCCAAGCGGATTTAGATTCGACTAGGTACTGTGCCGACATGGACGTAGAGAAAGTCGCGAGTAGAGGCAATGGGACAGCGGCGACTTGGGGCTGGTAACCGTTGTCATGAGCATTCTCTCTCAGCACTTATTAAAACTTGTTCCGGTGTTTGATGAGAGTGGTGTAACAGCATTTTTCCATACGCTTTGAGAAGAAGTGCCAGGAACACCAGGGTCCCGAGAATACTGGGCAGCACTTGTAACCCTCTAGATTAATTGGCACGGGTCCCCGTAAAGCCTACGATGCATTACCTTTGGAGTTATGTATATGTGTACGAGTATCTCAAGGATGCTGTCCTGAGGGCTTACGAACTGCAACCAGAAACGTACCGTTTGAAGTTCCTGGGTGTAACTAAGGGAAGAGAATCATCATCCTTTTTTTGGAACACGCCCGGTACTTGTCCGATGCTATTGGGATACTGGCTTCCGATCTGAGAAGGTCACAACATTTGATGAAATTAAGCCTTAATTAGGTAGGAGCAGTTTCTTTAAAAGAGCACGTTCGGTGATCTAACTTTGGAACTTAAAGCGAAAAACCCAAGAACTCTATTCGAAGCAGCAGAAATGGCTGATCGACGGCTGTCGTTGATTCGTGGTTGCGGGTCCTCACATGAATTACGGTGTAAGTGCTAAGGGACCCGGTTATCCTCCCCCTCGCCCGGAACAATGACACAGTTAAACCGAAGAGCCATGAAACTAAAACTGAATCCAAAACCTGTACACCACACCGTAATGTGCAAAGTCAGGGGCCTTTTACATCACAGTAGAAGCCTAAACCGGAAATTTATGTGTTTTCGTTGCCACCCAGTGAGGGTCCATCAGGCAAATGAGTGCCCTAGTCGACCTCCTCCGGCAGCCGTTCCCTTTGCTCACGGCATTGGAGTGTTCAAGAGGACATCGGAGTTTGTTTAGAAGGCATTCCTTCCGAGGTAAATACACTGGCCAGTGCAGATGGATCCGGAAGGCTTATTCCCTGTCCGTGATGCCTTTATTGACCACAAGGGGACTCGTTTGTGTGGAGTGGGGGGTGTAGAAAGGACATGAGGTGAGCATTTTGCGTGACACTGGGGCCTCGCAAACACTGGTTAGAAATTTCACTGGTAAACCTGTCAATTAACGCGTGGTGGTTTGTGGTTCATGGATTTAATGCGACAAGGTTTAAACATAATACCCGCTTGTAAGAATGTAAGGTGGAAGTTGATGGTGTGACTCGCGACCTGGATGTAGGAATTGTGGGAGACGTTACCTGTTGGGGGCGTCGACCTCCTTCTCGCCGACGACTTTTCGGGACCTACTTCTGAGGCTCCACCCTATGGTCGTTGCCGAGAAGCGCTGCAAACGTGAGTAGGGAGGAGCAGGAGTTGGTTGAGAAGTGTCCGGTGCAGCCTATGGCGGGTGTTGTCACCGGAGATCCTGCATCCAGGGAGTTCACATTCTGCGTCAACCATGCTTTAGATCAGCGGAGTATAGGGTACCGAGGAAGAAGGAGTTTGGAAAAGTTGATTGCGGTTGGAGATGGGGCGTTGTAGTTTAGTGTCCAACAGGACCTTCTCGGGGACTCATTATTAGGACCCACATTTCGAGTCTGGAGAAGACCCCAGTAACTGTTCCTGAAGGGGCAGAGGAGTGGGCTTAAAAAAGACGAAAGAGTTGAAGGAGGGACAGTGATGCACAGTCGGGAGATGTAGCAAACAAGGTACCCTGACGCGGTACCCTAATGAGAAAAGGGTCGGCGAAGACGGTAGGGTTTCGAAGCTTGCTAGTGTATTTTTGCCCGGTATGGTTACCCGCAGGGGATTCAGTCAGTCCAGGGACCCAACTTCACCTATCTAGCCTCTTTGTTCAAGCAATGCCGCAGCATGAGATTGTTGGGGTTGTGTCATCTGCGTATCATCCGGAGAAGCCCAGGGTGTGTTTGGAGCGATGGCAGGCTCGGCCTTGGAAAATTATGTGACTTCGTTGTTGTTGCTTTGAGAGTGGGCAAGGATTGGGATCTTTGCCTGCCATGTGTTTGTTTGCTGTGGGGCGGGAGGTGGCCTGGGGAGAGGTGTGGGATTCAGCCCTTAATGAGCTCGTCTTTGGACCACCGTGTTAGAGGGCCTCTCCATATGGTTTGAAGAAGTATGGGAGGGTGCAGACAAACCTTGTTCTATGCTCAAGTGTGTCCTAAACAGTCGAGAACGGAATGTTGCGCAGTCTGGTAGTTGGCTGGCCGTTAATTTGACTAGCTCTCAGGCCCTCAAGGAAGGACAGGTACGACCTCAAGGTTGAAACTCAGGAGGGAGTTTCACGTGGGTCAGGAGGTGTTGATTTTTACTGCCCCTTGTAGGTCACCCGAGCTTGATCCGCTAATGTACGCTGGTCCTTATAAGGTGGTGGAGGAGCTATCAGACCCTGGATGACTTGGTAGCCCACTCCAGACAGACAGAAGCGCAATCAGTTATGTCATAGTTAATCCCATGAAGGAGTAATGGGAGGTGAGTCACCCCCCTGAGCCTCTCACTGTGCCTGTGATGACGTTTAGACAGGTCAAGGTGGAGAGAAGGAGAACGGGAACAGTTTAAGCTCAGGTGGAGGATAACTGGAACGGATAAGAAGTTCAAATGGGCGCCTGAGTGTGAGAATGGTGTTTAGAGAAGTAAAACCACCTGCTTGTGCCACTCAATCCATCCTCAGGTCCCTGACTTTAGCCTACCTTTCCAACTAGCAACCGGAGGCTAGTGGTGTGGGGGCTGGTGCCGTCCTTGTGGAAAAGGGACGATGATGGGCATGGAGCATCCTGTTAGTTGTCTTCTGCTCGGAAGAAGTAGAAGTACAATTCGGCCAGGGGAGCTGCTCTGTTGTGCGAGGATGGAGCTGCTGGCGGTTTGTGCTTGCGCTTGGGGCATTTCGAGGTTTATGTTCCAGCCTATGGTCCGGTCGTTGTAGTTTAAACCCAGATCATCACCCTCTCAAGTTCTTGGACCAGTTTCACAATCGGATATGAGGCCTGACCCAGGTGGTCACTAAGGTTATTGGTATATAACCTGGGAATACGCCATATTTTGCGGGTTGTGACAAACGTGGTTACAGAATGGTCCGTTCAAGGGTATATGATCCTGGGTAGATTGAGGGGGCACAACGGCGTAGCCTCCTGCTTTAGAGTTTGAATAAGTATTGTGTGCGCTGTGGTGCTTGTTGGCTCGCGGTTGTAGCCCAGCGTATTGGGTCGTAAAGGCAGGAGTTGAGCGTTTGGTATAGAAGAAAAAAACTAGATTGCCCCTATAGTGCAGCCGAATTAAACAAATTATAAACATAAAAAACAAATAAAAACTCTTTCTTTGATAGTTGAATTTTTTTAGTATGTTATAGCAGTAATTTCTGAGTTGCACTCCTCTCAGAATGCTGGGCTAGAGAAGCTCGCCTTTTGAGGAGCATAACTACATATAATTTAACCTATGGTGTTGGGGAGGGTTATCATTTTGAAAAATGTTTTGTTGAAGAACTGTGCCAGATATTTTACTGCCGCTGGGTGATGGGAAGTGGAGATATAGCATGGGTTCTAACCATCATATTTTTGTGAGCCTTGGGGCCTCTGAGAAATATCTTGGGGGGGGTGTGACGTCAAGCACCCCGTTAGAACCGCATGGCTTCTCCTACAGTGACTCTCTAGGATCGCCAGGGCAGTGGATGGGGCACACAGTTAATGTATTAGAGTGTGCTTTATTTCATATGAAAGCTTGTGACGTGGGCGGTCCAGAAAGGCTCTTTGTTTTGACGCATGTCAGAGCTTTATATATTTAATTGTAAAGTATATGTTTCATCATTAACTACTAATGATGGGATCTGGGAGAGAGAGAGAGAGTAGAACAGAGTGAGAGGGAGCGCGCAGTGTTTTTGTCCCGCTCGATGACGTCACGGCTGGCTGCCTCGTGGGGGTTGGTTGAGAGAGGTCCTTCCCATGCTGTTAGCTCCCTTGCTAGTGGCTAGAGGACTTGTAACCGCTTTTATCCCACGCGGCTCGAGCTAGTGCGAGTATATATACAGTTCCTCGCCACTCTCTCCCTCAGATCTGGTTTCTAGAACGCATCCATCTTTTTTCCCTTGCTATCTGACCCCGCTCCGCACTTGAGAATCTTTTCCTCTGCCTACCTTTCTCTTTTTCATATCTTTCACCACCTTTTTATTAATATTATATCCCCTCTGGTTAACTCTGCAAAATCAGCTTCATGCTGGCCAGTTGTATTGTGCGTTAAGGTCTGATATAACCCATGTATGTTAGTTGTTAAGATAAGTGGATCACGAAGCATTGGTTGGCATTCATATTGTTTAGTACCGCTCCTTTAATTATTAGTGTTCTGCTGGATTAGATAATGCTAGACTAGGGGTCGGATATTATAAGGTATTGTTTCCTATGAGTGCTGGCTTTAGTTAAAAGCTGCACGACATACCTGAGAACTGGAGTTGATTGAGTAAATTCTAGTCTGTGTGCCATTGAGAGTAGAGCATGCACGAGTGAGGGCTTTTTGCCTATACCATTCTGCACTGTTCTAAGCTCGTTGTTTGTCTTTGAGGTACGCCAGGAGAACGCTTAATACTTCGGTATTAAGGTTTCTCAAGAGAGCTACCCTTCCCTATAACGTAATATTTGACGCACAGACTTGAGATTTGCACTAGGCTATGCGGCATGCCATGCGCACCAGTAGCTCGTATCATTGACTCTAGCTAGACTTTATCAGTCACAGTAGACATTAAGTATATTAAACCAATTACTCTTTTTATGTATACCCGTTTATGATTACACAAGCATTTCGCAGCCTAGTTTGATGTATTGAGACACAAACGACTTAGGCTCTTTTTGTTGATAGGAATACTGCATTGTCGTGGCGATTATTATTATTGTTGTAGTGTTTAGGATATTCTTGGCTCCGACGGCATTATATATTCTGCCTTTTTGTGTGCATAGCCTGCACGAGCATTGTTCCGCTGCCTGCCTTTTTGGGTTCCATTTCCGATACGAGCATCTTTATAGCATCTAACATTTAAAGAAGATTCCTTGTTAGTGTTGAAGGACTTTAGTGGACTTTCTTTCATGTAGGAGTGCCTGACATTTATTGATTAAAGTACCGTAAGCTGTAACTTCTCTTACCACCTTACTTTGCATACCATAACCAAGCACCTTCGGTTATAGGTAGTAATAGGCTGTTTTCACATAACATTAAGCCTAGAGTAGAACGCACATTTATTGAGAGTTTGATAGCCTATTATTGCATATAGAACTCTGTAGAGTATTTGTGTTCTTTGTTCACTGGGAATATACATCAGAGGTTGGATCTAGCGCTTTCCGTTGTAGCATTTATGCCATTACTAGTCCAATGAATAAGAGCCCTGATATATTTGAACCCCAGTCGTAACAAGCATACAATTGACCACAAATAACGCATAGCATATAGCATAACACAATTGACCACATGCGAATATCTGGCTATAAGAAAGTCGAACCATAAACATCGATATTTAACAGAAATTTAGGTTTATGAGGAATAGAAAGTATGATAAATTTGCTTTTATGTATTCATAAATGTATTACGACCTTATATTCGTTGTTAATTCTGCTAGATATCGATGTCAATACCTTTACATTTTTTAAACCTGAAACGAATGTTAAATTTAGTTCAGACTTCATTGCTTTCCACTTTCCACATCTGCAAGTGTCAATTTATCAACGGGTATTGTTGCTTATGTCCACTAAATGATTTAACACTATCTGGTCCAACCTCTTGGGGGTTATATTGATATTTTGTTTAATTGTTGTTGACAAATTTCGTTGTTTTAGCCATTTCCGAACAATGTATTCTAGTGTGTGCCCTAGGCTTAATGTCTTCCCAGACTTCATCACTAAAAAATGCCATCCAAATCCCCTTCAAGTTAAAATTGTACATTGTTCGATAGAAAAATGTTCTGCCCGAAGGCCAATTTCTACTAAGGTACAGGCTTGCTATCCCTCGCCTGAAATATAGAACACTGAGTGGGGTGATTAAGTTACCAGTTGTGTTCTTCTCCATGTTCCTTATAATTCCTACCTCAATTGAAAGGATGTATGTTGTATACAAGCTAGATAAATAGGTGCTTCGATATATCATATCATAACTCTCTCTTTCTCTCCCACTCACTCTCTCTATCTCTCTCGCTCTCATATCCTCTCTCTCATATCCTCTCTTTATCTGGGCACTTACAGTTGATAAAGTCGACCGTGCTGCTTGTTGATTCTGCCTTGATATTAGCATTCATGAGACGGGGAGAGAGAGAGAGAGAGAGAGAGAGAAAGAGTTAGAGTTAGAGAGAGAGAGCGAGAAGGAATTCATTATTAGATAACTTGGTGTATATATATAGATAGATAGATAGACAGATACACTGACCACACACACCTTACTATCCAAGCGAGGTGGACAGGAATCCTTTCCAATAGAGATAGCTGAACCCCAAACAGTTCACTAGGTTATCATAATTGACCACTTGCGAGTTTCAGGCTATAAAGAAGTTGGAGCTGTGAACATCGATATACAGTATAGCATAGATATAATAATAACTCAGATGTCTAATGGATAAAACGTATGTTGAATTTAGTTGTATGTATTTATAGATGTACTACAACCGTATTTGAGCTGGTAATTCTGTTAAATATCGATGCAAAAAAATCCAACTTCCTTATAGCCTGAAACTCGCAAGTGGTCATTATACACTTGCGAGTTTCTGTCTAAAAGGAAGTTGGCTGTAGATATCGATATATAGCAGATTACCTGTTGTAGTAGTACATTTATAAATATATACAATCACATTTAACATACTATTTAGCCATTAGTAACCTACATAATTATTGCATAAATATTTGCCATCGAGTTATACAGCTCCAACTTCCTTATAGCCTGAAACTCGCAAGTGGCCAATTGCACCATACATAATTGTTCGGAAATGTTGACTGTCCAAAGAAAAATAGGGAAGTTAGGACAAAACACGAGACTCTACCCTGTTCAGTATAGGTAGGCCAGAAAGATTAAGGGGGGTCACCTGCTTTTTTCTCTCTCTGGGCTGTATCCCATTCGGCTCTATTAAGCCTACTATTTTAAGACGTTTATCCTCATCCAGGTGTCGATTTATATATATACCTGGTAGGCAATAGCGAGCCTTCATATTTTGGATAATGAGTTAGACATTGGTGTCACATTGGTTAAATTTCTCCGGCGATTCCTGATTTCTCCATAAAATGCTGTCTCGCAATCGCTCGCCAGGAAAAAATGACACATGGATGGGGATACATTTCTGAAAACAGTAAGCTGAATGGGGCCGAATGGATACAACCAAGACAGAGAACAAATTCACCCCCATAACCTTAGATATATAACTACCAAAGGACTAGAATAATCCAGCTCGTATTTCTGGCTTTTGTTTTTGTTTTTGTTATTTATATATATATATATAGTGTTTTCTCAACCTCAGGACTGTAGACTGTTCAATAGCCTGTAACTCTTACGAGGCCCCGAGATTATCGATTGATTCTTCGAAATGTTAAGGGTGCTTCATATATGTCGCACTAGATGGTGTCAGTGGAGCTTCAAGGTGTTGGTTGCTTCCTTTCTGCCACACTAAATGACGACAGTACCTTATTTATACACGTCACTTGGTTGGAGAGAGCAACTATACGGTCGTTCACAGCATCGTCGAATATGGCCAGGCATCTTTTATGCTATACATTTGTGACTACAGTATATGGGTCAGGAAATTATTTGAAGAAGAGCAAGGAAATGATTTGGGAAGAGCCAGGCAGGGAATAGGTGTGAAAATATACAACTCATTTACTCCAGCCTTTTTTTAGTTAAGGAGAGATGGGTCGTTTATCTGGCCCTCCTTCTTCCTCGTGTTTAGCCCCAATAGGTGAAGATTGTAATACGTTCGCAGTTTGTCGATTTTAAAACCTTTGTCCCATATCTATATCAATATCAAGACCTTTCGTGCCATTTAGGTGTCAATTTTTTCCTGGCGAGCGATAGCGAGCCTGTAATTTTAACCTTTTCACGCACAGGATACCATTTGAGGCTATTCTGTGACCATCAGGGGTATTTAGAAACCTTTAGTATATTTACTTCAACCTCTGCAGTTGTCTTTGAGTGAGCTGTGAGCAGAAAACTAATTTTGGAGAGGCAATTTTAAGATTGAGTAAACTTATTCTGGTTGCTAATCGGCAACCCTGGCGTCCATAAGCTCGTGAAAGGGATAAGAGAAACTGACCTTAGGCTGGGACATTTTTCTATCGAAAAATTTACAAATTTTTCTTGAAGGTGAGTCTAGGGATTGTGTTTTTACGCTTGATGAAGGTCTAGCGAGGAAAACAAAAATAAATGAATATATAAATAAATAGACCAACAAAAATAACCACTGTCCCCTTATAGAAATTAAGGGGTCAATATGTGTGTGCTACTTGTAATAAACAAACTATAGTGCACCTTACCATAAACAGACTATAGTGCACCTTACCATAAACTGATTAACCTGGCTGGAGGCTCACTAGGCTACACTCGCTAAACCACCACACATACAATTAACCCGTGCAGTACAGGTCACGTCATTTGCGTTTCATTTCAGCTACAATAAGACGATTTTAAGAGGTTTAGACAGGGAATATGGTAGCTAAAAGTATCAATTGAGATCATTTATAGCCTTTTAATACCAAATGTCCTTCCTAAACTGAAGAAAATCTTGTAAAACTTGCCAGAATATAATGCAAAAGACGTTGTCGGTACAGAAGGGGTTAAGGGGGGCTGTCTTGTTTTTATTGGACCTTTTTCATTATTATAATGTTTTGTTTTTTTTTTGCTCCCTAGACCTCTATCAAGTATTACAAAATCACACCCAAGAGGGTCAAAGCCTCTCTTCAAGATAATTTTTTAAATTTGTCGGTACATGTTCCGGCCGAAGGCCGATTTCTACCAAATTACAGGCTCGCTATCGCTTGCCATGAAAACATTGACACTAATATGGCAGACAAGTTCTTAACAATTACAACGGAATGGGACGAAAGGTGTTAAAATCGCCAAACAAATGGGGCGAACGTCTAAAGATGTCAAAACTAATGGGGCTAAACACGAGGGAAAAGGGGGTCTAGAAAAAACATAGACCTCCCATTATCACTGACGTCTTGTGAGCTATTGTGATATATTGTTTAATTATTATTATGGATTTTCCTGACTGTTGTTACTTTCCAGCAATTTTATATATGTTGTTCCATGGCTAACAATAACGACATCCCAGACTTCCTTCAATCTAATACATACCCACCATGACCCTTTTCAACCTAAATTGACTCCCAAATGCCGTGGAAGGTCTTAAATTTGACACATTTATGGGGCGAAAGTTGTAAAAATCGGCAACCTAATGCGGCGTTAATATCTCAAGGATAATGGGCTAACATGAGAGAGAATGAGTTCCAGAGACCCCCCCCCCCCCCAGCTCCCAATATGTTGTGTGTCGGCAGATAATGCGGCTCTATGACAAAGGAATGACAAAAACAAGTTATGGTTTCAACGAACATATCGAACATATTAGAATAGAACGTTCCGTAACTAAAAGAAACGAACACCAGGTGAACACTGAACGCTAATGATATGAGTAGAGTCTTGGACATGAATATCTAGACAATATTTGGAGGCAAAATATATTATGAAGCACTGTCGAAATAAATTGAAAAACTGTTGATTGATTTAGTAGGTATAATTGGTCAGACATCTCAGTCTCGTTTACATCATCATATAGAGTTCAAATACTTCCGATCACGACTGTACCTAACCTTACTACCTTCATTAATGTATACACACACACACACACACACACATATAACAACACAATGGACCTCGTAAGTACCAGGTATTACCATTGTCCATTGAATGTGCAACATATCAATCTCCCCTTTATTTCCCATTTCACGGACCGCAAGCCTTACAGTCACTATTCTCAGTATTCTGCAACCCCAACATCGAGGTTTGGCAAGTAGACAATATTGAAAGGTAAATTTGACAGGGAAAACTGTCCAATTGTGAGTCTCTCTGTGTGTGCAAATCAGTGTGTGTCTGTGTGTGTCAGTATTTATGTGTGTATGCCAAATTGTGAGTGTGTGTGTGTGTTTTTTTATGTGTGTGTCTCTTTGTGTGTGTGTGTGTGCTTGTGTATGTGTGTTTCTGTGTGTGTATACCCTAATATGAGTCTCAGTGAACGCAATAACGATACTGAAGCTGAAGATACAATATACCTTTGATATTATCTCTCTTACAATATACTGTTAACCCTTTGAGCACCAGCGACGAGTGTTATATTGTATTATTGCTACATTTACAAGATGTTATGGAGCTTAGGAAGGATCTTTGGTATGGAGCTTAGGAAGGATCTTTGGTAGTTGTTATGGAGCTTAGGAAGGATCTTTGGTAGATGTTATGGAGCTTAGGAAGGATCTTTGGTAGTTAGCTTAGGAAGGATCTTGGTAGATGGAGCTTAGGAAGGATCTTTGGTAGATGTTATGGAGCTTAGAAGGATCTTTGGTAGATTTATTAGCTTAGAAGGATCTTTGGTAGATGTTATGGAGCTTAGGAAGGATTTTGTAGATGTTATGGAGCTTAGAGGATCTTTGGTAGTTGTTATGGAGCTTAGGAAGGATCTTTGGTAGATGTTATGGAGCTTAGGAAGGATCTTTGGTAGATGTTATGGAGCTTAGGAAGGATCTTTGGTAGTTGTTATGGAGCTTAGGAAGGATCTTTGGTAGATGTTATGGAGCTTAGGAAGGATCTTTGGTAGTTGTTATGGAGCTTAGGAAGGATCTTTGGTAGATGTTATGGAGCTTAGGAAGGATCTTTGGTATTGCAAGGTTGTAGAGCTAGTTTGAAGCCTTATTATTGCTAGAGGTTAAGCTTCCTAAGCTAGATAAAATTGTCTAATAGTTGCCAGAATATTATAATAGGGATGTCCCTGGTATTGAATATGTTAATATTCATCAAGCTATACAGTGTATCAAACGTGAACGTGTGTATGTGTGTGTGTGTGTGTGTGCGTATTTATCTGTGGGAAGTTTTCGCGTGTATTCTTTTAATTTGTCTTTTACCCCTGTTTGTTCCTAGGAATGGCTTTTTGGAACCCCACTGTTTCGCTCCATTATTTGAAGATTTTAAGATACCTCACCCCACTATTATGGCGATAATCACATACTTCACCCCAATCAGGTGTCTATGTTGGTCCTCACCTTCTGCGAGATCCTTGTCCTTAGACTTTCTCCTGCAATGTCAAATGTGTGAGTTATAAATTAATTAAAATCTCTCTCTCTCTCTTTTATTTTGTATTTATTTGTAATTTCTAAATCACTCTCTCACATCACTTAATCTCTCTCTCTTCCTCTCTCTCTTTTTCTCTCTCTCTCTCTCTCTCTCTCTCTATATATATATATATATATATATATATATATATATATATATATGCAAGACAGTCACAGCAACACGTAAACTTATAATATGCTGAATATCCATTGGGAAGGAAGGAAAATAAATACGGAGTCCCAAGCACTGTCGTGTATTACATCTTCAGGGGACAGAAGACAGGCAGAGAAAGCGCTTGGTACTCTGTTTATTTTCCTTCCTTCTCTGTGGATATTCAGCATATATATATATATATATATATATATATATATTATATATATATATATATATATATATATATTTTCTTTAATACATACGAGGTTGAAAGAAATGGCAATTTCTGCGTTGGAAATTTTATTATTCAAAGTTTCCAGGTCTCTGATGAGTTTTCGCTGGGTGGCAGGAAGTAGATGAAGGAGATGAGCAAAATTCATGGTGGTACAGGGTTACATAAATGTACATGATGATACAGGATATACGACGCGTTTCACTGGACAACCAGCATTATCAAGTAAGGAAGGAATGAAATAAAAGGTAAACAGGAAGGTTATATATAGAGGGTGGAGGATCAGAGGAGGAGGAAAACAGGGGGCAAAAGTCTGCTATTGGTGGAAGCATAAACTAGGAGAGAGAAGGGGTTAACCGCTCCAACGCATGCGCACTGGATGCGGGATGGTGGTCAGTAGGTGGGGTCGAAGCTGATTGGCTGCGTGTCGAGGGGCGTGGCCTAAGTTGTGTGGCGCCTGCAGAAGACGAAGCTGAAGGAGGTAGCGCGGGGGGCTGCGTCAAGGGCACCGGGGGGCGAGGAGGGGTGTTAGGTCCTGTAGGGTAGTGCCTTTTGGCAGAAGGAAGGATCTGAAGGTCCAGAGTTTGGTTGTTGATGTTGGGATGTAAGGCTTGGATATATAAAGCTTCGAGTATAGGTAATCTCCTTGGGTCACTTTCTTTATCGAGTATGGTGGTGTGTTTCTCTAACTCGTTGCGTGTGAGGTGAGGGTGGTTAGGGGTGAGATAGTGGTCTTTGATGGCTCCAGCCTGAAGGTGAAGAGTTAACCGACGTGAAAGACGAGTCTGCGTCATACCAATATAGGAATGAGGTCCACAGTCCTCATAATTACAGGTATGTTGGTAAATGACGTGATCGTCGGTCATCGGGCTCTTTATCTTGGTGGAGGCTGGTTTGTTGCGGAGAACGAGGTTGGAGGTCTTGGGGGATTTGTAATAAATTATTAATTTGATTTTGTTTTCCGGGTTGGTTGGGTGGACATGCTTGGAGATTATTTCTTTTAAGACGGCCTCGTCATTTTTGTGTTCAGAGGACATGTAATTGCGGTAGAAGATCTTAATTTCATTGGGGGGGGTCAATGTTGGGAGGGCTTTGAGTGTACCATTTTTCAAGATGGTGGTTGATGGTGCTGGAGATGTCGGAGTTGGAGTATCCGTTATTTACTAAAACTTGGGATAGTCTTTCTAGTTCCTGGTGGGTGTCGGCCCAGGTAGAGCAGTGCGTGAGGGCTCTCCTAACATAGGCGGAGATGGAGGATAGAAGATAACGGCGGGGGCATTCACTATCGCCGTTGAGGCATTGTCCTGTGTTAGTGGTTTAATGTAGACGGTGGTTTTGAACCCATGGTCGTTCAGAGCTACGAGGATGTCGAGGAAGGGGAGTTGTCCATTGTTTAGATTTTTCAAAGGTGAAGTTAAGTCCGGAGAAGGTCAGAAGCGACGCTGGAGTTCCTGTAGTTCGTGGAGGTCCCTGATTTGCACGAAGATGTCCTCCACGTATCTACAGTAGACGGCTGGTCGTTGGGCAGCTAGGAGCTCTTCCTCGATGGTACCCATGAAAAGTTCGCAAAAAGAACTCCTAGGGGGCTGCCCATCGCCACACCGTCTATCTGCTTGTACATGTTGCCCCGGGGGCAAAGGAAGGGGGCCTCCTTGGTACATAGCTCCAGTAGTGTTTTCAGGGCCTTCTCCGGGATGTCCAGTGTAGGTGTATCAGGGCAATGATAAATTCGACGTAGAATCATGTCAATGGTCCTATCCACTGGCACGTTGGTGAACAGGCTTTCTACGTCGAGAGAGGCGATAGTGTGGTTGTTGTTACGGGGGCGTCTCGTAAAATTTCCAAGAAATCGTGGGCTGAGTTAAGGTTGAATTGGCTGGGCACGTAGGGGGTGAGGAGGTTGTTCAGGGCCTTGGCGATCTGGTAGGTGGCGGTGGGGATCGGGAGATGATGCGGAGGGGGTTCCCAGGTTTTTGTGTTTTGATGGTTCCGTACGCATAACCAGGGTGTATTCCGACGAGTCGGAGAATACACCCCTGGTTTATGCGTACGGAACCATCAAAACACACAAACCTGGGAACCCCCTCCGCCCCATCATCTCCCAGATCCCCACTGCCACCTACCAGATCGCCAAGGCCCTGAACAACCTCCTCACCCCCTACGTGCCCAGCCAATTCAACCTTAACTCAGCCCACGATTTCTTGGAAATTTTACGAGACGCCCCCCGGTTACAACAACCACACTATCGCCTCTCTCGACGTAGAAAGCCTGTTCACCAACGTGCCAGTGGATAGGACCATTGACATGATTCTACGTCGAATTTATCATTGCCCTGATACACCTACACTGGACATCCCGGAGAAGGCCCTGAAAACACTACTGGAGCTATGTACCAAGGAGGCCCCCTTCCTTTGCCCCCGGGGCAACATGTACAAGCAGATAGACGGTGTGGCGATGGGCAGCCCCCTAGGAGTTCTTTTTGCGAACTTTTTCATGGGTACCATCGAGGAAGAGCTCCTAGCTGCCCAACGACCAGCCGTCTACTGTAGATACGTGGATGACATCTTCGTGCAAATCAAGGACCTCCACGAACTACAGGAACTCCAGCGTCGCTTCATGACCTCCTCCGGACTTAACTTCACCTTTGAAAAATCTAACAATGGACAACTCCCCTTCCTCGACATCCTCGTAGCTCTGAACGACCATGGGTTCAAAACCACCGTCTACATTAAACCTACTAACACAGGACAATGCCTCAACGGCGATAGTGAATGCCCCCGCCGTTATCTTCTATCCTCCATCTCCGCCTATGTTAGGAGAGCCCTCACGCACTGCTCTACCTGGGCCGACACCCACCAGGAACTAGAAAGACTATCCCAAGTTTTAGTAAATAACGGATACTCCAACTCCGACATCTCCAGCACCATCAACCACCATCTTGAAAAATGGTACACTCAAAGCCCTCCCAACATTGACCCCCCCAATGAAATTAAGATCTTCTACCGCAATTACATGTCCTCTGAACACAAAAATGACGAGGCCGTCTTAAAAGAAATAATCTCCAAGCATGTCCACCCAACCAACCCGGAAAACAAAATCAAATTAATAATTTATTACAAATCCCCAAGACCTCCAACCTCGTTCTCCGCAACAAACCAGCCTCCACCAAGATAAAGAGCCCGATGACCGACGATCACGTCATTTACCAACATACCTGTAATTATGAGGACTGTGGACCTCATTCCTATATTGGTATGACGCAGACTCGTCTTTCACGTCGGTTAACTCTTCACCTTCAGGCTGGAGCCATCAAAGACCACTATCTCACCCCTAACCACCCTCACCTCACACGCAACGAGTTAGAGAAACACACCACCATACTCGATAAAGAAAGGAGATTACCTATACTCGAAGCTTTATATATCCAAGCCTTACATCCCAACATCAACAACCAAACTCTGGACCTTCAGATCCTTCCTTCTGCCAAAAGGCACTACCCTACAGGACCTAACACCCCTCCTCGCCCCCCGGTGCCCTTGACGCAGCCCCCCGCGCTACCTCCTTCAGCTTCGTCTTCTGCAGGCGCCACACAACTTAGGCCACGCCCCTCGACACGCAGCCCATCAGCTTCGACCCCACCTACTGACCACCATCCCGCATCCAGTGCGCATGCGTGGAGCGGTTAACCCCTTCTCTCTCCTAGTTTATGCTTCCACCAATAGCAGACTTTTGCCCCCTGTTTTCCTCCTCCTCTGATCCTCCACCCTCTATATATACCCTTCCTGTTTACCTTTTATTTCATTCCTTCCTTACTTGATAATGCTGGTTGTCCAGTGAAACGCGTCGTATATCCTGTATCATCATGTACATTTATGTAACCCTGTACCACCATGAATTTTGCTCATCTCCTTCATCTACTTCCTGCCACCCAGCGAAAACTCATCAGAGACCTGGAAACTTTGAATAATAAAATTTCCAACGCAGAAATTGCCATTTCTTTCAACCTCGTATGTATTAAAGAAAATTTATTACCTGGCTTTACTAATATATATATATATATATATATATATATATAGGGGAGGTGTGGCAGAGTGGTCTTGCCACTGGACTGGTCATCCAATGAACCCGGGTTCGAATCCCAATATGTCAATGGGAAGATATTGTTGGGATGGAATTTGTGCTGTACCTAGTTTCAGTGCATTACCACAGCACACCGAAATGCTAAAAGCAAAAATACCCTCATTGTTCCCTGATTAAATAGCATTGTATGAATATTCCCATATTCAAAATATGCTACAGGGGGGCAATGCCTATTGAGTTAATTGCTCAATAGGTGGCGTTCTGAGAAAGAGGGTCCGAGTCAGGGGAATGAGACGGTGAAGCACAGAGGCTTAAGAGATGGAGTTGCTTCGAGCCGGGGTGCTTCGCGTGTCTCACTCCCTAGACTGGAACAAGACCTCACGGGCCTCACAGGAGTAGTTTGAATATAGAAAAAAAAATATATATATATATATATATATATATATATATATATATATATAGCATATATATATATGAAATAACACAATTATTAACACCCCCACAAGAAATAACAGGAAGTAAAATAACACCATTAATATAGACCCCCATAAATATTAAAAGGAAAACCCCAGAGGAACACAGAACAAAGCGTAAAGAAAAACTTTACCAGAATACAGAAGGAGGAACTGAAATAAAACAGATAACGGATGAGAGACAGAAGGAACAAAGAAGAAACCACAAGATACAGCTTTACAGCCCACCACATCATCGCCAAGAATAACAGCGGAAATAAGAACAAAACCAAGAAGGAGATAGAGAAAGCCATAACAAGAGAAGATATAAACAGAAGGAAACCAAGAGGAAATAATGACAAGCAGAAAAGACAAGATGGCGACCACCAGGGAAAACGGCTTCCGGAAGGAAATAAAGGAGAAACCAAACTAGAACCAAGAGGACGATCACAGACGGAAATAATATAGAAACAAATAAACACAATGCCCCGCATCCCAAAATTACCCCACATCGTCAATAAGAAGAACGAGAAGAAGAAGACCGAAGGCGAGCCAGAAGAGAAGAAAAGAACATCAACAACAACAAAATATGCCCTCAGAGTGATACCACGTGTACAGAATAATCCCCAGAATTCCACGAAGAATATACGCCACTATTTTCCTAATATTAATACTTCCACGCCCCCTACGAACACCAGACGAGATGCCCGGGTTGCCGCCATTGCAGCAGAACTGCCATCAACACCCGGAAAGAATATTAATATACTATCAACACCACAATAAACTCCTAAAAGAAAAATAGTATTCAGCCTGGGAAAGAAGGATCACCATCAACATCATAAGAGCAGGCACTTAAGCCCTACTTCCACCCAAAGGCCGAATCACCTGCCCGCCAGTTTCTAAGGGGCCCTCCTAATTCCCTTAGATCCGCCCCCTGACCGGACTTATGACCTTGTGACCCCCGCACACCTACCCCGGGACATCTCAGCCAAAGTCGTCACTATCCTGACGAAAGCTGAACAGGGCAAGCAATTCTAGGGCTTTCATAACACTGGCATGCTAGTGGTGATAGTCCTAGGATTACCCTCCCATTCAAGTAAAGATTGAAGGCATGCCAAATATCTTGAAAGGTCTGAGGAGTTCTTTTTCCTATTGAGGAAATATTGTTAGACGTACCATGGTATTTGTCCTAACATAATAGTCCACAATAATATTTTAATATTAAAAGTTTACATTACGGAAATGTCCCGAAATTACTTTTAATATTAACCCACTGAACCCCAGGTAGTTAATAATAAATGTACCACCCAGGACCGGCAGGTTGTGAAAAAAGTGTTTTTTCCAGAAAACACCAGGAATGGGTTAGAAATGAAGGAAACCCCACAAAAAAACGATCCCCTAGATCATTAAGGGGTTCTACGGTGCGTCCGAAAGTCGGAATTAACATGGGGAAAGGGGTAGGCAAAAACAGGTTTTTGCGCGCTCATGCGCGCGCGGTTGGACTTTGAGAGTTTTCAACCATCGGCATTGTTGCGTGGGATACATACACAGTTCCCATACATATCTGAGCCCTCAGGTGCCATAGGACCGGAGTAATTAACCGTGACGCACCTTATGTGACCCTGGGGTTTAGCGTTACAAACATTGCCGACGCAAATAGTGCGTTGCTGGTCCTCAATGGGTTAAATACAGCACCTCCTCCACTCTTCGAAAGATACTTGACATGTCCATGTCCTTCCTCTAGTCCAGGGCTTTGTGAGACACCGTAACTGGCACTCTGCATATACAATTCCTTAGTGCATCTGTCCAACATGTTAGCAGACACTTGTAATTAAATGGTTTCAACACCGCCCCGAGTTAATTGAACCTCTTACAAAGGTCAGTTGGCAGTCGAAGAATATAGGAATGGTCATGACCATACTATTGACTCGCATTAGCCTTATATATCGTCATTGTGTCATGACATTTCAGACTTTATATTAAAGAACCCACACCAAGAGTACCTGAATGGAACTTCATCACCGATTAATATAACAGTCAGGATAGTCGAGTATCTATAGCCCTGTGCTAATTTATACTCGTGTTCGTCCGATGAGGTGCCCAGTGTCATGACATTTAAGGAGCCTCATTTAAGACCCGATACCAATTAATCCAACTGTAACCTAAACAACTGATCCACACGACAGGCCAACCTGGACGACCCAACGGAGACTCAGACGACCCCAAGCTGTTACCTCAACACTTCAGTTCTTCAGCTCCCAGTGCAGCGAGGAGCCCATACAAATAATAGATGTAAATCAAAACCAGTGACGAGGTATCTATAGAGAGAGTCTTAACATATTGACTCTATTCATCATAGTGCGACTCTATTACCAGTGAAATATTTGTAAGAGTCCCTCAGTATTGACTCAGTCTTATTTTCGCACTAGTGTCATAGTGAGGAGATAATAGTTAGAGTCCCAACATATTGACTCTGCCTAAATTCACACCAGTGTGTCGGTGCCTATAAAAGTTAGAGTCCCAACCATTGACTCTGCCTTATTCCCACCAGTGCGCAGGTGCCTGTTAATAGAGTCCACAATATTTGACTTAGAATAAATCCTCATCTTTTGAACAAGTGTTATAGTGTATGTATAAATATTGAACAAGCACATTATGTTGTACAATTTATTATATAAAGAATACGTTATTACTACTGTTTAAGAGGCAAGCTAAAACTTATTGTATACCTGAGCTCCACCCAGATCCTCGAACGTGCTAGGATAGTTCATATTGTTGTAAAACCATTGATTTACGTATACCTATTAGTACTGTTAACCTAGGAGTTAGATAAATAAAATATCGGTGTAACATGTATCCTCTTTTTGCCTTCTATGAATGTGTTGTATGATTTGGACTTCTTCAGTTAAGTAGAACCTACCACATCCAATCTCAAAACCTGGTAAAAACGTACCTGGTATAACAATATAAAGTATATATATATATATTTCTCTGAACTCCCTCAGTGACCCTCGGCTTTTCCCTTTCAGAGAAGTTGTTTTATTTTGATTTTATGTATTTTAGTTGTTTAATATTTTCCTCCCTTCGTTTCGAGTTTTGCCTCCAACCTGTTATTTGAGTTTTTTACGACCGCAGTTGTGTATATTGGATTAAGTTTTGTTTTGTAATGGCTTTTGTTTATGGAGTGCAGCGTTTTTTTATTTTATTTTTTTATCATTGTTATATACAGTATATAATATATATATATTTTTGTGTGTGCTATGGTTATGTTATGGTAAGGTATGGTCAAGTTATGTTAGAGTATTATTATTATATGTATTATTGTTATTATTATAATTATTATTGTCTATAATTATATTATTTATATAATAGGTTACGTTAAGACTTTGATAACTTAATTGTATGTGAACCACCTCTGAATATGAACAAAAACATTGATGACGAAGTGACGTGTTGGTAAAAAGACTAAACCCAAGGATGCCTTCATTAAGGGGAGATGGACGTATTTATTTGCTCAGTAATATATTTTGTTTTTATTAGTTTCCTTCCTAGACCTCCATCAAGCTTAAAAATAAGCCCAGACCTTCTTTCAAGATAAATTTGTACATTTTTCGGTAGCCGGTTCATCTTTAAATTACACCTAAATGGCACTAAACGTCTTAAAATTGACAACGAAATGGGACGAAAGGTTTTAAAAACACCAAACTAAAGGGCCGAACGTCTTAACATATCAAAACTAATTGAGCTAAAGACGAGGGAGAAAGGGATCTAGAAAAACGACTCGACTCTCCGTAATAAACGAAATATAGAGTATGAATGCTGTACAGTTCTCAGCATATATTCGTTAACACCAATTCGAACCTTTGAACCTGTATAGCCAAGTTGTGAAGCATCTGGGCTATGTTAACCCATACAGTACCGGTGACATTCATTTAATTATATCCTGGCAACTATTAGACGATTTTATTAAGCTTAGCAAGGACGTCTACCAATAAAAATGACCACAGACTATCTCAATTTATCCTTTCAGCTACCATATATCCTTCCTAAACCTAATTAAATCGTCATAATGTTGCTGAAATCATTGTATTGTCTCGTTTGTGTTCGATACGGTTGCAAATAGGTGCTATTTGTGCCCTTGACTGTACTATCAAAGGCAAAAGTTATGTCGTGAATTTTGGTGGAGACATTTGGTAAAGAGATAAATTTTTGGTCACTGTGGTATGGCTGTCATAATAATTAATGAGTCAATATCAGATCATTGAACAAAGAAGGGACTGGAGTTCTCGAAAAGGGGCTCCAGTCCTGTCGCTATTCTTGACTTACAGTGTGCAGGCTAATAATCCAGAAGGGTTGATAGCCTATAAAATACTATTTTAACTAACTAATTGGACAAAGCAGCGCCATGAATTGTGTCTTTGATATTACATACATTGGTTTACTTATTCCTATTGATGATGATTTCGGCTGCAGACAAGTGACTAGAGATCTCGAAAAGGGGCTCCAGGTCAGACGCTATTCTTGATTTACAGTGTGCTGGCTTTATAATTTAGTAGGTTAAACCCAAAGGACCCCAGCGGCGGACGTGTTGCGTCAGCAATGCATGTAACACTAAACCCCAGTGACGCAGCACCTGCGTCCACAACTTCGACCATATTTACTCGGCTCGTATGGTAGGAAATAGCTTGAGAATGGTATGGGATATTCCTTACGGTGTTGCTGAAAATTGGCGGTACTTGGCAACCGCCTAGGCCAGCCGTGCGGGTGGGTACGGGTGGATGAATAGCGCCAGTTTACCCACAAAATTCACAGCAAATTTCGACCTTATTTACTCCTGTCGTATAGTAGCTAAAGGCTTGAGATTTGTGTGGGATATACTTTAGGATGTTGGCATTACTTGGCCATACTTGGCAATCCCCAAGTCCCGCCGCACGGGTGGTGATGGGCGGGATGATGGTGAAATCACTCTACCCGCTTATCTCACTACGACTTTCGACCTTATTTACTCTTGCCCTATGGTAGCTAGAGGATTGAGATTGGTATGGGATATTCCTTAGGATGTTGGCAATACTTTGCAACCCCCAAGTCTAGCCTTGCTGGGACAAAGGATGCGCATGGCGAGGGACAGTCAGTTTACCCGTATATCTCGCGAGTGCAACATCATGTCGGATTTATCTCGCCGTTACCCACACAGGGGATTGAGCCTTGCTGATGCCATGGCCATACTTGATGACAGTGATGAGCCTGATAGTAAAACTGGATCGTCAGATAATGATTCAGATGACGAGTATCATCCAAGTAATATGGAAATTGAGAACATGAACGAGGAGGAACCCTTTGTCCCCATCTCTAGTCGCCTCGCTATGCTGGAAGAAAGGGAGGAGAGTGGGTATCGCTCCCCTATTGCTCCCTGTGACATAGTTGACTCCCCAGCAAGTGGGGAAGAGGAGGAGGACGAGGAGTCAGATGACCCAAACCCAATGGCATTCCTCAACATTCCGCTTGGTCATCGTAGGGGTGAGAAGAGAAGAGCTGAGGATGATAGGGGTCAATATCCGACACCACACGTGCCTCGCCGTGGTCCTCCCCCGCATCTGCCTTCACCACCACCACGCGTTGCCTCTCCACTAAAAGCGCCAACCCCTAACACCTTCTATGGGTTGCACGGGGGTGCAGGCATCTTAGCAGCACAGCTATTGAGTTCATCAGGGGAAGAAACAGATGAGGAAATGCCTGCCCTCGAACCTCGCTAACAAAGGCAGGTCGCACGCTGTTTGTTTCCTACCATGGTTGCCCGGGATGACTCAGCGCATTCTCCGCCTCGCCACCCGACACCACCATCACCACCAGACTCTCCACCACCACCATCACCCCTCAGCCCAGTACCTTACTCACCTGTACCCTCACCCCAGGTTGGGACCTCCCACGGACACGACACTCAGACACCATCAACGCCTGCGTCGCCACAACGCCCTGATTTTGCGCAACGCCCTACCAGCCAGCGTGGGCGTGCCAGTGGCCGAATGGGTTCTAAAGTGACCCAATTACGACGCCCAACCCCTGGCGGTGCGAGAGGAAGCTCCAGGTCGACGACTCGATCAAGGTCGAGGTAGAGGTCGAGGTCAAGGTCAAGAGGCAGGGCAAGGCCCTCCCGCCGCTCTGGTGCCCCTGGTGGTGACTCCTCGCCTGACGACTCTGGTGACGAAGGTGCTGCCGATCAACCCGATGTGTGGAATTGGGTGGATGGGGAGAACTTTGTGTCCACCAACTACAACTTTGTGGGCGCCGGGATTGCCGGCCCTGCGCTCCCAAGCCAAGGCAACCAGACCACAAGACTTGATATCTTCCTGCAGTTTTTTACTGCAAACCTCATGTCTCTAATTGTTGACCAGACCAACTGGTAATATTACTATTTTATGCCTGGGAAAGAACAGCACAAGTACTCGGCAAGACTGTCATGGACCACACTAGATGTCCCAGACTAGATGTCCCAGAATTTTACATGTTCTTGGGCATAGTCATCCTGATGGGGGTCACGAAAAAATCCTCTCAAGAAGTACTGGTCTTGGGATCCCCTCATCCGAACTCCTATCTTTGGCCAAATAATGAGCAGAAATAGGGTCACGGTCATAATGGGGAACCTTCATTCTATAGACAGCCTGGCAAGCCACACCAGAAATCAGAATCAACCAAGAGCAATGAAGGACCCCATGGAGAGGATAAAACCAATCTTCGAGTACCTGAAGGTGAAGTTTGCTGCCACCTTCAATCCCCATCAGAAGCTGATAACTGATGAGAGCTTGCTGCTGTGGAGGGGAAATATCAGCATCCGGCAGTACGTGCCCAGCAAACGACATCGTTATGGCCTGAAGACGTTCGTGATGTGTGACTGTCGCACCGGTTATATCCAGGACATCAAACTTTACATGGGCAGGAAGACAGAATGTTTAACCCATCCAGCCCCGGCTAGTTTTGTAATGTTTGTTCACCAGAACCCGGCCGGTTTTCAAAAAATGGTTTTATTCAAGAAACAATAGCGAATGGGTTAGGAATGAAGGAAAAAACACGAAAAACCGCTCAAAAAGCTTAAAGAGTGGTCCTACAGAGCCCCCGAAAACGTATTTTACAGGAGTAAAAAATTGAAGGCAATTACCCCCAAAAAACAGGTTATTGCGCGCTCACGCGCACGCACGTGGACTTTGAGAGTTTTCAACCATCGGCACGGTTGCGTGGGATATGTACACAGTTTCCATACAAATCTGAGCCCTCTTGAGTGGCTACACCTGAGGTTACGGTCGGCGCAATTAGGGTGACGCGCCAGGCGCGTCTCTGGGGCTGTGCGTTACGTAAATACATCGCCGACGCGTCAGGCGCGTCGCTGGGGCTGTACGGGTTAAGGGGGGTGACCTGCTTTTCTCCAGGTGTTGATTTATACCTGGTGAGCAATGGCAAGCCATCATATGTAGAATAATGAGTTAGACAGCTGGTAAATCTATACATTTTTCGATAGAAAAATGTCTCTGGTGAAGCCAGATTTCTTCATATTTCTCCAACATTGACACCTGGTTTGGGATAAATGTCTTAAAACAGTAGGCTAAATGGGGCCGAATGGATACAACCAAGGAAGAGGAAAAAAAAAGGTCACCCTCCTTAACTCATACTGTACCAGAGGATATTACCATAAATGTATCCTCCACTGTGGCCAAAATGGCTTCAGAGGCAACCAACCTCAAAAGTTGGTGAAGCACTGGTCCAGCCAGCCTGTGGAGGATTGCATCCAAGCCGAGAAGTGTTGCCAACTCCTCAGAGCAGTGCCTACAAGTCATGTAAACAACTACCGCTCGATACTAGCAGTTACAAAGACCGCATATTACTGACGGCCGTCGTCCGCCTCTGGTACTGGCGAGTGACTTTTTTACTGACGGCCGTCAGTCGTCTCTGGGAGTGTAGTGGTTAAGTGGAAGGGAAAAAACATTGTTGCTGTTTATATTTGGCGAGTGCTTCCCTAAATTTGTCAACCCGTGTAGTCACCAGTTGACCTGTGGTGGTAGGCCTTGCGTGGTTTACATCAACAGGATCATTTAGTATGGGCTGTCTTGTGATGTTTAGTGAGTTTGTTAAGGGATCCCACCTTGTTTTTTTTCTCTCTCTGGGTTGTATCCATTCGTCCCCATTCAGCCTACTGTTTCAAGACGTTTATCCCCATCCAGGTATCTATTTTTTTCCTGGTGAGCGGAAGCGAGCAGGCATATTTTTTTAAATGTTTTTGACAGCAGGCTAAATGTATACATGTTTTTATATAAAAATGTCTTTGGTGAAACCAGATTTCTCTATAAAAAAATGCTGGTTCGCTATCGCTCGCCAGGAGAAGTCGACACCTGGATGGGGATAAATGTCTGAAAACAGTTGGCAGAATAAGACCAAATGGATACAAGCCAGATAAAGAGAGAAAAGGAGATAACAAAAAAAGCAGGTCACCCCCCTTAAGATAAAGTTTGTTGCTTATTACATTGCTCTCCATTTAAATTAGCCAACCTGGGTAGTCCTCAGTCGACCTGTGGTTTGCATCAACAGGATCATTACGTTGTGGGGTGTTTAGAGAGTTTGTTAAGGAGAGATGGGTAGTTTTTCTGGTCCCCTTTCTGCCTCATGTTTAACCTCTTTAGTTTTCAGATGTTAAGACATTCGCCCCATTAGTTTGTCGATGTTAATACCTCTCGTCCCATTTTTGTATCAATATCAAGACCTTTCGTACCATTTATGTGTCGATGTTATTCCTGGCGAGCGAAAGCGAGCCTGTAATTTTTAGAGAAATCAGCCTTCGGCCGGAAAATTTGTCTATCGAAAAATGTACAAATTTATCTTGAAAGGGGGTCTAGGGAGTGTTTTTTAAGCTTGATTAAGGTCTAGCGAGGAAACTAAACAAATAAATGAATTTATAAATAAATAGACCCCCAAAATAACCACTGTCCCCTTAAGCTAAAGTTTGGTGCTTATAAATATTGTTCTCCATTTGTATGTTGTCCTCCTTGTTCCTCCATCCTTCATTATTGTGTTTACTTACTATCCCTTTCTTCCTTCTATCCTTATTGTATTTGTGTCTTACCTGTTTCCTTTATATTTGCCGCCCCCCCCCCCTCTCTCTCTCTTCTTTTGTTCCTCCTCATCAACGGTTCCTATATTTTGTGTTGTGGACTTTTACTTCTTCTCCACCTCTGCCTTCCTCCTATTCGATCATCTATTCTTTACTTCTCCTATTCCTTCTCTTTCTCTGCCTCGCCCGCCCCCCCCCCCCCCCACCCCGCCTTCCCCGTCTTCCAGCAGCGTCCACCTTCTCTCCCACACTGGACAACACTGAGTTATACCCCATGTAAATGTTCTCTTTTATGACGACGTTGATTATAACAATATGTTTGTTTTCAATAGGAATACAACACGAATCTATGACTGGCAGTTAGAGGTGAAGAGGTTCAGCATTAGTGCAGTAAATGTTAATATATATGACCTGTTTTACCTGGAACTTCCCTCAGGAGTTGTATATAGTTCTTCAGTAGAGCAGTTGTTGTTGTTGTTGTTGGTCCCCAAGCTGCCTGGCCGAACAGCCCCAAGGCCCCAAGCAATTCCAAGGCCATAACCGAGCGCCCCCACAGAACCCTCCCTGCCGACCACAATAAAGCCTGGGTGACCGAAGCCACCCCATGGCGGGGAGCTGAGGAGGGTGCGGAAACGCCCGGGAAACCAAAGCCCCACCCAGGGCCCTGTGCCCCTCAGCAATTATGAAGAAAAAGTTGAGGGGCAAGAGAAAAATGTGCAGTTCGAGAAGAGACTAGACAGTATGTTGCACACTCTGCAATTAGCGCAGTGTATTAAGTGATACTCTTTCCACTTCGAGTATCCCCCAAAATTAACCACAAGGTCTTCCAGATCCTAACTATTCCTTGAAAGGCCTTGTAACTCTCTCTCTCTCTCTCTCTCTTTCTATCTCTCTCTCTCTCTCACACACACACACACACACATACAAATCTCCGCGGGATGTCGTAGGTATGTTTGGCGACCACCTAGACAATCAAAACTCCCACATAATTATCCACACCGTCACCGGCTGGTCCAGACGTCATAGTCATTAGCGGAGAGAGAAACGTAGGCCTCAGGGGTTCAAAGACCTGTGTTTTGGCCCTTGCGACGTGGGGACATAAGGGTGGAGGTTGGGAGGTGTGGGAGAGCTTTTGATGGGTCTTTTGAGCTGGTGGGATATCCGGGGAGCATCTGCCTTGTTACCAATACACATACTGGAGTGCCTCAGGGGCAAGATGGCAGAGTACAAAGGAGTACAAAGGAAATCAAGCAACAACAGATATAGTGACCCTTCTAGGTTGCTTGTCCTCCAAAACACTGAGGATCAAGTGTCCAAACAGTGGTTTAGAGTGGGTAAGGGAACATTGGAAAGGGAATTACTGCCCTGGAACTAATGTCCGTGGCAGGATTAGGAAGTTAGTAGGGGACAGATGGGTTAGTAACTGAGGGGGGGGATAAAATAAAGTTATTCATTTACAAACGCAGTCAGTCGCGGGTTTGATGCGAGATATTTGTCTAGGCGGAGTTTAAATGAATCAACGGTTATGCAGTCTATAACGTTTCGAGTGAGCAATCGTGTGTGTGTGTGTGTGTGTGTGTAGGAGAGAGAGAGAGAGAGAGAGAGAGAGAGAGAGAGAGGCGGGGGGGGGGGGAAGGCAGAGATAGTGTGTGTGTACTGTATGTGTGTGTGTGTGTTTGTGTGTGTGTTAAAGAGAAAGAGAGAGAGAGAGAATCACACAGACAAACATAGTTATAAACAAAAATTCAAGACACTGATAAAAACACGAATAATTGGCAGGAAGGAGAAAGCACAAACTTGGACTTTCTGACTAATAAAGAGTTAGATAGAGTTACGTAGATACACAGACTGTGCAGACCTTGTGGTCGCTACTAGGCAGTCCAGTCTTAATTCTAACAAAATTGGCTACTAAGTGGATGATAAGGATAGCAAAACAGAAGGCTCTCTCCCCACCCACCACTCCCTAAGTCGGCATGAAATACAGCTGGGGAAAATGGTCCCCAGTAGAATGAGAACATTTCTACTGGGAAATTTAAAGTAATAATCGAAGTTGGAAAATAATAATTACTACTGAATAATTACTATGCAAATGAGAAAGAATTATTGTGAAGTATGAAAGAGAGAAATAAATATTATGAAGTATCAGAAGAAGAATTGCTATGCAGACAGAATTATTATTGTGAAATACGAAAGATATACAGTATATGTTTTTTATGAAATATGGGAGAGAGATAATTATAATTGAGTTTGAGACAAGAAGACAATATATAAATGGTTTAATGTAGTGTTTTAATGTAGTGTAGTGTAGTGTCTTGGTATGAAACATTACCAATATATATACAGGTATATATATATATATATATATATATATATATATATATATATATATATATATATAAATATATATATATCAAAACTCGCTAGGAAAAAGGTTTTGTCTATTCACTCAAGACATCTTCAGGGTAATTCATATCATCAGCAACACACCAATTAACTTACAAATAGACCAAATTAATTACATTCATGAAACAATGAATACATGTGGTAAGGCATTTATTCGAACCTACAGTAGGAGACTCACACCAAAATTCCGCGCACATTTTGTTTTTATATATATATATTTTTGTTTTCTATATTCCAACTACTTCCTCTCGGGCATAGGCTGTCGATAGCCTTTACACTCTACCGCTGACTGAACACGGTGAGGCCCGTGAGGTCTTGCTCCAGTCTAGGGAGTGAGACATGCGAAGCTTCACGGCTCGAAGCAACTCCATCTCTGAAGCTGCTCCGTCTCTGTGCTTCACAGTCTCATCCCCCAGGCTCGGACCCTCACTCTCAGAACGCCACCTATTGAGCATTTAACTCACTAGGCATTGACCCCCTGTAGCATATTTTTGAATATGGGAATATTCATACAATGCTATTCAATCAGGGAACAATGCGGGTATTTATTTGGCATTTCGGTGTGCTGTGGTAATGCACTGATACTAGGTACAGCACAAATTCCATCCCAATAATATCTTCCCATTGACATATTGCTATTCGAACCCGGGTCCATTGGATTACCAATGTTAGCATCTCACAGATGACTTAGGAAGGGTACTTAAGCCTCCTTCTTCCGCTGTATTCTTGTATTACCTTGAAGATGTCTTGAGAGAATAGACGAAAGCTTGGTGTTCCAATGTTTAATTTTTCCTCACGAGTTGTACTACATAATTTGATCACATGTATTTATGATTTACCCTCCCCATATATATATATATATATATATATATATATATATATATATATATATTGAAATAAGGAAGAAAATCAGCACCACACCTTCACCACCACCAAGCACATTTTCCGCGCTTTCCACCACACCTCCGAGACGGAAAACAGTAACCACCATCCCACCAAGATGTGCACGAGTAGCTGCAATTACTGTTGCACTCCCTCCGACACCCGGAAAGAATCTCACCATAACGATCAACAATTCTGATGCCTACAAGAGAAGGAAAGCCACTAAGGAAAGAAAGCCAACACAACGGCTCCATAAACACCATACCTCCACGTACCATTCTTCCTCCAAGCCACATCACTGCCGTGACCATGAGGCCAGGAGGGACTACCCCAAACACCCCATGAGTCCCCCCCCCCCCCCCACACATGTGCCCTTATTAGCCGGAGATGGAACATCCGGAGGAACGGAGGAACGCAGGGAAAGGTATGACCACCACAGGCAAAGTGAAGATGATTACAGTTGGACATCTCTACCTTTCACTGGAAGGTAACTAATAGGTAGAAGATTTTGGGTAATCTAATATTGAAGCAAAACCCTGATCACACTAGTGGTAAAGCCTTGCTCGCAATCTTATTTAAAATCATGGCTCATCAAAGGAATGTGTTAATAGATCTCACTGGAGGCCAACTAATATCCGTTCCTCTGCCTTGATACGGCGTTGTTATTAATAAAGAATGCTGACTTGGCAAGTGCTCTATTAGTAGCAAACCACTCCCCTCTTATTAAAAGTTCATGCACTGGCTGGACTCTTGTAAGACAAGGGCTCTGCGAGATACCGTAGCAATTCTGCATAACGGCACTCTGCAATAGAGTCCATCTATCTATCTACCTATTGCCTGACGCCGTGATCCCCGAAGGGGTGGCCACGAACGAACCGCCCCCATGCACCTCTGTCCCCAGTCAGTCGACGCCCCTCCCCCCAACCAGCACCGCCCTCGTTCATGTACTTCCTCACTCCATCCTTCCACCTCATATTCGGTCTACCTCTCCCTCTCTGTCCCTCCACCTCGCTCTCGTACACCCTCTTAGTCATTCTCTCGCTTTCCATACGTTCCATATGGCCGAACCATCTCAAGTTGTTCCTTTTCACACTTTCCAGCACATCTACCTCCACACCACACCTCCTTCTTACTTCCTCATTAGTCTGTCTATCCCTCCATGTAACTCCGCACGCACTCCTTAAGTAATTCATTTCCACTGCTCTCACTCTTGGTCTGAGTCTCTCAACCAACGTCCATGCTTCGCTTCCGTAAGTCAGTGTCGGGATTACCACACTGTCATGCAAGGACTTCTTCACTTCCATACTGACCACCCTATATCTTGTTACTGCTTTTAGCGTTCCTACAACCCTCTTCCCCTGTTGTACCCTCTCCCGCACTTCTTCATCCATAGTCCCATCTTTACTCAACACACTGCCCAGATACTTAAAAGAGTTGACGATCTCCATAGCCTGACCGTTCAGCTTCACCTCACACTCTGTGACTTCACCCCTTTCGAAGACCATAACCTTGCTCTTCCCCGTATTTATCTTCAAATTCCGTTTTTCGCACACTGTTCCAAACTCATTTACCAGACCCTGCAACTCCCATTCATTATCACTCATCAGAACTGTATCATCCGCAAACAGCAGTATAGGTAGCTTCCACTCAATTCCCTCCATTTTCAGCGATACACCAACATCCACTGCTCTTGATAGGATTTTTTTCATGACTCCATCCATATATACAGTAAACAACCAGGGGGACATCACACACCCCTGTTTCAAACCAACATTCAGGTCAAAGAACTCGCTCTGCTCACTCTCCACACGTACTGCCGCCTTCGCACCCTCATACATGCTCTTCACTGCTTTCAGCAACTTGCCCTCTACTCCGTATATTCTAAGTACTTTCCACAAACCTTCTCTATCCACTCTGTCATAGGCCTTCTCCAAGTCCATAAAGGCAACATACAGCTTTTGTTTCTTCTCCAGATACTTCTCCACAACACAATTCAGGGTAAAAATCTGATCTACAAATCCTCTTCCCTTCCTAAAACCTCCCTGCTCGTCGCCTATCCATTTCTCCGTTCTCACTCTCACTCTCTCAATCACTACCCTACTGTATACCTTCCCTACTAGGCTTAGAAGACATATTCCTTGGTGGTTACCACACACTCCTCTTTCCCCTTTGCCCTTATATAGGAGGACTATTATGCCAGTCTTCCAGTCATCGGGTGCACTCCCCTTCTCCCATGCTAGTTTGCACATTTTCCATACTCATTCTATCACTATCTCACCACCAAACCTCAACATTTCCCCACACACTCCATCTGTTCCTGGTGCTTTCCCCAACTGCACTCTTTTCATGGCTTCCCACACTTCTGACCTCCTGATCCCCACCTCCACCTCCTCCTCCACTACTTCTCTTCTTCTCCCTCCCATACCATATCCAGCTATGTTTGCTGGCTCTTCATTCCTTACATTTAGCAACTCACTGAAGTACTCCCTCCATCTTTCGACTCTCTCTTGCTTCTCGGCTAGCATTCTCCCATTCTTATCTTTCACACCCTTACTGTTTCCCTTGCTACCTTCCCTAACTTTCTTGACTTCTTTCCAAAACAGTTTCTTACTCTCCCTCCATTTTACACTCAGCTTCCTTCCAAATTCCTCATCTACTCTTCTCTTACTTTCCTTCACTACTCTCTTCACCACCCTCTTACTCTCCACGTACCTCGCTCGTTTCTGTCTCTCGGAATCTTCATTCCCTCTACTACCCAACCACTCTCTATATGCTTTCTTCTTTTCTTCCACAGCTATTCTTACCTCTTCTGTCCACCATGCTGTACCTTTCACTCCCCTCCCTCTTCTCCTCACTCCACACACCTCCTCACATGCTGCACAGATTTCATCCTTAAACACCTTGCTCATCTCCTCCACTTCCTCCATAACTTCCAGGTCGAACCCACCTAGTCGTCTTTCCACTGCTCTCCTGTACTCCTCCCTGACTTCCTCCTCCTGCAACCTCTCCACCCTCTTCACCATTCCACCCTCCTCTCGCCTCCCTCCAGCTCTCCTCACCCACTTCTTTTGTATCCTAACCTTAGCTACCACTACATTATGATCAGACAGACCCCCTCCAATACCCCTATACACCCTAGCATCCATCACAGATTTCTTCATTCGTTCATCCACACATACATAATCAATCAATGACTTTCGTTCCACCACTGTCTTATCCTTCACCGTCAACATCCGTTTCCACGTGTCCATCCGATACGGAATTCCAGGCACTGGGGCACTGGTTCTGGGATACGATATCGGAAAAGGCCCAAAATTACCACATCAACCCAGTCACTGAAAGACTCTTATAACAGTCAGAACAGTTAAGTGACGCGTCACAAACAACCCTCTTACGTTAGTTCGAAGGCATGTTGCAGATGCACTGGCTTATGGCACATGACATTCAAGGCCCAACACCCAAGAGTACTGGAAGGTCTGCATCAAAACTCTTATAATGGTCAGAGTATTTAGTGAGTTCTCTCCTACGTTAGCTCGATAATAATGTACATATGCACTGGTATTATTGTACATATTATTCAAGACCAAACACCCAAGAGTTTGAGTCTCCATTCACTGTCACCCAGCCACGTCAGGACCACCACGACGGCCCAGATTCTCACCAGAATACTACAGAGTGCTATTTAATATAATATACAGAGAAACCCCTTTAAAAGTACTAGTGATACACTTTACAGATAAAAGGAAGTACTAAGTTAAATCATTATATAATATTTGTATGCTTATTGAAACGCATAAGAAGTATTTGTGATAATCATTGATTAATAAAAGTACTTGGTGTTGATGCGTAATATATAATACCAGTGAAAGAATAAAAGTACTAGTGCCGTGCCTTATATGCAAGGAAATACTGGAGTTAATTATTTAACCCTTTCAAGCTCCAATACGCATTTCTTTTCTGTTTTCTGGTCATTATTAGACGATTTTATTCAGATTAGTAAGGGTATATGGAAGTCAGAGGGTTGATTGCGATAGTCTTTACCCTTTAAATACCCACAGATTCTTCCTAAGCTGCACAAACTCGTCTAATGATAGCCAAATTAAACTGAAAAAACGCGTCAGAGCTTCAAGGGGTTAATATTGTTAGTATGCTATTTGAAACGCAATAGAAGTACTAGAGATGCTCACTTATTTTAAGGAAGTACTTAGTTTAAAGTTCTAATTATTCATACAAAGCAAAGTATTAAAAGTACTAGGGATAACCAGTTATAATAAAGGTTCTTAGTAAATATACCTGTGTCGCGTGATCTAAAAAGTACATGACGTGTCATACCTCGATTGAAGGGAGTACTAAGCTATATTATACAAGCCAAGTCTTAAGAGTGATCAAATATTGTGGAACCTCGTTTGTGGGTCTTTTATATATAGTATACTGTATATGTATCATTATCTACCATTTAAATACGATATATATATGTGTAGTGAATACAATAATATGAATGTACATTTTGTTATAATTATCCTCTATTACCTTCTGTACATGATTGTGTTAAAACGAATTTAGCTCCTCCAGTCAGGTAGAACCTAGCTAATTTACCAAATCAACCCCAGTAAAAAACCTGGTATAATATATACTGTATATATATATATATAGATATATAGATATATATATATCTATATATATATATATATTATATATATATAATATATATATAGTATATATATATATATATACTGTATATATATATATTACCTAAGAACAGGAAGCACCAAGTGAGAAGATGAAATAAAACCAAACATTAATATTCTCATTACATACCTACAATACTGTACGTAAGCTAGTTAAAGTATTGTTTGGTATTCAATGAACAAAATAATACCGTAAGAATGAAGGCAGCACCAGGTGAGAAGGTAATTATGGTGTAGGAGAGAGAGGAAGGCTGTTAATGAAGGCAGCACCAGGTGAGAAGGTAATTATGGTGTAGGAGAGAGAGGAAGGCCGTTAATGAAGGCAGCACCAGGTGAGAAGGTAATTATGGTGTAGGAGAGAGAGGAAGGCCGTTAATGAAGGCAGCACCAGGTGAGAAGGTAATTATGGTGTAGGAGAGAGAGGAAGGCTGTTAATGAAGGCAGCACCAGGTGAGAAGGTAATTATGGTGTAGGAGAGAGAGGAAGGCCGTTAATGAAGGCAGCACCAGGTGAGAAGGTAATTATGGTGTAGGAGAGAGAGGAAGGCTGTTAATGAAGGCAGCACGAGGTGAGAAGGTAATTATGGTGTAGGAGAGAGAGGAAGGCCGTTAATGAAGGCAGCACCAGGTGAGAAGGTAATTATGGTGTAGGAGAGAGAGAAAGGCCGTTAATGAAGGCAGCACCAGGTGAGAAGGTAATTATGGTGTAGGAGAGAGAGGAAGGCCGTTAATGAAGGCAGTTCCAGGTGAGAAGGTAATTATGGTGTAGGAGAGAGAGGAAGGCTGTTAATGAAGGCACCAGTGAGAAGGTAATTATTGTGTAGGAGAGAGAGGAAGGCCGTTAATGAAGGCAGCACCAGGTGAGAAGGTAATTATGGTGTAGGAGAGAGAGGAAGGCCGTTAATGAAGGCAGCACCAGGTGAGAAGGTAATTATGGTTTAGGAGAGAGAGGAAGGCCGTTAATGAAGGCAGCACCAGGTGAGAAGGTAATTATGGTGTAGGAGAGAGAGGAAGGCCGTTAATGAAGGCAGCACCACCAGGTGAGAAGGTAATTATGGTGTAGGAGAGAGAGGAAGGCCGTTAATGAAGGCAGCACCAGGTGAGAAGGTAATTATGGTGTAGGAGAGAGAGGAAGGCCGTTAATGAAGGCAGCACCAGGTGAGAAGGTAATTATGGTGTAGGAGAGAGAGGCAGGCCGTTAATGAAGGCAGCACCAGGTGAGAAGGTAATTATGGTGTAGGAGAGAGAGGAAGGCCGTTAATGAAGGCAGTTCCAGGTGAGAAGGTAATTATGGTGTAGGAGAGAGAGGAAGGCCGTTAATGAAGGCAGCACCAGGTGAGAAGGTAATTATGGTGTAGGAGAGAGAGGAAGGCCGTTAATGAAGGCAGCACCAGGTGAGAAGGTAATTATGGTGTAGGAGAGAGAGAGGAAGGCCGTTAATGAAGGCAGTTCCAGGTGAGAAGGTAATTATGGTGTAGGAGAGAGAGGAAGGCCGTTAATGAAGGCAGTTCCAGGTGAGAAGGTAATTATGGTGTAGGAGAGAGAGGAAGGCCGTTAATGAAGGCAGTTCCAGGTGAGAAGGTAATTATGGTGTAGGAGAGAGAGGAAGGCCGTTAATGAAGGCAGCACCAGGTGAGAAGGTAATTATGGTGTAGGAGAGAGAGGAAGGCCGTTAATGAAGGCAGTTCCAGGTGAGAAGGTAATTATGGTGTAGGAGAGAGAGGAAGGCCGTTAATGAAGGCAGTTCCAGGTGAGAAGGTAATTATGGTGTAGGAGAGAGAGGAAGGCCGTTAATGAAGGCAGTTCCAGGTGAGAAGGTAATTATGGTGTAGGAGAGAGAGGAAGGCCGTTAATGAAGGCAGCACCAGGTGAGAAGGTAATTATGGTGTAGGAGAGAGAGGAAGGCCGTTAATGAAGGCAGTTCCAGGTGAGAAGGTAATTATGGTGTACGAGAGAGAGGAAGGCCGTTAATGAAGGCAGCACCAGGTGAGAAGGTAATTATGGTGTAGGAGAGAGAGGAAGGCCGTTAATGAAGGCAGCACCAGGTGAGAAGGTAATTATGGTGTAGGAGAGAGAGGAAGACTGTTAATGAAGGCAGCACCAGGTACAAAGGAGTACAAAGGAAATCAAGCAACAACAGATCTAGTGACCCTTCTAGGTTGCTTGTCCTCCAAAACACTGAGGATCAAGTGTCCAAACAGTGGTTTAGAGTGGGTAAGGGAACATTGGAAAGGGAATTACTGCCCTGGAACTAATGTCCGTGGCAGGATTAGGAAGTTAGTAGAGGACAGATGGGTTAGTAACTGAGAGGGGATAAAATAAAGTTATTCATTTACAAACGCAGTCAGTCGCGGGTTTGATAAGAGATATTTGTCTAGGCGGAGTTTAAATGAATCAACGGTGATGCAGTCTATAACGTTTCGGGGAAGCCCATTCCACAAGTTGACCACTCGATTGAAGAAGAAATTCTTAGATTCGTGCGAGTTAAAAGATTTACCAATAATTTTGCAACCGTTTCCCCGCGTGTAATTAGATTGGTCGATAGTGAAGTACTTACTACAGTTCATATTGTCGATGCCTTTGATGATTTTGAACACTTGAATTAAGTCACCTCTTAATCTGCGCTGGGTTAAAGGAAATAGATTTAATTCTCTAAGACGCTCTTCGTATGGTTTGTTCTTTAGGCTAGGTATCATTTTGGTAACTCTACGTTGAACTCGTTCTAGCTTGTTTATATCTTTTTGGTAATAAGGGCACCAGGATTGAACGCAATATTCCAGAAGAGGGCGGACTAAGGAATTGTAAAGGTTTAGGATAACTTCTTTGGATTTATGCTCAAATGACCTGCCTATAAAGCCAATTATTTTGTTTGCCTTCTTAACAACTTCTGAACATTGTTGACTCGGTTTTAGGTTACTCGATATTGTTACTCCCAGATCGGTTTCTCTGTTTACATTCTTAAGCTGAGTGCCATTCATCGAATAGTTTGCTTTCTCATTTAGGTATCCGACATGTAGTACTTTACATTTATCCGCATTGAAACTCATTTGCCAAATTTGGGCCCAACATGACAATTTATCTAGATTGTGTTGCATATCGTCAACTTGTTCTTTTGAGAGTACGCTATTTGCAATTTTTGTATCGTCAGCAAATTTTGAGATTGTGCAGGTGAGACCCTCATCTATGTCGTTGATGTAAATTAGAAAGAGAATTGGTCCTAGTACCGATCCCTGGGGTACCCCGGTACTTACATTGGTCCATTTAGATGCCTTACCGTTTATGACTACCCTTTGCTTTCTGTTGCTGAGGCCAATTTTCTATCCATTTCAACACACCGTCTTGTATTCCATGCGCTTTTAGTTTTAGCAGTAAACGTTTGTGGGGAACTTTGTCAAAGGCCTTTTGAAAATCAAGGTATATAATATCTACAGCTTTACTCTCATCGTAGAGGTTGAGGATATCGTGGAAGAAGTCTAAGAGGTTTGTTAAACAGGAACGTTTTTTACGAAAGCCGTGTTGAGTATCTTTAAGTATGTTATTTTCCTCTAAGTGATTTACGAGTCTGTCTCGTATGACCGTTTCTAGCATTTTACATACAACTGAGGTTAAGCTAATTGGACGATAGTTACTGGGTAGGGATTTGCTGCCTTTTTTGAATATCGGTGTTATGTTGGCTAGCTTCCACTGATCAGGCATAGTTCCAGACTGCAAGGATTTATTGAATAGTAATGTCAGTGGTTTGGAGAGCTCATTCTTAGCTTCCTTTAGAACTCTAGGCGAGATTGTATCAGGTCCTGGCGTTTTATTTACCTTGAGTTTATCTAAACAATTCAATACTTCTCTCTCTGTAACGGTGATATTGCTTAGAACATCTGAATTATCAATCTGAATCGGCGATGGTGTAGGGATATCACTGAGGTCTTCTGTTGTAAAAACTGATGCAAAGAAGGTATTGAGGGCATTACTCATTTGTACTTCGTCTTTGGTGTATTCTCCTTTTTCATCGACTAACGGTCCAACAGTTGAAGTAACTACTTTTTTCTTTCTGATATAACTATAGAATTCTTTCGGGTTTGTTTTACTTTGATTCGCAATATGTAACTCTAAGGTCTTTTTACTTTGCTTAATTAACTTTTTGGCTTTGCGTCGTAGCTCTACAAACTTCACCCGTTCTTCGTCATTTTGTGAGGATTTTAATCTATCATTAGCAAATTTTTTAGCAAGCAGGCAGTTTGAAATATCTTTATTCCACCATTTGGGCTTATTATTATGGCCTGGACGCCGTATTTTCGATGGTATGCAGTCTTGCACTGCTTTTAGGTAAGTGGTTTCGAATAACTTCCAAGATGTATTTATGTCGTTATTGTTAATTAAAAAGCTCCAGTCAGTTTCTTTAAACATAGCTCTAAGTTTATGGAAGTTTGCTTTCTTGAAATTAGGGACTTTTTCGATGCTACTATTTGGTTCGTTACTAGTAAACTTTAAAGTGAAAGTTATCGTACGATGGTCGCTGTTACTGAATTCATCACCAACATTCAAATTCTCTATCAATTCTTCTTTTGTTGCAAGTACAATGTCAAGAACGTTATTACCACGGGTCGGCGTTCGAACAAATTGATAAAGCGAACTCTCTTGCAAGTTCGTATACAAGTCATGTCCGGAGTGTGAAGTAAGAGTATCGCCCCACTTGGTCACAGGTAAATTAAAGTCGCCAAAAATTACGGTATCTTGTGAGTTACTTACATCTGCAATTTGTTCGTAAATTTCTCGGTCAGTTTGCACTGATTGAGCTGGAGGTCTGTATATTAACGCAAGTATTATTTTTGTACCTTTATTATTCTTTATTAGCACAAAAGATGTGTCGACGTTCACAATTTGAGGTTTTGACACGAGGGTCGGGTTAAGACTTTCTTTGATATAAAATAAAACGCCACCTCCATTTTTGTTTATTCGGCTGTTCTCAAACATTACATAACCGGGAAGTGAATACTCTGCTAAAAAGTCTCTATCTTCTGTATTGAGCCAAGATTCTGTTATGCCAATCACATCATAATTTTCTGTAAACACTAGTTCCTCTAAATCTGAAAATTTATTGCGTATGCTACGAGCGTTTGCATAGAAAACCTTTAAAGTTGCGGTTTTAGAACTCCCAGAACGTTCTTTCATCGAATTTTTGGTTCTGGTCGGATCTATATTTACATTCATGGCTGTCCTCGGTCCTCGGTCGTTATCCCTGGCGGTTATTAATTTGGGTCGTGTTGGTGGAGCTTTATCCAAATTCGCGGTTCTTGACGGATTAGTATTTAATTCCTTTGTAGGTTGCCGTCCTCGCTGTCTTCGGTCCTCCTTCCTGGTTGTCCTGTGCTGAGTCGATTTCTTCTCCGAAAATCCTTCACCGCATCGTTGAGAAGACGCCCAAAACGAAGGTGAGAAGGTAATTATGGTGTAGGAGAGAGAGGAAGGCCGTTAATGAAGGCAGTTCCAGGTGAGAAGGTAATTATGGTGTAGGAGAGAGAGGAAGGCCGTTAATGAAGGCAACACCAGGTGAGAAGGTAATTATGGTGTAGGAGAGAGAGGAAGGCCGTTAATGAAGGCAGCACCAGTTGAGAAGGTAATTATGGTGTAGGAGAGAGAGGAAGGCCGTTAATGAAGGCAGTTCCAGGTGAGAAGGTAATTATGGTGTAGGAGAGAGAGTAAGGCCGTTAATGAAGGCAGCACCAGGTGAGAAGGTAATTATGGTGTAGGAGAGAGAGGAAGGCCGTTAATGAAGGCAGCACCAGGTGAGAAGGTAATTATGGTGTAGGAGAGAGAGGAAGGCCGTTAATGAAGGCAGCACCAGGTGAGAAGGTAATTATGGTGTAGGAGAGAGAGGAAGGCCGTTAATGAAGGCAGTTCCAGGTGAGAAGGTAATTATGGTGTACGAGAGAGAGGAAGGCCGTTAATGAAGGCAGCACCAGGTGAGAAGGTAATTATGGTGTAGGAGAGAGAGGAAGGCATTTAATGAAGGCAGCACCAGGTGAGAAGGTAATTATGGTGTAGGAGAGAGAGGAAGGCCGTTAATGAAGGCAGTTCCAGGTGAGAAGGTAATTATAAGAACATAAGAACATAAGAAAATGGGAGTCTGCAGAAAGCCGATTGGCCTAAGCAAGGCAGATCCCTGTCCCACACAACCCCAATTACAAAGCCCAATTATAGGCTCAACACTCTAATACCCTGAGGATCATCTTACCAAACCGGTTAGAGATTAACGCAGGATTACGGGGGTCTGCAGAGCGCTGATTGGCCCAACCCGGCTGATCCCCTTCACACCCAACCCTTCTCGTCCATATGCTTATCCAATTTTTTCTTAAAGCTCCCTATCGTTCTTGATCCCACTATATCACTTGGTAGCCTATTCCACCCATCTACAACTCTGTTACCAAACCAATATTTGCCTATATCTTTTCTGAAACGAAATTTATCTAATTTGAAACCATTGGTACGAGTTCTTTCGCTATCACTGAGCTTTAGTACATTTGTCATGTCCTCTTTGTTAATCCCACTAACCCACTTGAACACCTCTATCATATCCCCTCTAACTCTGCGTCTCTCTAACGAATGTAAACCTAATGTCTTCAACCTTTCTTCATACGGAAATTATGGTGTAGGAGAGAGAGTAAGGCCGTTAATGAAGGCAGCACCAGGTGAGAAGGTAATTATGGTGTAGGAGAGAGAGGAAGGCCGTTAATGAAGGCAGTTCCAGGTGAGAAGGTAATTATGGTGTAGGAGAGAGAGTAAGGCCGTTAATGAAGGAAGAGAGGAGAAAGATTAATGATGGTGTGACAATAGCTGTAGATAAGAAGGGAAGCATAGGAAAAGGAGAATGATATCAACCCTTGGTATATTAGCAGCCATGTTGTAAGCTTGACTTTGTAGAACTATATAATTATATATATATATATATATATATATATATATATATATATATATATTAGGCGTGAATTTGTCTATGTGTATGGAGGATAACCAAGTTCAAATTAAATTTGAGTCAATATTTCTGGACACACGGAGCTTGAAGAATTCAAGTCATAGGATAAGGAAAAGACAGATTGAGGGAAAGAATTCCAGAGTTTACATCCATAGATGTTAATGTTCCGGCCGGGAACTGAACCACGGTCAATCAGGATAATATACCTTGCTTTTCATGCCGTGGCCGAGTTGGTATAAGCGTAGTATATGATCTTCATAAACCGTGTTTCATATGCTGGTTGGGGCTTCAATATTTATACGAGATAGAGAGAGAGAGACGACCAAACTGTACAGCAGACAATATAATGAGAATATAATCGGTTCGAATCTCGGTAGGATCACATGCTTTCATTAATTTCATTGCGAGGTGTTTGGTGTTGGGAGTGAAATAAATAAATTATCTATATATTGTTGACCGCCCATGGCGGAGAAGTGCCAGATGTGGAGTAGCTGGATATAACCTTAATAGAACTGCCCATGGCGGAGAAGTGCCAGATGTGGAGTAGCTGGATATAACCTTAATTAACAGAGCTGGAATTATCGGCAGAATCATTAGAGTGTGTAGTTCATTAGAGAGCGAGAGAGAGAGAGAGTGTGTGAGAGTGAGTGCGTGTGTGTGCGTGAGTGAATTTTGTACTACTATCTTTGATAGAGAGACAGAGTTTAGACTATGATATTACCATTGGCATTATTGTAATCACACACACACACAATACTGTAGTTCGAAGCTTTAAAAATGCTGGACATCCTTCATAAGCTACACAAAATCGCCTAAATATACAAAAAATAACATAAAAATTACGTCGCTGGTACAGACTAGGCCAGGAAATAAGCACCAAAAAAGTGCAGAGGTTGGACAGAAATATTAACAAAGTAATTTCACCTGAAATGGGTTCCTTGGAGGTATCTCTAACCACACAAAAAAGTCCACTCGAATCCACCCATGGCAAATACTCGTTTTAACTGAAAATCCTAGATGCCCGCTGCTGCGGAAGGTAAAATATTGAAATAGGCATAACTTTGCTGAAAATCAACATAGAAACACAAATAAGGTGTCTAATCCTACTAATTTTGAGGTGCTCTTTCACTTGGAAATATTTTCAAGGTCATATAAGGTGGCATTCATGCTCAAACGTCAAAATCAACGTCATTTTTGGTATAATATTGAAGGAAAATGTGAAAATTATATGATCCTCTGAACATATCTGTGCGACTATTACACCAGTACGATTGAGAAATGTATATATGTGTATGCAACGCATTTAGTAATACTTTTTTCTTTTATTTCCAGATCTGAGATTGTGATGGCATCCCCCAAGACAGATGCGGCGTGTTTAATTTGTAGAGACACTATTTCATTTAAGAACGATGAATATTCCAGCGTTGGACGCAAAGGCCTCACTTCCATTAATAAATTCACCCATAGACACAATGAACTATATCCAACGAACCCCATCCCAATATATAAATTTTATGAAAATGGAAAGCAATATGTCCACACATAATGTCGCAAAAGTCACACAAACAGCAGACGATATGAGCAGATCGGTAAACGCCAACATGTCGATGAAACTGGTCCTACCTCACACAAACTGCGACGTGATACTAAAAAATTCTCATTTCACACTGACTGCTATCTCTGTGGGATGCATGTTGATCAGGAGAAGGCCAGAAAGTATCCCACCAATGTTGAATATGAATTCAGCCATGTTATGCTCCTCACTGTGTCAGAGACAATCTTGCAAAGATGTAATGAACGTCGCGAAACTCATCCAGACTCTTGGGCTGATGCAGTTGCACATCGACTTGCATGTATTACTGATTTACCAGCAGAGGAGGCCATTTACCACCGCAGATGTTTCCAATATTACATGTCTCCACGAAATCTTACACTTGACATGTTACCTACAAACAAGGATGGAGCACCACCTCGGAAACGAGGACGTCCTTCTGGTACCATCGATGAAATGAAGAGATCGTCTTTCATGCACGTTATTGAATATCTGGAAAACAATGATGATGAAACTGTCACTCTAGATGAACTCTATGAAATCATGGAAAGCCATGCAACCAGTGGAGAGGTTTATTCCAAAAAGTCTTTGCAAAGGCAACTCTATGCACATTATGGGAACAGATAACTTCAACGAAAAAGCAACCACTGATTGTCACACTCACATCTAATGTGAAGCAGTTGATTCAGGATGCGCACTCAAAAATTAAGGACAACCCCTATGACATGGATTCGTTGATCAAAGTTATCGGCACCTATATCAGGAATGAAATAAAGAATGCCGAAAAACACAACAATGTATATCCAGACGCCTCTGATATAAAATCGCTCGAACACAATCTCTCCACTTTGACCCCTGCCCTGTCTCTACTGTTACAGACAATCATCAAGAGCAAAAGAGTAGACCTTCGATGTGCATCTATTGGCCAAGCCATAATGAGCTCCACTTGTCCAAGAGCATTCCTCTGTCCTCTGCAATTTGGTCTGTGTGTAACTTTGGACCAGAAATATGGACATCGTGACTTGATAGACTTACTCTTCAGCTTTGGTTTCTGCACCTTCATATTCAGAATCATCACTCTACAAGAAAAACGCTGCTCTCACCCAAGGAGTAGACATTAAAGATCTCACTGCTGATGCTTTGCTGCACTTCATTGCCGACAATGTTGATCACAATGCAAAGACATTGGATAGTGAAAATGTCATTCACATGATGGGTCAGATGGGAGCAATCAAACCAGCTCGTTCAACTTCCAGACCAATTCCCAGGAACCAGGTGCCATTCGATGACATAAAAAATGTTGGCAAACATTTCAATCGTATTTCAAAGAGACCCAAAGTCAGCATTGAAGAGTATCAAGTATGAAACTATTCGCCCATATACCTAGGACATGCAGAGCCTCAAGTTAGACATAATGTGGCAGGTATCGATGCATCTCTCTCAACCTCGGCCTTTGTGGTCTGGATACATGCAATCCCTTCATACGCAAATGGCCAACCCAGGGAAGAGTACACAACTCTTCTTACCAATGATTGACATGTCACCAAGTAGCCCAACATGTGTTCGGTCAACGCTGGAGTACATGAGCGACTTAGCTGAGAAGCAGAATTGTACTCCCATCATCACCTTCGATCAGCAATTATACTGGATAGCTCTGATGGTTATCGAGGATCAACCCACATCAAGTCGTTTGCGAAAGATTGTCCTGTTACTTGGCAGATTCCACACAGAGATGAGCATGCTTGGAGCCATTGGAGTTATCATGGCAGGTTCTGGTTTGAAAGAAATGCTGGCACAGGTCTATGCCGAGGGTTCAGTTGACAAGATGTTGAGTGGAAAGGCAGTGGCCTGTGCAGTGCGAGGTCATCTTCTCATTGACAGTGCTCTGAATATAATAACTACATCAGAAGCCCTTCACCTGCCTCTTCCGGATTTGAAAGGTACGGACTCCTCTACGTCGACACCCATGCTCGAGACAAGCAGCGAAAACCAGTCTTCAACCTCCAAACACCCCAGCAGCCCCAACGAACCGAGAAAGTCCCATGAATCTGACCACCCTGGAACCTCTCAAACATCAGATAGCTCGGTACAAACTGGAAACTTGCCCAATTCTAGCACCTCCAACCAAACCCCAAGAACCACAGAGTCAAAGGACTCTACTCAGGCAGGATCTTCTCAAACGTTTGATTCAACCAATCAGTCTGGTATTTCCCATCAGGCTGGTGACGATGTCCTGCCTGGAATCTCGCCACAGTCACAGGTTGGAGACCATCCTCAAGCTGATATGCTTTCTGATATCTCTCAGCTTGTCAAAGACTTTCAAGACGGAAGCATGACTCTGGATGATGCACTACTGAGCGATGCATTGAGCAACATCCACACTGCTCTTGAAGATTGGCGTGCATCACTGCAAAGCTATGGCACTGCAAGATTGTGGATACAATACCAAAATATGGTATCCATTCTTAGGTCCTTCATTCGTTCTGCTCGTATAGGTTGCTGGCCTCTGTATTTGCAGTCTCTGCGTGAAATGCACCCTTTTCTTGCTGCTGCCGGTCACAACAACTATACGAAGTCTTTGGCTTTGTTCATCCCAAGAATGATTGACCTGGAACAAACCCATCCAGATGAATATGAATGGCCTCTTTCCAGTCAGAAGTGACGGTGCGTGGTCAGGAATTTTCACAGACCTCTTCATAGAGCAAGTTCTGATGGCCAGCATCAAATCAACTGGCGGCTTAACCCAAGGGCGTGGATTCAGTGACAGCACTCGACTTCTCTTCCTGCTCTCAAGACCTGTGTGTGCCAATATAAGCCAGTCCATTTTCGCGATAGCTGGTTTATCTATGGATACACCTGATGGACATCGTGAATTAGCAGCAGCCAGGATACGTCGTGACATGAGTGATATACAGAAGATTCTCCAAGTGTTCCTTGAGCGTGGCGTATTCAACAAACCATCAAAGAAGATTGTAAGTCTATCAACAGGCTTGGTGGCAAATTATTCTGTGAATGCATATGAGGCTCAAAGTGTTGGAAAGAAGATCCTTGATTCCATGGTCGGACAATCTGTCGCAGAATACAAGTTTTCTCAGAAGAATCAAGTTAAGACCCTGGCATCAGCTACTCATGTGAAAACATCTTCTGGTGCCCAAATTGAGATGGATTCACAGCGTCTCTATCAGCGTCTTCTTCTTACAGGTTTCAATGGTGACATACCACTTCCAGATCTCTTTCGATATGAGATGTGCTCTTTCCCACCATCTCTCTTTGACAAGCATGTGTGCATGAGGATGGGGGATAAATCGGAAATCATTCACCATCTCCTCAAGCTTGTTCCAGAGAGCAGTAGTGCAACGTCCTGCGACATGAGTATGCAGTACATCATTGATGGTGGTAGTCTGCTTCATAAATTCTCATGGCCTAAAAATGCCAGCTACTCGGAGATCTGTGAAATGTACGTCCGACACATCAAGCAATCATACTGTCATGCTTTGGTTGTGTTTGATGGGTATCATGGATCTAGCACAAAGGATGAAGCACATCGTCGCAGGATGGGGAATGATATAGGTGCTACAGTGTTGGTTTCACCAGAAGTGCATGTAACCATGACCAAGAAGAGCTTTCTTGCCAATCCTTCCAACAAGCAAGCATTCATCAATCTACTTGCAGAGCAAATGACCAAAGCGGATATCGCCGTTGAACATGCAAAAGGTGATGCTGACTACAAGATATGTATGTCAGCATGTCTTCCGCCAAAGAGAAGCCAACAGCTGTTGTCGCAGAGGATTCTGATGTGTTCCAGCTGCTAACGCATAATGCCAATATTGCTGACAAAGACTTATACATGGTGACATACAAACAAACAGTGTGTGTCACAACTTTGGCAAAGAAGCTTGATCCATTACTCTCTGGCGCCCTGCTCTTTCTGCACGCTTTCAGTGGGTGTGACACTACGTCTAGACCTTATGGGATTGGCAAAGTGTCAGTACTCAAGAAATATGCAGAACTAGAGCGGTGTAGTTCAATATTCATGTCTCCATCTTCATCTAAAGCAGAAATAGAAAGAGCTGGAGAAGATGCCTTGTTGATCATCTATGGCTGCACAACATCTCTGAGCCTTGACTCGGCAAGAGTGGACAAGTTTCAGCAGAAAGTGGGTACTGCCACACAGTATGTGTCGCCAGAGAAGCTTCCGCCAACATCTGATGCAGCCATTTTCCATAGTCATCGCGCATACCATCAGGTTCAGGCATGGTGTGGTAATGATCTTCCTGCAGAAGAATGGGGCTGGACGACTTCTCCTTCTGGCTTATATCCCGTCAAAATGTCTCAGCCGTCGGCACCTGATCGACTACTTAAGATAATGTGATGCAATTGTGGTGGAAAATGCATCACAAGAACATGTACATGCCGCAAAAATGGGCTCCATTGCACTCCAGCTTGTGGTCAATGCAAGGGCATTACCTGTTTGAACGGTTCACCTTTTATATAAAAGTCATGTGCGCTCTCAGATGGATTACTGTTCACCTCTGTGGGGTGGAAGTGGAGTGGTTGCATTGAGGCAGTTGGACAAAATTCAAAATAAAGCTATTAGATTAATCAATAACCCTGCAATCACACAGGACCTTCCTACATTAGCCATACGAAGAAACGTTGCATCCCTTGCATTATTCTACAGATATTTTCACAGCAATTGTTCCGAGGAACTTGCTTCAATTGTGCCGCCTCTCCACATCTTTCCCCGTAGAACTAGGGCAGCTGAGAGCGCCCATGAATTTACACTTTCTCCTCCACAATGCAGAACTTCTGCTTATCAGAATTCATTTATCCCCAGAGCTACTACTCTTTGGAATTCACTTCCCTCGAATTGCTTTCCACAAACTTACAATCAACAAATGTTTAAATCCAGTTGTTACAAACATTTTATGAATGGAGGATGCCTTTAGGCACATGGACCTTTTTGTTTTATGTGTGTTTTTCCTTCCTCCGTTCATTGTCTCTTAAAAAAAAAAAAAAAAAAAAACCTGTGGACATTGAAAAAAATGAGGTGGAAAACGATGATGATGAAACGGGACTATAAATAAATTAATGTGTTTGAAAGTCACTTTGGAATATACACATATACATATTTATATACATATATACATACACAATATACACAATACAATAATACATATGTAAAATATTATAACCGGTTGTTCAGACAATTCATTTTGCTCATTTTAGGGTAATTTTAGGCCAAAATTTTGATTTTTCGAGGATTTCAATATGAACACATCTTCTAATCTCGTCCAAAGTAACTTTAAATGAAAGAGCACCTCAAAATTAGTAGGATTAGACACTTTATTTGTGTTTCTATGTTGATTTTCAGCAAAGTTATGCCTATTTCAATATTTTACCTTCCGCGGCGGTGGGCATCTAGGATTTTCAGTGAAAACGAGTATTTGCCATAGGTGGATTTGAGTGGACTTTTTTTTGTGTGGTTAGAGATACCTCCAAAGAACCCCTTTCAGGTGAAATTGCTTTGTTAACATTTTTGTCCAACCTCGGCACTTTATTGCCTGGCCTAGACTGAGTTATCCCTATTAAGCCTAGAGAGAGAGAGAGTGTGTAAGGGGGGGGGGGGGGGATATTTGGATCTCCCTTGCTTTGTGCCATCAGTTTGAACAATTCATGACGTTTCACCCAGTTAGTTAGGCGATACAAAGACTTTTCAGCCCATTCAGGTGTCGATTGTTTTCTCGACAAGCGATAGCGAGCCTGTAACAAACAACATTGGCATTCGGTCGTGACATTTTTCTATCGGAAAATCTAAAATTTTAGCTTGACGGGGTCCGGGTAAGCATTCTGTAGCTTGAAAGAAGTCTGGGAAGAAGTTTTTTGTTAGCCTATGAGGCAAGCTAAAATTCAAGGCGTTAAAAAGGCAAAAGCAAGCAAGATCCACAATAATAATTAAACAAAAGCAAGCAAGATCCACAATAATAATTAAACAAAAGCAAGCAAGATCCACAATAATAATTAAACAAAAGCAAGCAAGATCCACAATAATAATTAAACAAAAGCAAGCAAGATCCACAATAATAATTAAACAAAAGCAAGCAAGATCCACAATAATAATTAAACAAAATATCATAATTCCCCACAAGCTCGTATTACTGCATTATAAAAGTTGGTCTTCTTGCAAACAATATTTATAATATAAATCTCCAATAGTACAGCCTAGTGAGGATCAGTATGTATATGGTGTTGCTTGCTTTCCTTTGTGTTTCTATTCATGCCCTTTTTGTTGACATATACAGAATACATAAGGGGAGGTGTGGTGGAGTGGTCTTGCCACTGGTCTGGTAATCCAATGGTCCCGTGTTCGAATCCCAATATATCAATGGGAAGATATTATTAGGATGGAATTTGTGCTGTACCTAGTATCAGTGCATTACCACAAAGCACAAAACCCACTGAACCCCCCCCCCCCAAAAAAAAAACCCACAAAAATAAAAAATAAATAAAATAAAATAAAATAAAATAAAATACCCTCATTGTTCCCTGATTAAATAGCACTGTATGCATATTCCCATATGCTACAGGGGGACAATGCCTAGTAAGTTAATTGCTCAATAGGTGGCGTTCTGAGAGTGAGGGTCCGAGTCTAGGTGGTGAGACAGTGAAGCACAAAGGCGGAGCAGCTTCAGAGATGGGGTTGCTTGGAGCCGTGACTGGAACTCTAGTGCTTCACTTGTCTCACTCCCTAGACTGGAACAAGACCTCACGGGTTTCACCGTGTTGAGCGGTTGGATGTGCAGGCTCTCAGCCTATGCCCAAGAGACATTAGTTGGAATAGAGACAAAACAAACAACAAATATTACTTAATTCGCCTGTTCCCTTCTTCTCTTTTGTGAATACAAGACTTCTTCTTCTTCGTCTTCTCTGTCTACGTCGTCGTTCATCTTTGTCGCCTTCGTCTTCATTCTCTTTCTTCTTGTTTTCTGTATTTGTTCTATTATTAATTTTTCTTTTTCTGCACTGCACTTCATCTGTCTTCTTCGTCCTGTATCTAATCTAACATTCCCAATACTTAACCCCAACCCTCTCTCTCTCTCTCTCACCCCGGGAGAGTCACCAGAGCCACAGGGGGAGGGGCGGGGGGGGGGGGGGGGGGTGAAGGGATACTCTGGAAAAACTAAAGAGGGAGGAAGGAAGTGGATGAGATGAATAAATGAATGAGAAGGGAGAGAGGAAGGAGGGAAGGGAAGAGAGGACGGATGGAAAGGAAGGAAGAAACAGAAGAGAAGAATGCATGAATGAGAAGGGAGAGAGGAAGGATGGAAGGGAAAGAAGAAACAGAAGAGAAGAATGCATGAATGAGAAGGGAGAGAGGAAGGATGGAAGGGAAAGGGGTAGTATAAGAGTAAATTAAGGAGAAGGAGGAGAAAAGGATGGAAGGGAAGGAGGCAGTCGACGAGAAGAATAAACGAGAAGAAAAGGAGGAAGGGTGGAAGGGAAGGAGGCAGTGGAAAAGAAGAATAAACGAGAAGAAAAGGAGGAAGGATGGAAGGGAAGGAGGCAGTGGAAAAGAAGAATAAACGAGAAGAAAAGGAGGAAGGATGGAAGGGAAGGAGGCAGTGGAAAAGAAGAATAAACGAGAAGAAAAGGAGGAAGGATGGAAGGGAAGGAGGCAGTGGAAAAGAAGAATAAACGAGAAGGAAAGGAGGAAGGATGGAAGGGAAGGAGGGAGTGGAAAAGAAGAATAAACGAGAAGAAAAGGAGGAAGGATGGAAGGGAAGGAGGCAGTGGAAAAGAAGAATAAACGAGAAGGAAAGGAGGAAGGATGGAAGGGAAGGAGGGAGTGGAAAAGAAGAATACATGAAAGACAAATGAGGAAGGAAATATGGAATGGAAGAACAGACGAAGACCTTGGAGCAAATTACAGCATCGAAGATAATAATTATATTTTGAGCAAGACAAATGTTACAAGCTCACTTATACTCATAGATAGTCTTATTAATCACATAATCAAAAAGTAACTATTAAAATGGTGCGTTCGACTTGGGTATTTTCACATTAAAGATTAGCTCAGGTGTCTTAAGGGGATATTTGTTTATATATGTACTTACTTGTTCATATATTTATTTATTGTTTTTCATTTCAGTTTTCTCTCAAGGCCTCCATCAAGCTTTAAAACAAACTCCCAAGACCCCCCTTCGAGATACATGTGGACATTTTACGGTCGAAAAATGTCCAGGCTGAAGGCAGGTTCGTCCTAAATTAAAGGCCAGGACAAAATCGACACCTAAATAGCAGAAAAGGTCTTAAAATCGTCAAACTAATGAGGCTAAGCATGAGGGAGAAAGGAGTTCAGAAAAAACAAACCTCTCCTTAAGGAAATATTTCAAGCTTAATTAACCCCTAATTAGCGGGGCCCGAATTAAGTCCGTATCTAAAAACCTGGACTATGTGGCAAGAACCGACTTAAGTCTGTGTGCAATTTTTTAGCAAGAATGGCTGTGAGAGAGAGACGAGCGACGGGAGGAGCGTAGGTTACATCATGACCGCTCGGCACGGACCCCGCGTGCCTACTAACATCTACTCCACACAACTCCACCCTCCCTACCTCGCCACACAGGGAATTATATAAGGAAATTACCGTATTTTAGGGTTTTTGCACTCGTCTTGCACGATCGTTGCAAGAGAACGCGTGGTCGTAGGAGGATGGTTCTGGTGTCATTGTAAAGCTCAATTAACGCCCTTGCAGGGATACATAATTGTATTACGCTCTGGCTCTTGTTTATGCATGAAAAAGAGCACGGAAACAAGGCCATTTAGGGTAAAACCACCCACTGGGCAGTACGTAGAAGTTACCGCCTAGGCCGCTCGTAAGGTGTTAACCAACACCGAGGATATTCGAATTGTATTTGTAAAAATTAATTATTATCAGCCCGAGTGTTCAAAGGTCGGTACAGTCGTGCCCAGGAATTACTGGACCATTTGTGTGAGTGCCAATTGTAACCCCTTCTGTACCGGCGACGTCTTTTTCGTTATTTTCTGTCAACTATTAGACGATTTCATTCAGTTTAGGCAGGATCGCTAGCAATTATACTGCTTCAAATGATCTCAATCAACCCTTCTAACTATCACAGATCCTTTTCAAGCTGCATAATAAATCATCTACATATAGCTAGAATAAAATACAACATACGTCGCTGGTACAGAAAGGGTTAATATATTGGCAAGCTATTTTGAAAATCTGCAGACCAAATTACTGGGATTGACTTGGTGTGTGTGTGTGGGTGGGGGGGGGGGGTTGTTTTCTTTATTTTCCTCCCTAAACCTTAATCAAGCCTAAATAGTATCTTCATTAATCCCCTTAGAGATATATTTATACCTTTTTCGGTAAGAACATTCCCCGGCCCAACTCAATTGCAGGCTCGCTTTCGATCGCCAGGATAAAATCTACACAAAAGGTCCTAACATTGACAAAGAAATGGGGGTAAAAGCTCAGAAAATCACCAAATTAATGGGGCGTTCGTTTTAAAGCACACACACACACAATGAGACACACACACGCACACTAACACATACACTCACAGACACAATAACACATACACAAACACACACACAATGATACAATAGGACACACACACAATATCACATACACACACACACACATAATATTACATACACAGACACACACACACATAATATTGCATACAGAGACACACACATGCACACAAACACACACACAGACGCACACACACACCTTCCACTCATCTCCATCAATCTAGACACAATCATCAACTAATCACCGTGACAACATTATTACCCTAACTTACTCTAACAGTCCTATAACTTCCCCCCACACACAGTACACACACACTATAAAGGGGACAGTGGGTCTATTTATTTATATATTCATTTATTTTTTAGTTTCCTCCCTAGACCTCCATCAAACCTAAAAAAAACATCCATTAGATCCCCCTTCGAGATTAACTAGTAAATTTTTCGGTAGAAAAATTTCACGGCCGAAGGCCGGTTCCACCACAATTACTGGCTCGCTATCGCTCACCAGGAAAACATCAACACCTAAAGGGCACGAAAGGTCTTAACATTGGCAAAGAAATTGGGCGGAAGGTCTTAGAATCGACAAACTAGTGGGACAAACGTATTAATATCTCAACACTAATGGGGACAAACATGAGGAAGAAAGGGGACCAGAAAAACAGCCCATCTCCCCTTATCTCCCAATAATCGCAAAGTTAAGGAGCGGTTTACATCACAATAATAAGTTATAGCCCTTGATGGTCCGTTGTGGACTAGCCGATCACCACTGTAGAACAAATAGTGCTAACAAGATACACAGAGGGCCTCGGAGTCGGACGGATCCTAAATTGAGTGTCCATAGATGCAGTTTACAGGAATACTTGAACATCACACAACAGTTCAGTCAGTGACAGGAAGAGGTTGTGTTAATTTGAGTTCCTGCCCGGACCACCTGCTCGTGACATAGTGACCATACGCACCTACCTGTGTTTGGAGGCAGTGCACTCGTGTATATATAAAAGTGTTTTAGCTCAGTTTTTAGCTGTTAGTTGACTTATTTGTTTTTGTTTTCTGTACTTAGTTGTTTGCTCCTCGCTAAGCTTTTTGGGATCATGTCAGGTATGGAGTGCGAGTCCTTTACTGAACTGCATCATCTTATTCTCCAGGTAAGGGAAGAGATGGTTGTGGTGAAGGAAGAGGTCTTGGCTCTAAGGGAGGTTAATGTTAAACTTCAGAGGGAAGTGGATTTGATTAAATACGAAAATCTAGCTTTCAAGCTTAGCCAAGAGGAAATTAAGTCGAGTAAGGGGAAAAGGGAGGAAGTTGATGAAATGTTTTATTCATGGCAGGTTGTTAAAAATACGGGTGGGAAAGTCACACTCAAGAAGCAGGATAGTAGAATAGGTATGAGTGTGACAAATACATTCTCTCCTTTGCGAGACGAATGTGAGGGAAAAGATAGTCAGGATAAGGGAGGGTTAGCCGAAGTGCCTGCCGCCGACTCAGCTCCAACCGCTGACGCTGTGCTACCTACCACCACCACCACCCCCACCACCACCAAGGGAGCTTCTGCCACCACCGGGGGTTCTCCAACTGCAGCTGCTGGATCCTCCCGAGGGAAAGGTAAGTCTGTGTCGATTGTGGGCGACTCCATGGTAAGACATTTAGTTAGGGCTACCCGCACTAAACTTAGGAAGGTTGTGTGTCTGCCTGGCCATGGAGTTGGGAGGGTTTTAGAGAAGATGGACCACAACTTGGAAGATAGTGGAGATAACCCCATTATCTGTCTCAGTGCCGGGAGTAACGATGTTGGTAAGGGTAGAAGTGAGGAACTGCTGCAGCAGTATCGGGATGTGTTAGATAAGGTTAGGATGAAGGGAGGGATCCCTGTAGTACATTGTATCCTACCCAGAAGAGGAGTTCCCAAGGAATGGACATCCAGGGCGATTGGTGTCAATTGCCGTTTGGAGAAATATTTCAAAGAAAAAGCAATACCATTCATTGATAACTGGGATAGTTTCTATGGGAGAGATGGGATGTACGCAAGGGATGGGGTTCATCTTTCACGGTTAGGGGTTTCTACATTAGCTAGTTCTTTAGATAGGGTGGTTGTGGGGTTTTGAACAGAAATATTGAGTGTAAATGAGAGGTTAAATGGATTTTTTTTAGCGTCAGGCGAAAGCGATAAGAATATTCAGTCTCATTCTAAAAATGATGACTATATTGCAAATGATAGTAGTGATGGTGCAACGGAAGATGGAAATGTCGTTAGAAATAAAAGTAAATTAGGTATAAAGAAAAGAAGTAAATTGAGAGTATATTACACAAACTGTAGGAGTCTATGTAACAAAATGAACGAACTTAGAGCCCTTGTTAGCAAAGAAAATATAGACATAATAGCGCTAACTGAAACGTGGATTAATACAGAAACCAGGCATTTTTTAGCAGAATTTGATATACCAGGATATAGTTTGTTTAAATATGACAGAACAAGTAAGAGGGGTGGCGGTATAGCAGTGTTTGTCAGGAGTACATTAAAAAGCTGTATTAAATCAGGTATTAGACTAAATAACGATAATGAAAGTGTTTGGGTAGAGGTTAACGAAGGTAGTGAGACCATAGTTATTGGAGTTATGTATAGATCGCCAAATATGAGTAGAAATGACGGAACGTCATTATGGGACGAAATTAAAATGGCATCAAGGTTTAGCAATGTGTGCATTATGGGGGATTTTAATTTTCCGAATATAGATTGGCAGCATCAAATAGGAGACTCTGATTCTGAGGAGTTTATAGAGGTAGTACAAGATAGTTTTTTATTTCAATTCATAGATACGCCGACTAGAGGTAATAATATTCTCGATTTAGTTTTCAGTAACAATGAACATATGGTAAATAATGTAGAGATAGGGGACCACCTAGGAAATAGTGACCACAATTCTGTGTATTTTAATATACAATGGAAAGGGAATACCAGAGAGAATACAACATTAATACCTGACTTCAGAAAAGCCAATTATGGTGGGTTAAGAAGAGCCCTATTAGCTGACCCTATGGTCAAAAAATTAAGTCGATCCAGGTGTCCAAATGAGTGTACCCCTTCTCAGGCACCTGTCATCTTAAGTCAGGAAGAGACGTCAACCTTGGTAGATACATATGATACTTTTATCGAGTCAGTATTCAATGCACAAAATATATACATCCCCAAAAGAAAATGTAGATCAACACAGAACCAACCCAAATGGATGAATAATAGACTATTAGATCTTCTAGGACAAAAGAGAGGAATATATAGAAAAATTAGGAAAGGCGAAATTCACCTACTTGCTTACTATCAGAATCTATCAAGACAGGTAAAAAAGGATATTAGGAAAGAAAAAAGAAATTATGAAATTAAGGTTGCCAATGACTCAAAAAATAATCCTAAAGCTTTTTACCAACTATATAAATCCAAGGTTAGAGATGTAATTGGTCCCCTTAAAACTTCGATAGGAGAAATGACAGAACATGATTTAGAAATGTGCAGTACATTAAATAGTCAATTTCTTTCCGTTTTCACTAATGAAAATTTGGCACAGTTTCCAGAAGTCTGTAAGGTATATAGCGATAGTATAGAAAATAGGATAAGTACGGTTACTATAAGTAGATATGATGTGCTTAAGGAAATTGACAGACTGAAACCTCATAAATCGCCTGGTCCTGATGAGGTATATGCTAGAGTATTAAAAGAATGTAGGGATGAGTTAAGTTACCCATTAACATTTTTATTTAACAAGTCATTGGAGACAGGAATAGTTCCAGAAGCTTGGAAGCTTGCAAACGTAGTTCCGATCTTCAAAAAAGGTGACAAATCAATAGCATCCAATTACCGTCCCATTAGTCTTACATCAATCATAGGAAAGCTACTAGAGTCAATTATTGCTAGTAAAATTAGAAACCACTTAGATACATTTAATTTAATAAATTCTTCTCAGCATGGATTAACTCAGTTACTAATTTGCTTAGTTTTTTCTCAGAGGTATATGAAGCAGTAGATAATGACAAGTCATATGATATAATATATTTAGATTTCAGTAAAGCTTTCGACAGAGTCCCCCATGAGAGATTGATGAGAAAGGTTGAGACGCATGGAATAGGTGGGGCGTTGTTGGGATGGATTAGGTCATGGCTAATTGGTAGGAAGCGAGAGTCAGCATAAATGGTACGAAGTCAGAATGGGGAGCAGTCAAAAGTGGTGTCCCCCAGGGATCTGTATTAGGTCCTCTGTTGTTTGTTATATACATAAATGACCTTGATTTAGGTATAACTAGTAGGATAAGTAAATTTGCAGACGATACCAAAATGGGGAGAACAATTGATTCAGATAGAGATATAGAGTGCCTCCAAAGGGATCTAGATACCTTACACGAATGGTCAGTAAATTGGCAGATGAAGTTTAACATTGACAAATGCAAGGTATTAAAGATAGGGAAGATGCATACAAATGTTAAATATAAACTAGCTAATATGGAATTAGAAAACTCGAATTGTGAGAAAGATCTAGGTGTGTTTGTTAGCAATGATTTGAAGCCTAGACAACAGTGTATAAGCGTTCGAAACAAGGCAAACAGGATTATCGGGTTCATCTCTAGGAGTGTGAGTAACAGAACTGCTGATGTTATCTTAAAGCTTTACTTGTCATGAGTGAGACTCCATATGGATTATGCTGTTCAATTTTGGTGTCCTTATTACAGAATGGACATAGATTCATTGGAGAGAGTACAACGTAGAATGACAAAAATGATCCATAATATTAGAAATCTTCCGTATAAAGAAAGGTTGAAGAAATTAGGCTTACATTCGTTAGAGAGACAGAGAGACGCAGAGTTAGAGGGGATATGATAGAGGTGTTCAAGTGGGTTAGTGGGATTAACAAAGGGGACATGACAAATGTACTAAAGCTCAGTGATAGCGAAAGAACTCGTACCAATGGTTTCAAATTAGATAAATTTCGTTTCAGAAAAGATATAGGCAACTATTGGTTTGGTAACAGAGTTGTAGATGGGTGGAATGGACTACCAAGTGCTATAGTGGGATTAAAAACGATAGGGAGCTTTAAGATAAAATTGGATAAGCATATGGACGAGAAGGGTTGGGTGTGAAGGGGGATCAGCAGGGTTGGGCCAATCAGCGCTCTGCAGACCCCCGTAATCCTGCGTTAATCTCTAACCGTTTTGGTAAGATGATCCTCAGGGTATTAGAGTGTTGAGCCTATAATTGGGCTTTGTAATTGGGGTTGTGTGGGACAGGGATCTGCCTTGCTTAGGCCAATCGGCTTTCTGCAGACTCCCATTTTCTTATGTTCTTATGTTCTTATCATTCTGTTGTATGTATGTACTGTATGTATGTATGTATGTACATATGTATATATGTATGTGTGTATGTATGTATATGCATGTAACTATGTATGTATGTATGTATGTATGTACCGTTTATACTCAGGCACAATAGCCCATAGCTGGGGGTGCCCGACTCGAGACAGAGCCCAAACCGAAACAACATTTATTGTTCCAATGTTTAGGGTCCGGGACCACTTTCGCGTTCCCTCGCCTCTTTCTCTGCCTTGTCTAGTAGATGAATTTTACAAGGGGAGGAGGATTCCTACTTTTCCGCTCTCGAAGCAAGAAAAGTAGTACTGTACAGAACAGAGACAGACAGAGACAAATAAGGTTTTGTAGAGGATGCCAAACTTCACTCTGGACAGGACCAGCCTTTATCCTAATATCAACAACATTGTGAGCGCTAACTAGTGAATCCCAGTAACATGATATTTTGTGGTTCAAGCAGTTCATCAACAAATTTCATCAATGTTTCATAATTACGCTTCCAAAAGGATTCAGAATTTCTTAACACGACTGTACATATCTACAGGGTCACAATCATTAGTCACAATCGGATCAGATTATCAACAATAAGGTATGTTTTGCAAGCGAAAACTTACTAGAAGTTCATATGCCGTTAATAGAATTTACTGGTATGTTCTTTGATGTTCAATAACAAATTTTTAATTTACTTCCACTTCTTATAACTTTTTCGGCTACGCAAAGTAGATCCGATCGTGAATTGTTGTCCACCCTCTAGTGCTATATCCTCTGTCAAAATTTCGATCGACAATATTGGAGTAGTGGTGTATGCAGTCCATCTAAGAAATTACTTCAACACTTCCTCAATTTTATCTATCTATCTGTCTGTCTGTCTGTCTGTCTGTCTGTGTGTGTGTGTGAGAGAGAGAGAGAGTGTGAGTATAGACTATGATTTTACCATTAGTATTATTATAATCACACACACACACATACACACACTTCTTACTTATGGCGGTCCATCGCAGTCGATGACGACGTTGATCCCGGAGTGATTTGATGAGATGAATGACGAGATGTTACAGTTGTTGGCGCCGATGCCAGTTCAGGTGACTGTGGAGTCCAATCCTGGAGACACATATACTTCCACAGGAGGGACAGGTAACTGCTGGTCCTGGTTGTAGGGCTCCTTGAACTGCTGCTCTTCTTTGATGCCGGCGGTCTCGTTGAGCATTTCGATGTTGTGTGCGGTTTGTTTCAAGGAGTTCAATGCCTCTGTTTATAGAAGATCTCCGCAGCTGGCGGTCCTCCGCCAGAGTCTCAAGGCTGGTGTGCTGGATGTTAGATTTCTTAAGGGTGTTTTTAATCTGATCATTATATCTTTTTCGTGGACCTCCAGGGTTTCTTTGACCTTGCTGCAGTTGACTATACATCACCTGTCGAGGTAGGCGATCAGTGGATATTCTAATGGTGTGACCAACACAGCGCAGTTGCCGTTTTGCAACCATAGATTCCACACTGATAGTTTGGGTACGCTGGAGTATTTTTGTGTGAGGGACTTTATTTGTCCAGGTTATGACGAGAATACTTTGAAGGCACCTAATGTGATGGCTTTCAAGAATGTTTAAATGGTGCTGGTATGTGGTTCAAGTTTTAGATCCATATAGCAGAGTTGAAATACAGACAGCTTGATAGACAGCCACTTTGGTAGACAGTCGCAGGTGTTTATTTTGAAACACTCTCGAGCGTAGTCTCCCAAAAGCTATAGAGGCCAGATTAACTCGGGACATAACCTCATCATCGATATTACTAGAGGGTGTAAGGACACTACCAAGGTATGTAAAAGATTGGACCACCTTCTAAGGCTCATTGTTGACGTTGAATATGGGTGGAGTTGGGGGTATTGCAGTTAGTTGAGCCAGAACTTCAGTCATGTTGGTATTTACCTTGAGGCCAACAGATTCGTAAATAGTTGCCAGAGTTGTTAAGGCATGTTGCATAAACTCTTTAGTATGTGCAATAAGAGCACAGTCATCAGCGTACTGTAGGTCAATTAGTTGGCGTGTCGTCGTTCCGGTAGGGGATTGCAGTCGTCTTAAGTTGAACAGGTTGCCGTCAAGTCGATACTGTAGGTAAATGCCATCATTCTCGTTTAGATGTCTCTGAAGAAGTACAGTAGGGTGACTGCTAGTAGAAAAAGATTAAACAACACTGGTGCAAGAACACAACCCTGTTTTACACCAACTTCAACAGTAAAAGATGGGGATTGTACTCCACCCACATACACATTTGATTGCATGCCCATGTGAAATTCTTTTAAAATATGAAGGAACTTTGGCGATACACCAAATTTGTTGAGGATGTCCCAGAGGAGCTCTCTGTTTACAGTGTCAAAGGCTTTTGTCAGATCAATGAAGGCTATAAAGAGGTCTTTGCTTTGCTCTCTGCACTTCTCTTGCAGTTGGCGTGCCACAAATATCATGTCAGCTGTAGAACGATCTCTCCTAAAACCACACTGGGATTCAGTCTGGACAGCTTGACGCGGGCAAGTACCTTGCCAGCTACTGAGAGGTGTGAGATTCCTCTACTGTTTCCACAAATTGATTTGTCACCTTTCTTCTTATATATAGTGATGATATTAGAGTTCTTCCATTCCTGTGGGATGTTTCCCATTTGCCAAATAGTAGTGATTAGTTCGTGGATACGTGTTTTCAGTATATAACCACTTTGTTTCAGGAATTCAGCTGGGATGTTGTCTTGACCGGTGCTTTTATTGTTTTTCATCCCTTTTATTGCTGTAAGGACTTCGTTGAATTGTGGAAATTCATCCAGTAAAACGACAGGAGGAAAATTAGCGAGGTCATCAATTAAATGAGGTTCAGTTGGGTTTCTAAGATTAAGGAGGGTATTAAAATGTTCAGTCCATCTATCTAGGATCTGTTGTCGTTCTGTAAGTAGGGCACTGCCATCAGCTGATCTTACTGGGCTCATGGTAGATTTGGCTGGGCCATAGACAGCTTTTATTGCATCGTAGAAGGCATGGGAGTTGTGGGAGTCAGCATAGCCCTGGATTTCATGGGCTTTTGATGTCCACCAATCATTTTCCATGTCCCGAACTCTTCTTTGAACCTCTGCTCTGATTTCTTTCCACATTTTGGCCAGGGTTGGGGACTGAGTGTTAGAGAGGTATTGATCGTGGATTTTATGTTTTGTTTCTAAGAGAAGGTGTATGTCAGTGCTGTTTTCATCGAACCAGTCCTTGTGACGTTTCACTGAAAAAACAACTGTTTCTTCTGCAGCTTTGAGGATGATTGAGCGTAGATTAGTCCATTCATTGTCATTATCAAAATCCACAGAGTCAGTGTTGCCAATATAAGTCAGTGCTAGGTTTTCAGCAATTTTATTTTGATACAAGTTTAATAATTCAGGTGACCTGAGGGCTTCGCGGTTGATTCTCTTTTTGGGAGTATGCCTTTGATGGTGTGGGCGAATCCTTAAGGTGAATTTTGATCTGATGAGCCAGTGGTCCGTCCAGCATTCGGCACCATGTATGGCTCTAGTTATTTGCACGTCATTTAGGTCTTTTTGACGAGTGATAATGTAATCAAGCATTTGCCAATGTTTAGATCTTGGGTGCATCCATGATGTCCTAAATTTGTCTTTCATTTGGAAGATTGTGTTTGTTATGACAAGCTGGTGTTCGGCACAAAGAAAGAGGAGTCTTAAGCCATTTCTGTTAATTTTACCTCTGCCATTATTGCCGATTGCACCGCTTCATAGCTCTTTGCTAGTACCAACTCTGGCGTTAAAGTCTCCAAGCAGAGCAATTTTGTCATTTCGTGGGATGAGATGGAGGGCTGTATCAAGTGCATCATAAAAGGCATCTCATCTTTTGTGCCTTCCTCTGCAACTAAAGTGGGGGCATATGCACCTATAAGGGTCATGAAACGTCCTTTGCTAAGAGATATGCGCCAAGTCATTAGTCTTTCATTAATTCCTTTAGGTGATTCTGGAATGTTGCAAAGTAGTGCGTTTTTGACAGCCAAACCTACCAGATGAATACGGCGCTCACCTTTGGGAAGACTTTTCCTAAAGAATGTATAGTCTTCTCTGATTTCAGTTAAGGAGTCTTAATCAGCAAGGCGTGTCTCACTTAGGGCGGCAATGTCTATATTGTACCTTTTTAGCTTGCTAGCAACAAGAGCAGTGCGCCTACGTGGTCTGTTTGAACCATTTTCTGCCTCCATATCCAAAAGAGAACGGGCATTCCAGGTGACTAAGGTTAGTTTATGTTTAAATTTGTCTTTGTTTTTTCTACCGCAATTGGAATGCCCTGTTGACTGCGGTGAGCCAACCGGGTAAGTATGCGACAGGCATTCGTTTAGGCCACCTTTTCTAGGCCCCTCCCATTATTTGGGTAAGCAGTGAGATCCCTAAAAAGGGCTGCTTAGTCACACAGGAAGCTGCTGAAGAGAGTACTGTCCCAAACCCGTCTCAGCGACCATTACACATGTGCCGCTTTCGTGCAGGGCTCGAGCTAAAGGCTTCCAGTCACATCCTCGACCTGCCCCCGTCACTCTACCCCATCGCCGAAGGACTTTAAGGTGTGATATGATGATGATGTGGTTTGTGCCGATGATGAATAAGTGAAGTGGTGATGTGGGATCAAAAAGCTTGCGCAATGAGTGGATTGTAGTGTAGGTGAGGGTGCGCATTCCCCATCTCCACAATACTTCACTTCATCTCCCTTGTTCTAGTGGCAGGAGAGATTTCAGACGACCTTCAAGGAGACTTGGTTGCAGGAGACTGTCAGGATTCCAGTCTTTCGGAACCTGCCTGTCACGGGTCCCCACCATGACTTTGTTTAGGGTTGGTTCCCCTAGCCTTCTGTCGACCAAGACTAACCCACAAGGCAGTGGGGCAGTGGTGTTTGCTAGAGTCAACTGCTACTCCGAGATCCCCTGCTGATTCAGCCTTGGGTCGCAAGACACCCAGTTACCGAGAGCTGCCACGAGGAGGCACAGAAGGAGTCTTGGTGATGTAGATGTTATGTACTAGCAGGGGAAGACTTACACACTCGGCTTCCCTTTTCACCACAAGGGCTAGCCAGCGGTAGTAGCTGAAAGCAAGAAAAGGCAAGCAAAGCATGCACTTTACACACAAAACATACTACCACACTAGACACATTACATCACCCTGTAGGTCCGGAGACCCACCAGCACACATACAGAGAGAGAGAGAGAGAGAGAGAGAGAGGGAGGACATCTATTTACGGTTCCCTCCCAGTAGTAATCTAAATCATTAAGTAATTATGAGAAGTACACCTAATTTAAGACCACAAACTATAATTGCGTACAACAATTACTTGAAAGACGGTAAAGTAATATAATCAACAATAACACTAAAATATCTCTCTCTCTCTTATCCAGTAGGTTGTTGATATGGAAGGCTCAGACTAGAGTACCTATATACGTGAGGGTAGTGTCAACTTAAGAGAATATGGGTCATTTTTCTGGTCCCCCCTTTTCCCCATGTTAACCCCATTAGTTTTCAGATTTTACGACGTTCGGCCCATGAGTTTGGCGATTTTAAGAGCTTTCTTCCTATTTATTTGTCAATTTAACACCTTACGAGCGGCCTATGCGGTTTATTTATATGTACCGCCCAGCGGGGTGTTTTTAGCCAAAATAGGGCTGTTTACGTGATCATTTTCATGCCTAAATAAGACCCAGAACGTAAAACAAGTACCTATCCCTGAAAGGGCATAAACAGAGCTTTCGAATGACACCATAACGATCCTTTTATGATGGCTAGTTTTCTTGCAATAACCGTTCAACGCGAGTGCAAAAAGCATGTAATTCGGTACTTTCCCCATATAATTCAGTATGTAGCGAGTGAGAGAGGGAGGAGAGAGCTGAGATTCGTGCCAGTAGGTTCGCCGCGGTGGTCTGGAGCAGTCATACGCTCGCTAGTCTCCTGTCACCACTTGTCTCTCTCTCTCAGCAACATTACGTGCTGAAATTGCCACTCGACCTATGTCGAGCGCCGCCACATAGTCCAGCTTTATTTAACTCGACTTATGTGGTGAGCCGCTAATTAAGGGTTAAGACTGTTTGCGTCACTTAGGTGTCGATTTTTATCCTGGCGATCGATAGCGAGCCTGTAATTTAAGATGAACCACGGGACATTTTTCTATCGAAAAATGGACAAACTTATCTTGGTGTTTTTTTTCTTTATTGTTTTTAACATAATGGAAATCTAGGGAAAAACAAAAAATAATAATAGTAAAGCACGAGCAAGTAAATACGGCCATCCCCCTAGACTCATAATAATAGTAAAGCACGAGCAAGTAAATACGGCCATCCCCCTAGACTCATAAGCACCATATGTTGTGTACCTCACATTAAATACGGCCATCCCCCTAGACTCATGAGCACCATATGTTGTGTACCTCACATTAAATACGGCCATCCCCCTAGACTCATGAGCACCATATGTTGTGTACCTCACATTAAATACGGCCATCCCCCTAGACTCATGAGCACCATATGTTGTGTACCTCACATTAAATACGGCCATCCCCCTAGACTCATGAGCACCATATGTTGTGTACCTCACATTAAATACGGCCATCCCCCTAGACTCATAGCACCATATGTTGTGTACCTCACATTAAATACGGCCATCCCCCTAGACTCATGAGCACCATATGTTGTGTACCTCACATTAAATACGGCCATCCCCCTAGACTCATGAGCACCATATGTTGTGTACCTCACATTAAATACGGCCATCCCCCTAGACTCATTAGCACCATATGTTGTGTACCTCACATTAAATACGGCCATCCCCCTAGACTCATGAGCACCATATGTTGTGTACCTCACATTAAATACGGCCATCCCCCTAGACTCATAAGCACCATATGTTGTGTACCTCACATTAAATACGGCCATCCCCCTAGACTCATAAGCACCATATGTTGTGTACCTCACATTAAATACGGCCATCCCCCTAGACTCATGAGCACCATATGTTGTGTACCTCACATTAAATACGGCCATCCCCCTAGACTCATGAGCACCATATGTTGTGTACCTCACATTAAATACGGCCATCCCCCTAGACTCATGAGCACCATATGTTGTGTACCTCACATTAAATACGGCCATCCCCCTAGACTCATGAGCACCATATGTTGTGTACCTCACATTAAATACGGCCATCCCCCTAGACTCATGAGCACCATATGTTGTGTACCTCACATTAAATACGGCCATCCCCCTAGACTCATAAGCACCATATGTTGTGTACCTCACATTAAATACGGCCATCCCCCTAGACTCATAAGCACCATATGTTGTGTACCTCACATTAAATACGGCCATCCCCCTAGACTCATAAGCACCATATGTTGTGTACCTCACATTAAATACGGCCATCCCCCTAGACTCATTAGCACCATATGTTGTGTACCTCACATTAAATACGGCCATCCCCCTAGACTCATTAGCACCATATGTTGTGTACCTCACATTAAATACGGCCATCCCCCTAGACTCATGAGCACCATATGTTGTGTACCTCACATTAAATACGGCCATCCCCCTAGACTCATTAGCACCATATGTTGTGTACCTCACATTAAATACGGCCATCCCCCTAGACTCATGAGCACCATATGTTGTGTACCTCACATTAAATACGGCCATCCCCCTAGACTCATTAGCACCATATGTTGTGTACCTCACATTTTACCCCATAGCCCACCTTTATGTTCACACTTAATTTATCAGCGTATATACCTTATAATATTATATTTATACTTCTTGATATATATCGCTATTCAGCAATCTATATCTATCAGAGAACTTAAGGGGGGATGGCGGTATTTATATGCTCATGTATGTATTTGTATTATTATTTGTATTATTATTTGTATTATTATTTGTATTATTATTTTTATTAGTTTCCTCCCTAAACCTCCATCAAGCTAAAGAAGAAAAAAAAGAAAAAAAGGCCTAAGACCTTCCTTCAATGTGTACATTTTTTGATAGACAAATGTCCCGGCCGAAGGCTGGTTCCTTATTACAGGCTCGCTAGCACGCGCCAGGAATATATCGACACCTAAATGACGCGAAAAGTCTAATATATTGACAACAAAATGGAGTGAAAGGTCCTAAAATCGCCAATCTAATGAGCCGAACATCATAAAATCTCCAAACTAATAGGACTAAGCCTGAGGAAGAAGGGGGCCCCGACAAACGAGCCATCTGCCCTTAAGCCCCCGCCCACCCCTCCCCCCTGGCCGCCATGATAATTAAGCCCCAGCCCACCCCTCCCACCTGGCCGCCATGATAATTAAGCCCCAGCCCACCCCTCCCCCCTGGCCGCCATGATAATTAAGCCCCAGCCCACCCCTCCCCCCTGGCCGCCATGATAATTAAGCCCCAGCCCACCCTCCCCCCTGGCCGCCATGATAATTAAGCCCCAGCCCACCCCTCCCCCCCTGCCGCCATTATTATTAAGCCCCCGCCCACCCCTCCCCCCTGGCCGCCATGATAATTAAGCCCCAGCCCACCCTCCCCCTGGCCGCCATGATAATTAAGCCCCAGCCCACCCCTCCCCCCTGCCCGCCATGATAATTTAGCCCCAGCCCACCCCTCCCCTGGCCGCCATGATAATTAAGCCCCAGCCCACCCCTCCCCCCTGGCCGCCATGATAATTGTGACTCGCGGGACCCCATAATATGCCACCAATCTCCTATACAGGCACTCCAGTACAGTCGGGAGCAAATATATAGTGTTACACGGACCCATTTTAAAGGGGGGCGGGGCCTGTTTGTTCTGGCACCCTTCTCTCTCGTGATTAGCCCCATTGTTTTTTATATTTTAAGATGTTCACCACATTACTTAAGCGATTTTAAGAACTTTCGCCCCATTTCTATCAAATTTATGACCTTTCCTGCCATTTAGGTGTCGATTTTTTCCTGGCGAGCGATGGCGAGCCTGTAATATAAGAGGAGCCGACCTTTGGCCTGGACATTTTTCTACCAAAAAATTTACAAATTTATCTTGAAAGGCGGTCTAAGGGGTGTAATTTTAAGCTTGATGGAGGTCTAGGGAACAAACTAAATGCTTCCCCTTAAGTAAGGTCTGTACACCATATTGTTTTCCAGTATGGAATAGTCTGTGTAATTATAATTTCCAGTATGGAATAGTCTGTGTAATTATAATTTCCAGTATGGAATAGTCTGTGTAATTATAATTTCCAGTATGGAATAGTCTGTGTAATTATAATTTCCAGTATGGAATAGTCTGTGTAATTATAATTTCCAGTATGGAATAGTCTGTGTAATTATAATTTCCTGTATGGAATAGTCTGTGTAATTATAATTTCCAGTATGGAATAGTCTGTGTAATTATAATTTCCTGTATGAAATAGTCTGTGTAATTATAATTTCCAGTATGGAATAGTCTGTGTAATTATAATTTCCAGTATGGAATAGTCTGTGTAATTATATTTTCCAGTATGGAATAGTCTGTGTAATTATAATTTCCAGTATGGAATAGTCTGTGTAATTATAATTTCCAGTATGGAATAGTCTGTGTAATTATAATTTCGCTGAACAATTATTTCACTTTCACACTATTTGGTCCGACGTTTTGGTCGGTATTATGATATTTTGTTCGATTGTTATTGAGGATTGTTCTTGTTTCTGCCATTTTTGAGCTAAAAATAAAATAAAAAACAAACCGCCTTCCCAGACTTCCTTCAAACTAAATAATGCCCACTTCAAGCTAAATTTGTTCGGTATATATATCGATAGCAAATGTTCCGGCCGGATGCCTATTTCTAAGTTACAGGCTCGTTATCTCTCGCCCAGAGAATAAACACCTGAATAGGGTGAGGCGTCTTATTATCGCCAAAGTAATGGAGTGAAACGGCTTAATATCTCCAAAATAAAGCTGCGAAACAGGGGCAGTCCAAAAAGACCCACCTCGGCCAAATACGGTTAATGGTTCAATACAATTTGTTAATATGATGACTGTATTAAGGGGACCGACCTGCTTTTTCTCTCTGGGTTTTATCCATTTCCCCCCATTCAGCCTACTATTTTAAGACGTTTCTCCCTGAAATAACGGGACCCAAAGGAGAACCACACAGAGTAGCCGCAGTCAGAGAATCCAGAAACAGCAGGAGAAAAGGATTTAGAAAGAAAAACATTTCCCATTCTCCAGAGATCGTGAAACACAAGAACGGGAAATCTGACCCGTGGACCATTCTCTAATTCCCGGACAAACAGGTGAGTTGCCCCAAAAAGGCAGGTTAAGCCCCACCAATCATCACCTCACACGGCCCCACCAATCACATTGCGGGGATCAAACAACCAAGGCAGAAATTTCCCCCAAATACTACGATTAAATTATTTTTATGCAAGCTAAGCATAAAGAGCCCTGGGAATATTTAAATCGTTGGGGCCCTTCACCCTCGAGAAGCTGCCAGACGAGAAGGAAAGCGAAATGGTGATAGGAAGTGCCACGTAAGAAAATCATTACATAAACAATCCAAATAGCCAAAACAATTAGTGAAAAGAAAATCACGAATTACATCATCATGCTAGATAGTATAAATAAGAAACAAAGGTCAAAAGGACGAGAACCTCAGTGCAATGTCATTAAGCACCATAATATATTTTTCATGTAATTATTACCCTCGACATAGCCACTTTTTATGTATTTACTATGCCCCTGTTAATGTGAGATCATGCAACCTGACCAAGAGAAATACCCCAAATATAGCCTGACTGAAATTACAGGAAGTCAGTTCACACTCAGTAGGTTACTCCGTCCGGATTATATTGTCCGGGAGTATTACCCACCTACTAGCGCTCCGTCTGGATTACATTGTCCGGGAGTCGTTCACCCTAGCGCTCTGTCAAGATTATACTGTCCGAGAGTCGTTCCCCCCCCCGGGAGAGAAGTTGCCTGCTGTTCTGTGACCCCCTGCCCTTGGGCTCCTGACGAAGTGGTCCCCTGACGTCCAGCCGCCGTGCCCAGAGCTCTAGGACGCCCCGACCCTCGTACTTGGCCCTTCTCCTTCCCCACACTATCCTAAGTGTTTCTGCATATCTCGATGTGTGGCTATTGTTGAAGGTAAGGTAGAATATGCGAGTATTCCGGAAGTGTTAATAAGTTGATCTGTGCCAAGGATATGTGCCAATTAATTACTCTTTTACCTATCCGTGGTGTACACGTTACATAGTCATTTGTCCTCCCATAAATCTTGATCTGTACAAGTGAATTCATAGTACCAGATATGGCCCCGTGTACCCTCTGAAGTGTAATCCTTATCGTATTATTAATAATCATTAATTGTACACACGTTATATAAACTTATCTCGATTCAGGCTTAAAACGGAATACTCTCAGATTTCACCTGTATATGTTATTTATTCTCTTGTGTATCCAAGTTGAGGCGAAAGCGTATACCGTGAAGATATTCCCTATTTTACCATCATTTACTTAGAACCTATGCCCAAATTTTAATCTATCTATCTTTCCATATTGAAAAGTCAAGAACCCCCCCCCCCCCCCCCCGTTGAGTTAACCTTAATTCTATTATTCGAGCTATCTAGTTTATACAGTGCTTGTGAATTATTCTGATCTACATGTGCGGGTTGTTATAATTCTTTTCACACATTTATAGTAACTCTTATTCAAGTTATATTTTATTCGGGTCACCATATTGTTTTAGGGACCGATTCTCAATTTAAATTACTATTATAGCAGTAAATATTTAATTACATCTTGTGTTATGTAATCCGCTTTACGTCATATCTTTAATTAACGTATTGCCTGATAGGGATTTGTTAATGTATTCAAATTTCCCTTAATACTATTATCGTAGTATTTTACCCAGTACAACTTCGTCGTGTAGGCTATGCTCCTTTTTATTCTGAGTTCATTCGAATTCTAATTTACTGTGATTTCCAGTCGCATTTTCATTGAGTGTATTTTCCTCTTTTTATATTATTTTGCATTAATTCCAAAACCTTGTTATAGTGATTCATTGACCTAAATTTTAATTTTAATTCTATATATGTGTGATTTGATCTCATACCCGGTCTATAATTATTGTTCGTACCTCGTGTGTAGATTCTTTCATAAAACCGCTTAGACAATTTTGTTCTAATTTATACTACCTTGCCGCTAAGATCCTTAGTGTATCTCTAACTTTCATCTGCGCTTTAAAATCGCACTAAAGATAATTGTGAGTTTACAAATAAGCAGTCCATCTGACCTAGGGTCGAAAGCACTACACCTGTTTACCTTACCTGTGTGACCCCTAGTTAATCCCCTTGATAGCCGCTCACCACACCGCGCCCGTGAACGCTTTCTCAAGCAGGGTCGATTCATACCAGAAATCTTCACGTTAGACACTACGCTCACATACGTGTTATCCTCTCATTGAATTACTGTGTACATGTGTAAACTTATTTTTCCTGCATATTCATATTACTGACACTGTGTGTGTGTAACATGACTTATAATATTTCTATCTATCTATCTATTGCCTGACGCCGTGATCCCCGAAGGGGTGGCCACGAACGAACCGCCCCCATGCACCTCTGTCCCCAGTCAGTCGACGCCCCTCCCTCCAACCAGCACCGCCCTCGTTCATGTACTTCCTCACTCCATCCTTCCACCTCATATTCGGTCTACCTCTCCCTCTCTGTCCCTCCACCTCGCTCTCGTACACCCTCTTAGTCATTCTCTCGCTTTCCATACGTTCCATATGGCCGAACCATCTCAAGTTGTTCCTTTTCACACTTTCCAGCACATCTACCTCCACACCACACCTCCTTCTTACTTCCTCATTAGTCTGTCTATCCCTCCATGTAACTCCGCACGCACTCCTTAAGTAATTCATTTCCACTGCTCTCACTCTTGGTCTGAGTCTCTCAACCAACGTCCATGCTTCGCTTCCGTAAGTCAGTGGCGGGATTACCACACTGTCATGCAAGGACTTCTTCACTTCCATACTGACCACCCTATTTCTTGTTACTGCTTTTAGCATTCCTACAACCCTCTTCCCCTGTTGTACCCTCTCCCACACTTCTTCATCCATAGTCCCATCTTTACTCAACACTGCCCAGATACTTAAAAGAGTTGACGATCTCCATAGCCTGACCGTTCAGCTTCACCTCACACTCTGTGACTTCACCCCTTTCGAAGACCATAACCTTGCTCTTCCCCGTATTTACCTTCAAATTCCGTTTTTCGCACATTGTTCCAAACTCATTTACCAGACCCTGCAACTCCCATTCATTATCACTCATCAGAACTGTATCATCCGCAAACAGCAGTATAGGTAGCTTCCACTCAATTCCCTCCCTTTTCAGCGATACACCAACATCCACTGCTCTTGATAGTATTTCTTTCATGACTCCATCCATATATACAGTAAACAACCACAGGGACATCACACACCCCTGTTTCAAACCAACATTCAGGTCAAAGAACTCGCTCTGCTCACTCTCCACACGTACTGCCGCCTTTGCACCCTCATACATGCTCTTCACTGCTTTCAGCAACTTGCCCTCTACTCCGTATATTCTAAGTACTTTCCACAAACCTTCTCTATCCACTCTGTTATAGGCCTTCTCCAAGTCCATAAAGGCAACATACACCTTTTGTTTCTTCTCCAGATATTTCTTCACAACACAATTCAGGGTAAAAATCTGATCTACACATCCTCTTCCCTTCCTAAAACCTCCCTGCTCGTCGCCTATCCATTTCTCCGTTCTCACTCTCACTCTCTCAATCACTACCCTACTGTATACCTTCCCTACTACGCTTAGAAGACATATTCCTCGGTTAAGTTATCATTATAGACTATTCTATCTTTGATACGTCACTGATTTCCTTTATCGTCTGCCATACATGACAGATCGGTAGAGTTGAGTTACTATTCTATGCCATTTAATAAATTAAAATGTAAAGTAACCTGTGTTCTTATTGTATGAATGCTGGTCTTAGTGTTAAGAGTTAATGCAAGGTTTATAAAGTTAGATGTGACCCTGTCGAGCATATTCTATCTCACGATATCCTATTACAGGATTGTTGACGAGATTATACAAAGTAGAGTTGAAATACCAACTCGACATTTCACTCCCCGTTCAGGTATCGATTTTTTTTTCCTGGCGAGCGATAGCGAGCCATAATTTTATGGAAAAATCCGGCTTCACCGGTGACATTATTCTACCGAAATGTTTTCAAATTATGTCAGCTGTCTAAAACATAATCCAAAATATGCTGGCTCGCTATCGCTCGACACATGGATGAGGATAAACGTCTTAAAACAGTAGGCTGAAAGGGGGCGAATGGCTACTACCCAGAACAAAAAAAAACAAAAAAAAGCGGGTCGGTCCCCTTAATAACATAGGACCAAACCCCAGGAAGAGGTCATCAAGTCCTCATTGCCAGCGTGGCTCTGACGTTACCCAGGTGTTAATGTAGATGAGGTGCGGAGCCGCCCACCCCCTGTGGTGCAGCCAATCTACCCCGGCGTTAAGGTGGTAGTGCGTATTTTGTTGGTATATATATTTGTTAAATAATTTTCTATTGAGTTTCCTTGCTAGACCTCCTTCAAGCAGTGAAAAACACCCCTTACACCCCCTTTCAAGATAAATGTGTAAATTTTTCGGTAGAAAAATATCCGGTTCCTTCTAAAGTTACACACCCGCTTTCGCTTGTCAAATAAAAGGTCGACACCTAAATGGCACGAAAGATCTAAATATTGACAAAGAAAAGAGTCGAAATTTCTCAAAATCGCCAAACTAACGGAACGAACGTCTGAAATCTCAAAACTAATATGCTAAACATGAGGGAAAAGGGGGTCCAGAAAAAGCGACTACCTCCCATTTAATGGTCTACGGGGGCCACACAAACACTGTATATACATAGGAGGGGGCTGGGGAGGGGGGGGGGGGGTAATTAAAGCGACTACCTCCCCTTTAATGGTCTACGGGGGCCACACAAACACTGTATATACATAGGAGGGGGCTGGGGAGGGGGGGGGGGGGGGCTGGGGAGGGGGGGGGGGGGTGGGGAGGGGGGGGGGGCTGGGGAGGGGGGGGACACAAACACTGTATATACATAGGAGGGGGCTGGGGAGAGGGGGGGGGGGGGGGGGTAATTAGCTGGGTAGTGTAGTTTAATGGGAGATGGGCAAATATATTTGCTCATATATCTATTTTTTATTATTATTTTAGTTTCCTCCCTAGACCTCCATCAACCTTAAAACACCTGCCCAAAACCCTCCTTCAAGATAAATGTGTAGCCTACATTCTTCGATAAAAAAAAATCCCGGCCGAAGGCCGGTTCCTCTTGAATTACAGGCTCGCAATAGATCGCCAGGAAAACTTTGACACCTATATGACACGAACAGTCTTAATAGTGACAAAGAAATGGGGCGAAAGGTCTTAAAATCGCTAAGCTGTTGAGCTGAACGTCTTAAAATCTGAAAACTAATGGGGCTAAACATGAGTGAGAAGGGGTACCAGAAATACGACCCATGTCCTCTTAATGGAACAGGGTAACGCCAACGAGACTTTCGGTTGCTATTATGATTCCTACGCAGGGCGTATCCGATAAGATATAATTGTTTCTACACTTTCTTAAGGGGAGGTTTTTAGTGTGTTTCTTAGACTTCCATCAAGCTTGAAATTACACCCCCTTGACTCCCTTTCAAGATAAATGTGTACATTTTTGGGTAGAAAAATGTCCCGGCCGAAGGCCGATTCCTCTTAAATTACAGGCTCGCAAACGTTCGCCAGGATAAAATCGACACCTGAATTGCACGAAAAGTCTTAATATGGGGTGAAAGTTCTTAAAATCGCTAAACTAATGGGGCAAACGTTTTATAATATCAAAAGCAATGGGGCTAAACATGAGGGAAAAAGGGGTCAAGCAAAAAATCCCTCAAGTGGAGAACTCCCCTTAAGCTTGTGATTCATATACTCACCTGTACCCCATAGAATGTTATTGACTTTCGCATAAACATTCGGCTATTCATAATGCAGTTGGGTCCAGTACTTGATTAGATTGATATCCAGTATTCGATATATTGATATTAATCGTGGTCATTGTGCCGTACCTTTACTGTCTTGATGGTGTAATGGTTAGCGTGTGTACGTTCTGTATGGAATATCCCGAGTTCGAATCCTAGGAGGATCACATACTTTCCTTTTCATTTGGGAGGTTATTGGTGTTAAATTCTATGTTAAATATAATACTTATACTCACTATCCACCAATCTCTACCTGTCTTACTGGTCTGACTGCATCGTGAGCTTGACTGTGTGGCTTAAGATGGCTCCCAGAGACCTGACTATAGGCCACCCAGAGTATATTGGGACCATTTGATGTGGGAGACCATGTACGGAGAACCGGTGCTGCTGCGGTGCGGAGGTGCCCTTTGGATCTGCGCATGCGCGAAGACTTATTATTTTGTCTTTAGAATATATTTTATTATTCATATTAGACTAACCTAACCTAACCTAACCTCAATTATTGTTCTATAACAAAAATACAACCACACAAATATTGTATTGTGCTGGGATCGAACGCTACACCTCTTGGGTGTGAACCCTAACCATTACCACTGAGCTACGAGACGGCATCAAGCTGGACCTGTTTGGAAAGGCCTATTTTAACCCTTAAAGATCGGGGTCGGACTTAAGTCCGGTTCCAATTTGCAGCAAGTTAGGAGCATTTTTAAGGCTTTTAAAGGGTTAAAATCGAGTGCAAATGGCTGGGAGCACAGCGGGCCAGACAGCCGACTCCCAGAGCTTACCGCCGCCCATTAACTCATGTTCCCTGTGTTCTCGAGAGGCCGGCAGTGTAGCCAGTAGTGAGCATAGCTGGGAAAAATATGCCGCTATACGCTAAACTCCCATGTTACTGGTATCACTGTATGAGAACCACGAGTGCTACGTAGCTCGTTCTGGTCTCATTTTGAAGCTTTTAGCACCTAGTTTTTTGCTAAATAATTTTGTTTTCATGCAGATACTTGATTTATCATGCAGGAGGGCCTGAATATGCCCAAATAAGCCCAAAACCCCCCCGCTAGACAAGGGTTAAGGGGAGAAACTCATAGTCATCGCGCATGCGCAGATCCATACGGCACCGTCGCACTTCACCAGCAACGACGCTCCGTACATGGCCTCACTTTTGATGCTACAACTCTGGTAATCTAGGTACTCCAGGACTTTGGGGTGGGTATGTGGGGGGGGGGGGGGGGAGAAGAGCACTGGGCTAATATTCCCCGGATGCTGACGAGGAAGGGAAGTAGTGTTGTTGGATTAGTTTGGTCATAAATAGTGTTTGTATGAGGTGAGGGTCGAACGGTTACATTACTACGCCAGCCACGGGCTAATGGTGGCCCACACATTATGGAGGAGTGGTGGTGTTGTGGAGGGGAGGCTCTCTCTCACACACACTCTCTCTCTCTCTCTCGGTTTAGTCCCCCTTTGCTGTCAATTTTGGACACAATCGAAACCTCATAATTCTGACAACAATGGCAGCCACTAGAGGTGCTGTAGACCATTTTTGCATGTATTAGTAAATGTTACCATCTGATCAGATTGTATGGCCTAGTTACATTATTTACAAACACTCCGACAGTACATAAAAAAACACATATTTACTTAACATAATATAAAGTCTTAACACCATCTGGTCTGACCTCTTATGGGTTATTAGTATATTTTGTATAATTAGTATGAAGGATTTTGCTTGTTTTTGTCGTTTTCGAGTATTTTTGTGTGTATGAAGGAGACAAAAGGACAAAGCTGCCTGGAGTGAGTGCCCCCCCCCCCAAAAAAAAAATGAAAGAAAGACAGAGGTCCGAATTCAAGGTATACGTTAGAGTTAATATGCCTGGACACCCGGAGCTTGAAGCCGTTCAAATCATAGAATGAGGGAAAGACAGACTGAGGGAGCGAGTTCCAGAACATATTTGTTCAGTAGAAGAAAGATTGGGAAATTCGGCTCAATCTTGAGTTAGAGAGTTGGACAGAATAGGGGTGGGAATGTGTTGAAAGTCAGGTGCCCCCCCAATCTCCGTAAGGAAGGAGGTGTACAGTGAGAAAGCTCTGAAGAACAGTGATTATTGTAATAAAAGAGTGAGAGAGATGCAACATTGCGGCGTGTAAAGAAAGATTGTAGGAAATTAGTAAGGGGAGGTGAATTGATGAGACAGAATGCTTTTAAAAGACCCCCTCGGCCCAAATAGGGTCAATCTCTGGAATAAGTTTAACCCTTTCAATACGGGCGACGTCTATTAAAACTGATTCTAGTTATATTTAGAGGATTTGATAGAGCTTGGGAAGGTTCTGTGGTAGTTAAAAGGGTTTATTGAGATAGTTGGTAGCGTTTTGATTACTAGAGGTCCTTCCTAAACTGAGTAAAGTCGTCTGATAATAGCCAGCATAAATAAACAAAATACGTCGTCGTTACAGCAAGGTTAATAACCCTTGCTTGGAGAGAGAGAGAGATGGTCAGTTTGTGAGTGCATGTAACTAATCGTGTATGTTCATGCGTGTGCGTGTATGTATGAACGGGTATAGGTTATTGTAAGTGTGCATATTATTAAGTGCGATCATGCATGCGTGTGTGTGTGTGTTTGTATTTTTTGTTTGTGTATGAAGCAGACAAAAGGCAATGCTGCCTGTAACAAGTGCCTCACCCAAAGTTGAAAAGGTAGAAGAAAGAAGTGTTTATGTGTGCGTGTATGTATGCATACTAGTGTATCTAGGTCAGCATGTACGTACGTATATATGCAAGTGTGTGTATCTGTGAGAATATTATTTATACATATTTTGTTTTTTGTGTGTGTCTGTGTGTGCGTGTGGGTGCAATCTGGAGTGTGCGTGTGTGTGATTTAGGACGAGATAAAACAACTCTCTTTTACCTCAATAACTTCTGCTTCATGGCAAACACACACTCTCTTTATGGCCTCTCTCTCTGTCTCTCTCTCTCTCTCTCTCTCTCTCTCTCTCTCTCTCTCTCTCTCTCTCTCTCTCTCTCTCCCTACCCTGCCCCCCATCACCATCCCCACCTGGACTCGGGGTTTTCTACAACTTTTACAATTAGTGAACATGACGACCAACAGTTGGGTGTGTGTGTGAGAGAGAGTGAGTGAGTGTATGTATGTATGTGAGAGTGTGTGGGTGTTATAGTCCATTCATTATTAGTAGGCCAGAAACCGTGACACCTAACCTCTGTAACTCAAAAAAAGGCTAGAGCAAATGATCTGTTAATTACCACACCTATTCCCTTGCTGACTCTCCCCAGATGTTATAAATTTTAGCTGGATTACTCTAGTTGTTTGTGAGTTATAGAGGTTAGTGGTCAAGAGTGTTGGCCTACCTATAATGGACAGGGTACAGAGACCCATACACATTGACAAACCCCATCATTGTCTGTGGTAATTACTATAGGGATTGTTATAACAATTAGAGTATTGTAATACTATTTCAGTACTTCCCATTGCAATCACAACAACTATAGTATGTTTCTTTTCAACTGACGGTAAATTGCGAAGTTTCCATCAAGATTTCTCAGTTATTTTGACGATTTTGTAGTGAAATAAGGTACTAATTGTATAAACTTGGTTTTAATATGATGCAGTTACATAGTAGTTTCATATTTTGTAGTGAAATAAGGTACTAATTGTATAAACTTGGTTTTAATATGATGCAGTTACATAGTAGTTTCATATTTTGTAGTGAAATAAGGTACTAATTGTATAAACTTGGTTTTAATATGATGCAGTTACATAGTAGTTTCATATTTTGTAGTGAAATAAGGTACTAATTGTATAAACTTGGTTTTAATATGATGCAGTTACATAGTAGTTTCATATTTTGTAGTGAAATAAGGTACTAATTGTATAAACTTGGTTTTAATATGATGCAGTTACATAGTAGTTTCATATTTTGTAGTGAAATAAGGTACTAATTGTATAAACTTGGTTTTAATATGATGCAGTTACATAGTAGTTTCATATTGTGTAGTGAAATAAGGTACTAATTGTATAAACTTGGTTTTAATATGATGCAGTTACATAGTAGTTTCATATTTTGTAGTGAAATAAGGTACTAATTGTATAAACTTGGTTTTAATATGATGCAGTTACATAGTAGTTTCATATTTTGTAGTGAAATAAGGTACTAATTGTATAAACTTGGTTTTAATATGATGCAGTTACATAGTAGTTTCATATTTTGTAGTGAAATAAGGTACTAATTGTATAAACTTGGTTTTAATATGATGCAGTTACATAGTAGTTTCATATTTTGTAGTGAAATAAGGTACTAATTGTATAAACTTGGTTTTAATATGATGCAGTTACATAGTAGTTTCATATTTTGTAGTGAAATAAGGTACTAATTGTATAAACTTGGTTTTAATATGATGCAGTTACATAGTAGTTTCATATTTTGTAGTGAAATAAGGTACTAATTGTATAAACTTGGTTTTAATATGATGCAGTTACATAGTAGTTTCATATTTTTCAATTTTTGTTATCAAAAAATGTACTGCTAAGGGATTCAATTTATCGTCAGTTGAAAAGAAACAGAGTATAGTTTATCATTACGAATGGCTAGGAATAGGGAAACACTATTGTTGTTGTTGTTATTGTAGTTGGCCTAAGATGCCCTTTATGGGAATCCCGCAGCATTCAGGTAGTTCCAGGAGCCACACTTCCCCGGGAGGAGGTACGGTATAGTGGGATCCGTTTGTGAGAGGGCAGCGGGGGAGGAGATTAGTTTCCTCCATCCGCAGCTCTTCCAGCAGCGCCACTGTTGCAGGAGGCTCTCATCGGTGCGTTATTCCCCCTGTTAGTCGCCGTGTAGGACGATACACTGTCAGATACGTGGGGCGTATTCTTTTCTCCACTAAAAATGGCGGACCTTCTTACCCCCAGGGGGATTGGGATTGCCTAAGATTAAGGACTGTTCGCACTCTTTACTGGTTTTTTTTCTCTCTCTCTCTCTCTCTCTCTCTCTCTCTCTCTCTCTCTCTCTCTCTCTCTCTCTCTCTCTCTCTCTCTCTCTCTCTCTCTCTCTCTCTCTCTCTCTCTCTCTCTCTCTCTCTCTCTCTCTCTCTCTCACTCTCTCACTCTCTCTCTCTTTCTTTCTTCCTCCTCCTCCCCTCCCCTCTGTCTCCCTTTTCCCTCTGTCCCCCCCTCCCCCCCCCCCGAACAATAACCCCATCAGAGTTTGCCGAAAACAAAATAATAGTCCAGATGGGAGCCTAAAGTACACCCAGAAGCGACCTACTCTCCCTTCAAGGTCTCCAACTTGTTTTTTCTTTTTTGTGTGTTCTTTTATTTTTTAATATGTTTAGTTGGTATTAATGGGAGCGATAAATGATAGCTCCTGGATGAACAGTTAAATATAATAGATAACATTTAATTGCTATTTGTTGTGGTATAACAATGGTGATGTGATTGTAGTGATGTGCCTATGATATATTAAGGGGGTTTATATCTGGAGCCCTTTCTCCCTTAATTTTAGCCCCATTAGTTTTGTAGGTGAGGGCTGGTCCTGTCCAGTGTGAGGTTTGCCATCGTCTACCTAACCTTAGCCGTTTCCGTCTGTATTTTCCTGTACTGCTTGTCCTACTTCGAGGCGAGAGAGTAAGAATCCTCCTCCTCTTGTAAAATTCACCTACTAGACGTACAGTATATATATATATATATATATATATATATATATATATATATATATATATTCATTATATGTATTCAGTTTGATATATCTTATATAATGTGTATTCATCTATGTATGTACAGTCAGCCAAATCAGTTATGTCACGGCACCCAGTGTATTTGTATCAATGTTTGGTATCAGCCATATTTAAACATGATGTCTGCAATTCAAGCGAGATATACAAACATATTCCTACACTTACCCAACCTAATCAACATCTGACAGACAATAATACAGCACAGAGCGAGCCAAACGTAATAACCTCTGAGACATGACTTATTACCGGTACTGTACTCCTGGGTATATATTTAATTACTGAATCTTAAAGAACTAGACTAAAATAAATTTGTGATGGAGGAGCTGTAAAGCCCATTTATAGCTGCCCAGGGTGTACTAGACTGACCACAAAGTTAGGGTAGAACACTGTCTTGGAAATACAACTGCCGAACCTGGTCAACAAAAGAGGATATACCTAATATCGGTGCATTACCACAAAGCCCACCGAAACGCCAAATAAATACCCTCATTGTTCCCTGATAAAATAGCACTGTATGAATATTCCCATATTCAAAATATGCTACAGGGGTGCAATGCCTAGTGAGTTCATTGCTCAATAGGTGGCGTTCTGAGAGTGAGGGTCCGATGCAAGGGGGGGCGACAGTGAATCACATAGGCGAGGCAGCTTCAGAGATGCTTCGAGCCGTGGGAGGGCAACCGGGTCCAGTGCATCTTGTGAAGGCAAGATAGCTAGGGCTGGTTGCATCTCAAACTGCTTCACATGCCTCACTCCCTAAACTGGAACGAGACCTCACGGGCTACACCGTTGAATGTACAGGCTCTCAGCCTATGCCCGAGAGGGAGTAGGCCTAGTTGGAATATAGACAAAAAAGCAATAATGGAAAGTTTATGTTGTATTGTAGGTATTGAAATGGATGATTGAAAATGAGTTGAATTGACGAAGTGTGTGTGTGTGAGAGAGAGAGAGAGAGAGAGAGAGAGAGTATGAGGTAGCGTGGATGGTGAGAGGATTGGTAGGGAAGGGATGGGGAACGAGAGGTGGCGGTAGAGGAATGGAGTAAAGGAGAGAAGATAGAGGGGGGAGGGGAGTGAGTGAGAAGAGATGGAAGGGGGGGGGGGGGAGGAGGGTGATTGGGTAAAAGAGAAGGGACGAGAGAGGGTGGGTGGGTGAGAAGGGATGTGAAGGAGAAGTGAAGGGAGGGAGGTTAAGTAAGAAGGGAGGGAACAAATAGAAAGGAAAAGGCGGGGAAGGGAAGGAAGGTGAGTGAGAGGGGAGGGAGGGGAAAGGAGGTGGACAGAGGAGGAATACAGTTGAGTGAGAAGGGTGGGGAGGGAAAGGAGGGAGGGTAGGTGAGAGGGGATACGAGGGGAAGGGAGTGTGAATGAGAAGGGATGGAGGGTGAGTGAGAGGGGATGGAGGGGATGGGAGGGTAGGTGAGAGAGGATGCAAGGGGAAATGGGGTGGAGGAATAACAAATAGATAGAAGAAGTAGAGATAAATGGATAAGAAAGGAATTGGTTGGAGGGAGAGAGACGAACAAAACATCACCAGAATAACGTGGATAAATCAACTTAGAAGGCTGTATAGGGGCCATCGATAAACTAATGTAGAACAGAAGGAAGAGCTTGATACCCTACAGTAAGAGAGATCGGTCAACATCCGTCATGTTGTTTATATGTGTAAGAAGGAGATGTATATGTATGCATGTACTGTATATACCCAGGCACATACCCCATAGCTGGGGGTAGCCGAATCGAGACAGAGACTGAACAGAAACAACATTTAAAGTTCCAATTCTTAAGCTCCGGGACCAATTTCGTGTTCCCTCGCCCCTTCCTCTGTCTCGTCTAGTAGGTAAAGTCTACAAGGGGAGGAGCAATCCTAGCCTACCGTCCCCAGAAGGAAAAGTAGGATAGCAAAAGAGACAGACAGAACGGTTAAGGTTGGGTAAAGGATGCCAAACCTCACTTTGGATAGGAGATAAAAGGCAAACATATTATCTGTAATGTTTGCTTCACAATGAAGGGCATGGGAGCCTGACCATGTTGCTAGAGGTGTTATGAAGGGTTCACTATGAGTCAAGGGGTTAACCTCTTCAGCATCATGACGTCTTTTTACCTTTGATTATGGCTAAAGTTAGATGATTATATGCAGTTTAAGAAGGGCCTATGTTACTAAGAGGGTTTATTGAGATCGTATTTACCCACTTGAGTCGTATAGGTAGATCACAAACTAAAGAAAACGTCGAACGGTAACCAGATTAGGATGAAAATTAGGTAATGGTGGTGAAGGGGTTAAAACACGATTACAAGTCATTTACACTAAAGTACGAGTACAGGAGAACACTTAGATAATTAAATGGGTGTTAAACCGGGAGAAGAAACAAATAATGACAAAGTTTAGAGGATGCAATGATACCGTACAGTTAAGGGAAAGTTTAAATTTCGAAATGTGAAAATATTCTAAGATAATAGTATCACTACGTTGGCAATATATTCTTAGAATCTCTTTACAGCTCGAAATTAAGCCCTCCCATAATATCCTCTAATATTTGCCATTTTGTTCTCCTCCCGGCTTAATATCCCCCTTTAAATATTTATTGTTTCTCCTGTACTCGTATGTTCATGTAATTGACTTGTACTAATTTTGCAAGTGTTAAAATTTGTATATATTTTTAATTTGTTGTTTTCAGACCACTGATAATGACATATGAATTAAGTTAAGACGTATGGACATTTTCGATACCTCCCTAATTATTCTATTGACCCTGAAGCTCCGGTTCGCAAGAAACACTGATTTTGTCTTGCCAATTTTCTGTCCATGAAATCTTGAATATGACAAGGAACAGAACCATAGACACCATCAACCCCTTCTGTACCAACGACGTTCTAAACAAAATATTGTTGGTATATTTAGACGATGTTTTTGAAGTTTAAGAAGGATCTGAGTTAGTAAAAAAGTGTAAGTAAGATAGTTCATACCCTAATAATTGCAGGAGGCCCTATTGAAACTGAATAGAATGGTCTAATAGTAGCCAGAATAAAGGTAAACAGACATTGCCGGTACAGAAGTAGTTAACCCCTTCCGTACCGGCGATGTCATATTTATTTTATGATTGCTACATTTAGGCGATTTTATGAAGCTTAGGAAGGATATATAAAAAAAAAAAAAAAGTAAAAACTAAAAGGGTTCATTGAAATAGGGTGAAGCCTTTGAATGAGTAGACGTCCTTCCTAAGCTGTACAAAATAGTCAAATAGTTGCCAAAATAGAATGAAAAGTACAGTACATTACCGGTACAGAAGGGGTTAACGCAGATTATTTATAAACTGTAACGAAAGGCCTTGCCGTTGCCTAAAGTCAAACTTGAGTACACTTGGTATCAGTGCAAGGGTAACAATTTCCTCTGTAGTTTTGGTATCCTAGTTTTGGTTGGAATGTGAGCAATTGTGGGTGACTATACTCTGTTTATTTTCAGCTGGCGATAAATTGAATCCTCTAGAAGCTAATTTCTCGATAATTAATGGATAACTATGAAACTACTATGTCTCTGCATCATATTGAGACCAACTTCATATAACTAACACCATATTTCACGCTAAAATCTTCAAAATAACCGAAAACATCTTGATGGGAACTTGACAATTTACTGTAAGGTGAAAAGAAACATACTATAGCTCAGAATTCGTATTAATATGATGTTCCCATGTGTAATTTGGGTTGTTTATATTCCAGGTTAGTGTGGAGTGCCATAGTCTATCCATAATCTTCAGTGCTGCCAATTGGGAGGTCAGTATATGATTAAGCACTCTGCTGGTCTTTCTTAGGGGGGGATGGGTTTATTCTTTGGTCGATTATTTCAGATATGTATTATTTATTTAGTTTCCTCCCTAGACCTTCATCAAAATTAAACAAACTATCCATTAGATCCCTCTTCTAGATTAATTTGTAAATTTATCGGTAGAAAATTTCCCGGCCGAAGGCCGATTCTTCCAAAATTACAGGCTCACTATCGTTCACCAGGAAAAAATCGACACCTAAATAGCACGAAAGGTCTAAATATTGACAACTAAATGGGACGAAAGGTCATAAAAATGCCAAGTTAATGGGCCGAACGTCTTAAAATCTGAAAAGTAATGGGGCTAAACATGAGGAAGAATGGGGATCAGAAAAACGACCTATCTCCCATTAATTATCTTGAAAGCCTTTCATCCTCGTAGTTGTTCTTCACAGTGTCACTACTGTACAATTAACCGCATATTATATTGTTCTGTTGCTCTACGTAATTGCTTCTTTTTGTACATAACTATCGTGTTTAGCAATTAGATAGTTCAAGCAACAATTTGTGTAGGGTCACCTGCATAACAGATATCCAGCCACATGATATAATATGTAAGGGAGTTGAATTTCAATATTCTTCAACATAGAAGAAACGAAGCCTGACATTTTTGATGAACCGTTTGAGTGGTCGAGCAATGGTATAGATTCGTTTTTGTTAATGATTAGAGTTAGTAATCTAGTTTCGATTTCTCAAAGATAAAACCAAATCCGATAAAAGCTTACTTAGTTTATAGTTATGTAAACACCATCGTATTGTCGATCTATGTATTGTCACGGCCCTACAGTGTTGAACCCAAGAGATTAAAATTCAAACACCGGCAACACGCAATCTAACTACTCAATATCTTTAAAATTATTATTAACCCACTGAGCCCCAGCGACGCACTGTTTGCATCCAAAATGTTTGTAACGCTAAACCCCAGCATCACATAAGGTGCGTCCTGGTTAACTACTCCGGTCCTATGGCACCTAGAGGGCTCAGATTTGTATGGGAACTGTGTAAGTATCCCACACAACAATGCCGATGGTTGAAAACTCTCAAAGTCCAACCGCGTGTGCGTGAGCGCGCAAAAACCTGTTTTTGCCGGTTTTTGCCTACCCATTTCCCCTCTTGTAATTCCGGCTTTCAGGGCGCCCGTAGGACCCCTTAATGACCTAGAGGATCGTTTTTTTTGGGTTTTCCTTCATTCCTAACCCAGAGGACCCTCCCATTGACCCCGTGACCATTGTTTCCTGAGCAAGGTTCGAAGGTGGTTTTTAGATGATTGGGGGATACAAAAGAAAATAAGCCCCCGTGCACCTCCCAAAAGTGTGGGCAAACTCCACCAGAGGGCGAAATCCAAGATGGCCACCACGAGAGTGATATTTCGCATAGTTTCTGCTACATAATAGCTATTAGTGTGATCTTGGTGTCTATATGTAGGTATTTTGGCTCAAGGAATTCATTTAAGACAACAAATTATGGATTTAACCAATAATTTTCATGATAGAAGACTTTTTGTGGACAATATAACCAAAATTCAAGATGGCGGCCACGGAAATAAAGATTTGTCATATCTTCACTTACAGAATAGCTATTAATGTGATCTTGGTGTCAAAATGCACATATTTGGGGTCAAGGAATCCATTTAAGATGGCAGATTAATTATTTAACCAAAAAATTTCATGATAGGAGATTTTGGAATAAAACAAATCTTTACGGAAAATATGACATATTTATTTTCGGTTATTTCAAACATGGAATATTTCTTCCAATTCACTAAGACAAAATCACAAGCTACATGTTCAGATTCAGATTTTATGTACATCTAACTTTTAACTTTTTATCAATCAGAATTGAAATCTTTCACGCTATTGTGTCAATATTTGTTCTAGAGTTAATTTCCCGTGTCTTATTACATGTCATCCTCTATACCATTGTCTTCTTCATCTGTGTCACTACACTCTGAATCAGAATCTCCTGATGCTAAGTTTTGACTTTGCATGGCTTCTTTGAGTCTTTTGGGTAGGGCTGGCTTGGTGTGTCGGACGGGGAGACATTTACCATTTTGTAGGGTCCATCCATGACCGAGCGGAGATGGAACAGGTTCCACTTGATCGTAGTGTAGGAGCATATATGTTTGATAGTTCCCTCTCATTACTTTCAAGTTGTGTGAATCCCTATCTGGTGGCAGCCTCAGAGTTGACTTTCTCTTCATTTGACTCCACTTACGAGCTCTCGCATCACCCAGAGACTTGCTTACTTTGTCATTGTAGATGTATCTAATGGTGAAGATTTCCATGTTATCCAAAACATCCTGTGAGACTGGCAGAGATTTCCCAACAGACTGTAATAGAGCACGTGCATGATCATCCGAGGTACCTTTGGTAAAAACTGTTGCTTTACCATGCCCGAAGAAAGCTGTTGTAGTGTCTGATCCACTGTGGATGTGCAGCGGGACTATATTCTCTGCAACATCTTTGGAGCATAGTTCCTTACAATTTATTATATTATGCTTCCGTTTGATAGCCAATACTCCATCGACTGATTGAGCAACATACGCAGACAACACTAAGACATCAGTATCTTCAGCATCAATGACGACATCGGACTGCAGGCCAGATCTTCGAATTCGAGAATATATGAAAAAGATGATTGTGTCTGCTTCAATGTGTTCACATTCCAAATTTATTATTCTTTCTCCTGTAGATAAGCTCCAGCACTTGGGACCGACCGAGTAGACAAACTGAACAGTAGGATATTCCTGGCAAAGCCGGTGGAACTCATCTTGAAGAAATACTTGAAGGCGTTGCTTATTGGCAGAACTGCATAGAAACTCCTGGAACAATCTACTAGCTGGGAATTTGTCAGACGGTCGGATGAATACATTCTTAACTCCTTGTGGATTACTGGAACGAAGATTTCTTTCACTGTCCTTGATGGTATAAGGCAAGTCATATCGGTCATTAATCAGTACAATTGCGGAGGCTTGTTTGTGTCTGGTCGTAATGATAGAGAACATCTTTGATGCATAATATCGCCATGTAAATGAAGTGCCATCTGTTCGTTCATGATCTTCGGTTGATGGAGTTGACAGGTGCCAGATGAATCCCATGTCGACTAATGCAGTATACTCCACAGGGATTATGGTCTTCATGTTCAGTTTGTCCACAAGTTTTGACTTCTGAGTCTTCCTCATCGTGCCATTGATGTTGAATATGGGCAAACATTCATCTGTTACACGATATTCCATTACGTCGATGAGATTGAATTTCTCTTCGTGTTCTTCTGCCAGAGATATGACAGATGCCATTGCCCTGTTCTCCATTGCTTCTGATTTGGTAACCTTGTCATTGATGTTGTTACTTCGGACAGGTGGAGGGTTGCTGAAGTTATGTCTGGAGTTCCTGTGCACAGTAGAATAGAATGGTACATTGTTACTGAGCATACGGTCATTACAGAACACCTTGAAGAGATCTTCTCCAGCCTGATGAGCAGATTCAAAATCTTCTACCAGAGCAGTGGATGCCAAAACTCCAGATTGTAATGTTCGAAGATTGGGATTCTCTGGGTCGAATGGATCACACCCAAACTCGGTGATGCAGCTGTCCATATTCTGCACAGCCTGCTCATCCAACTTCAGACGCGTTTTGGTGTTCTCGCTGTGTTGCTGTTTAGATGAGTTACTCTGCGTCATTGTGTGAAGAGATGATCTGACTAAGTTGACAGAGTTAACATTCTTGGAGTCAGTGAGCAACATTTTCTCATTTTTCAAGATTTTCAGCCAGCCAGCCTTCATCTTTGATCCTTTGTTCATGGTCATCTCGATCCATAGGTCCAGCGGTAAACATGAGTATGGGTTGCCGGTGATTGACTGGGCAAACAACCCCTCTCTCATGTACACTGCTCTTTCTTCTGGAAGATTGCTCACCTCCAGCCAATACTCTACCATCCATCTCCCATATTTGTCATTGTCATAGATTTGCATCCATGGCAACATCAGGCGGAGGGATCCCGTGAACTCCTTCCAGTTCTGTGTTCTCAGTGCATGCAGGTTCATCATCAGGATCTCGACCATTTCTAGAAATGACATCCAGTACTTTGCCATTGGGGTGCCTGAAATTTGTATTCTTTCAAATTCTTTGGATAAGACATTGAGGATGCTTGGGTGGGCTTCGAGTTGGCAGTAGCTTTCTTGACGTTCCTGTGGAGTTGATGATTGGTCCTGTAGAATCTATAGTCGTTGTGTGACATCTTCTGGTATGGATGCACCATGGTTCAGACTATGCTGTATGAGTCTTCTGAGGAATGTTTCATACGACAGACGGAGACATCGTATGCCTCTTTTGTAGTGTTTTCCTCGTAAAGCCTGGTCGACAGAACCATCTGCGATCACACCTGACGTGACTAGGATGTCAGACAATCCAGATCCATGGAAGCGTTTGTTGATGGCACTGATGAAAGAACAATGAATATGGAAAGGACCCATACAAGGTAAGATGATGTTGAATGCATCTGGATGTTCATATCTTATCTGAACGATCAGTGCGTAGACAGGTTGATCTCCTACAAGCTGGATGAATGGCATATTCTTGGATGTGGCAGCCTCTACCATCCTTGCCATCACTTCATGCACCACAGATTTGTTTGGTGGGTTTGGAAATGTCAGAAAGTAGTAAGGATTGCTCTTCACTACTGAAGGTTGTACTGTTGCTTGGAATCCCGCAAATGCACCTACAGTTTGTTCAGTAGTTGGCCTCTGCTTCATATCTTCATCGAGACGTGTCAGGACATGTATAACATTTCTCTTGCGATGGATCTCAGTGTTGTCTATACTGACATCAGGCCTAATACACGGTGTACCACGTTGATCAGTTTTGTATGGACGTACAGTGTGTTCAGCAGCACATAGGTCACTCATAGATTTGGTTGATGGAATGCTCAGTGGTGGACGAGAATCAACCATATCATTAGTAAAATCCTGTGGTTGGACAAACATAACATTTGTTCTGTGTGACGTGTTTGCTCCAGTGAGTGTGTCATCTCTGAAGTCATCATTGTCCATTACTGCTGTACCAGGCATGCATATGGCTACTTCTTCTGGACATGTTCTGTTTGTTTCTATATCAAATTTTGCCCATGCATCATAGAGATGGAGAACATCTTTGTAGTTAATTCCCAGAGAAAATTTGTGCATCAGATCAATAATCTCTCGACTTCTTGTTATCCCACGTTTTTTCTTCCTAGTTTGTGCTTGCTGTAAACGCCTGGTGCTGAATAATGCTAATTTGCATTCTCGATGAAAGCACACTCCGTTGGGTCCATTCTCCCAAATGACATTGTGATGAACGGAATCAAACGTGTCTAAGCCAATCCACTGTCTAGCATGCTCTTCTATATTCTTCCAAGCTTCAATGGTTGTGTTGCTCCGATCTTCATCACAGTCGGATTGACAGAAGATACATGGATGACCGATTGAGTCCTCACTTCGCCGCTTCTGACTTTTTCCCGGTAAGGACATGATGGCTCAGCATCCTACCTGCATCAACCTGCAACAAAGAACATTCTATTAATATGCAAGGAAAATAAGACAATAAATCTCCTATCATGAAAATTATTGCTAAAATCCTTAATTTGTTGTCTTAAATGAATTCCTTGACCCCAAATATGTACATTTTGACACCAAGATCACATTAATAGCTATTCTGTAAGTGAAGATATGACAAATCTTTATTTCCGTGGCCGCCATCTTGAATTTTGGTTATATTGTCCACAAAAAGTCTCCTATCATGAAAATTATTGGTTAAATCCATAATTTGTTGTCTTAAGTGAATTCCTTGAGCCAAATTACCTACATTTAGACACCAAGATCACACTAATAGCTATTATGTAGCAGAAACTATGCGAAATATCACTCTCGTGGTGGCCATCTTGGATTTCGCCCTCTGGTGGAGTTTGCCCACACTTTTGGGAGGTGCACAGGGGCTTATTTTCTTTAGTACCCCCCAATCATCTAAAAACCACCTTCAAACCTTGCTCAGGAAACAATGGTCACGGGGTCAATGGGAGGGTCCTCTACTATTAATACAACAATGAAGAAAAGGATGATATCAAACACCACTAATTTTCGTATTAATCAAATTATAACTAACTAGGGTAAACGAACAGGTTGATAAGCATTTTAATTCAGTTAATCAAAGCAATGATCTTTGATACAAAACACACCACAAGAAACACCAGAGTATCAATGAATAAGAATTTGACTAAACACTGAGTGAAAGCTTCGAGTAAATGCACTCGTTACAAGGAATAAACACACTGAGAGAACATTGAAGACAAACGGTTAATCAACACTTAGTACACTGAATATAAACTGTGAACCACAACTCAATCACAAATTAACCCACACCATAAAACACCACGTTGTAAAACTCACAAACACCACTCACGGTCATTTAATTAATATTGATTGACAGGCTACCGTGTTTAGATAATTATCGCCAGATAACGCTCGGACGACGTATGTACTCAAGAACACGAATCAGTGACCACTAAACAGACACATAAACACACACCAACATAACCACATCAACATAACCACATCAACATAACAATATCAACATAAACACATACCAAGTATATAGAGCACCACACACACACACACACACACACACACTTGGGCTCGTTACACATACATAATATATGATTGCTGTCTCATCTCCCTTCCAAATGACACCAAACAATACACACACCTAAGTGTCTTAACTCACGAAATCAGGAGACAGCAAAACACGAACACACAGGGGTGGACCCAGACCGGAGCGAGGGGGACTCTCTCCACCTCCGTCCTCCGCTAGGTTCAGGACAGGACTGATTCTGTCCTCTTATTTCCTAACAGACATCTCCTTCCTAACCTCTAACTCTCGGCAAGCAAATGGAGTTACACGAGTCTTTTAACAGAGTTACATGGACTCCTGATAATGTCTCCTCCTGTCGTGGGAACTATATATTTTCTCACGGCTCCCATACGTCAACATATCCATAGGCTTTTTCACGGGGCACCTCTATGTTGTCCATCCGACACTCTGTTTGTTTGTCTGGATAGATTAGCGCCGTTCGACTCTCTCTCTGCTTTCCTCCTCCTCACATCACACCCTTCCTCTTAAAAACAAATTTGACAGCGGCAAATTTAAGCATTCACATACATATTTTATATGCGGGACAGGTGGTCAGCAGTGACATTACATTTCCCTGGAATATGAATGATATTGAGGTGGTACTCATGCAAGAACAAACTCCACCTTGCAAGCATTTTGAACAAAGTTAATATTCTTGCTGTCACCATACACAGGATGTTTTACTTTATGATCATCCCCTTGCAACAAGACTGCACCTGTCCCCAAATCACTTACATCCACAGCCAGTTTGAACTTGGCACCCCCCACATGGTCAATACATTCCTTAATTCTAGGCAAAAGGTAGGTGTCACTCATGCTGATATCATTGACTTTCTTTACATCAATGCAAAACCTTGCTGACCCACCTGGTTTTTCTATGAGAGTGACGGTGAAGGACCATTCACTCTGGCATGGCTCTCTGAAGACGCGTTGCAGCTCGTCGTTGACCTCCTGGCGCGTCACCTTGGCTCTCTCAGGGTTGACTCGGCACGGCTGCAGCTTGACAGGCTCAGCATCTGCCACGCCCACGTCACATTCCATCACCATCGTCCGGCTCGAAGCAATCCGGGAGACACCCTCCAACATTTCACCATTCTCTGCAACACCATCAGCAGCCACAGGAGCACCCGTGTCTTCCTTCACTGACAACTCGGTTATATGGTGATTAGTTAATAAGCTTACATCAGGTGTGCTCTCCTCACCCGAGACACATCCACTCTCTCTCGCACCTTCATTTAGCGAGAACAATTTATCTAGCCCCACCTCATTAGGGCCCTGAAGTACACTTTGCACACTTGCAACATCATTCTTTGCCAGCGAGAACAATTTATCTAGTCCCAACTCATTAGGGCCATCTAGCACACCTTGCACATCACTCTTTGCCAGCGAGAACAATTTCTCTAGTCCCATCTCATTAGGGCCATCTAGCACACCTTGCACACTTGCAACATCATTATTTTTCGTCATTGCCACATTCATCCCATCATATTTGTGAGACATGGACCCAAACACAGTACAAACAGGAAATGCAGCTGGCACCTGCTTCAGCTCTCCTGCTGCAGCACAATCAGTAGACCTGGAAACAATTATGGGAGAAACATTCACCTTCCTCCCCGCTAAATCATGTCCTAACACAAGGTCAATCCCAGGCAATGGCAATTCATTCATCAGTCCCACAGTCACCATTCCCGTCACGAGCCCACTTCTCAGCTCCAAGGTTATGAGTGGCACAGACAGACTGCCCCCCACACCATGAATGAGGATGCTTTTACCCTCATACACAAATTTCTCCAGCACCTTCGTTCTCATGAGCGTTTGAGCTGCACCTCTATCTCTCCAGATCTTCACAGGTTTAACCTCATCATTCTTACGAACAGGTACATACGACACGAAGGCAGCAAAGGCATCATCCCTCTTTCTCTTCTCCTTCTCCTCCTCTTCCTCATTCACACAGACTTTCCCCAGGATGGACATCAGAGCTACAAATTTAAAGTCTCTCATGTACTCAGCCTTACTGTTATCTGCCATAGGCCTATCTCCCATGCCCTTACGCCTCTGTTTAAGGAAACAATCACGTTCTACATGACCTGCTTTATCACAGTAGAAACACGTCACCTCTCTCCTTACTTCCCTCTTATTTCCGACAGTGGTAGGAGAAGCAGTGGGCTGCCATGGCTTTTCATTCCATTTTTGAGGTGGAATTTTCGGAGCCTGGTTGGTAACACCGTCAATGGTCGGTGACCTTGGTGACTCAGGGTTGCGGTAATTGTTTCCTTTACTGTTGCATGCTTTACTGTCTGAACCTATTTTGAGTGTTAAGACATATTCATCAGCGAGTGTGGCATCCTTCTCGGGATTCATGGTACCTTTTTCTAGGATATGTGAAGCTACTTCCCTATTTACTGTCCTACAGAAATCCTCCAAAAGAAAGAGCTCAAACATTTTCTCATAGTCACCTTTGATCCCCCTAGAACGCAGCCACCTGTTTAGTTCCTTTTTCTTCTCATACATGAACTCCACATGCGTCAAATGATTTGTTTTATAGTGATTCCTAAACTGCAAACGGTAAGCTTCAGGCACTAATTCGTAGGCATGTAGAATGGTTTCCTTTACAGTCTCATAATCGTCACTCTGAGCCACGGAAAGAGCAGTGTAGGCGGCAAAAGCCTTTCCCTTTAACCCAATTTGTAGCAAAGGAGCCCCTTTCTCCCTCGGCCAGTCCATGCTGCTCGCGACTTTCTCAAAAGCCAAGAAATACCCAGTAGGATCTGCCTCACTAAACGTTGGCACCATACGAACGTGCTTAGTGACATCAAACGCACCGCCAACTCCCTGCCTGTTCCGTGTCCCGTTAGTCCCGTTAGCGCAGTAAAGCTTCCTCTCCTCCAAATTTAAGTCTCGCCTGTTCGGTTTTTTGTTTGGCTAAACTTGGTTGTCTGTGTTTTGTACTGGTTGTGATGGTGGTGTGTCTGTCACAATCTGTATCCCATTGGCATCTAACCCATCCCTGGTGGTGGAAACTACCCCCAGTTTCTCTAACACCCACGACAATAACTCCGCCTTAGCATCAGCGATTACGTTATCAATATCCAACTTGCCTGCCACTAGTTTAAGCTCCTGCTTAGCAAGATTAGAGACATTTTCGTAAGTGGGATCTGAGTGAAAAAAACTACGTCCTCATCGCTCATAAGAAACATCTTGGCCTGTTTTAATTGATCCGATTAAAGCAAAAACAAAGTCGAATTCATGTACCAGAAACGAGAGATGAGTAGCAATGCAGTAAACCAACAAATCGTCTGAGTTGTGATTCCAGTGAAAAGCAAAAACAAATGTTTTAAAAGTGCTTAAGTTTGAGTCCCGGTGAACAGTCGCAAACAAAAAGACAAGTCCCTAACGCGGGTACAAGCTCGTATAAACTTGGCAAGGTCGCCAAATTCTTGTCACGACCCTACAGTGTTGAACCCAAGAGATTAATTCAAACACCGGCAACACGCAATCTAACTACTCAATATCTTTAAAATGATTATTAATACAACAATGAAGAATTGGATGATATCAAACACCACTAATTTTCGTATTAATCAAATTATAATTAACTAGGGTAAACGAACAAGTTGATAAGCATAATAATTCAGTTAATCAAAGCAATGATCTTTGATACAAAACACACCACAAGAAACACCAGAGTATCAATGAATAAGAATTTGACTAAACACCGAGTGAAAGCTTCGAGTAAATGCACTCGTTACAAGGAATAAACACACTGAGAGAACATTGAAGGCAAACGGTTAATCAACACTTAGTACACTGAATATAAACTGTGAACCACAACTCAATCACAAAGTAAAACACACTATAAAACACCACGGTGTAAAACACACAAACACCACCACGGTCATTTAATTAACATTGATTGACAGCCTACAGTGTTTAGATAATTATCGTCAGATAACGCTCGGACGACGTATGTACTCAAGAACACGAATCAGTGTCCACTAAACAGACACATTAACACACACCAACATAATCACATCAACATAACCACATCAACATAAACACATACCAAGTATATAGAGCACCACACACACACACACACACACACACACACACACACACACACACTTGGGCTCGTTACACATACATAATATATGATTGCTGTCTCATCTCCCTTCCAAAGGACACCAAACAATACACTCACCTAAGTGTCTTAACTCACGAAATCAGGAGACAGCAAAACACGAACACACAGGGGTGGACCCAGACCGGAGCGAGGGGGACTCTCTCCACCTTCGTCCTCCGCTAGGTTCAGGAGAGCACTGATTCTGTCCTCTTATTTCCTAACAGACATCTCCTTCCTAACCTCTAACTCTCGGCAAGCAAATGGAGTCACACAAGTCTTTTAACAGAGTCACACAGGCTTTCTCACGGGGCACCTCTGTGTTGTCCATCCGACACCATGTTTGTTTGTCTGTATGGATTAGTGCGGTTCGAATCTCTCTCTGCTTTCCTCCTCCTCACATCACAGTATTTACTTTATGTAATATTTGTGAACTCTTCAGAAAATAATGAAAATACTGTTTTAGATATAACATGAATACTTATAAACTTGTAGTGTGCATAATTCGTCTGATAGGCATCATTATTTATATAAGTGTATTTGCAGTGTAACTATTTGTTCTTAATAAGGGGGTGATCTGCTGCTTTTCTCTCCTTTTCTCTGGCTTGTATCCATTCGGCCTCATTCAGCCTACTTTTTAAAGACGTTTATCCCCATCCAGGTGTTGATTTATACTTGGCGAGCGATAGTGACCCAACATTATATGGAAAAATCCGGCTTTGCCAGAGACATTTTTCTATCGAAAAATGTACAAATTTATCCTGCTGATGAAAACATTATAACAAAATATGCTGGCTCACTACCGCTCGCCAGGAAAAAATCGACTCCTGGACGGGGATAAACGTCTTAAAACAGTAGGCTAAATCTGGCCAAATGGATACAACCCTGAGAGAGAGGGAGAGAGAGAAAAAAACCCAAGGTGAGTCCCCTTAATACTTCCCTAGAGGGAAGGAGAGGGGCGAGAGTCTATTAGCTATCATTAGGCCAGCAATGTTGATCAATAATCTCTGTAACTCAAAAAAGGACCTGAACAAATGAGCTATACATTTCCACACCTCTTCCCTGACTGACTCTTTCCAAATCTTAGAAATATTAGCTCAATTATTCCAGCTATTTTTAAGGTGTAAAGGTTAGTGGTCAGGATTTTTCGCCTAAGTATAATGAATTGATTATAGTCGAGGAAGAGTTAGAAGGTAAGACTTAAGAGGAGATGGGTCGTTTTTCTAGATCCCCTTATTCTTAATTTTTAGCCCCATTAGTTCTCAGATTTTAAGGTGTTTGCCCCATTAATTTGTCGATATAAAGACCTTCCGCCGCATTTCCTTGTAAAAAATAATGCCTTTCGTGCTATTTAGGTGTCGATTTTTTTCCTGGCGAACGAGAGTGAGCTTGTCATTTTGGAAGAACCGGCCTTTGGCCGGGAAATTTTTCTACCGAAAAATGTAAACATTAGTCTAGAAGGGGGATCTAATGGATGATATTTTAAAGTTTGATGGAGGTCTAGGGAGGAAACTAGAAACGTAATTAATAAATTAAAAACATCGACCAACAAGTTAACCATCTACCCTTAAGGCGAAACTATTTATTCCATACAGTTATGAAAACAAATGTCTTGGATCTTTCCACTCAATAAGGTACATGTTGTCACCGAAACTGTTTGGTTGCATTGTTCCTGCTATTATGTGTTTTTCCTCCTATAGGCAGTGATTGAGGCAGAGAGGGGTGGAAGGAATATTTGTTTGTTTTCACCCAGATGCTTTCGGTCTGTGTGTACATTTGACTTTGATCATTTAATGGATGCTTAGCCTTTGTAGGTAGTACTGTAATGAGTAAAACCACGATTTTGTGTTTATGTTGCCCAGATTCGATACCAGGTAAGCACACAAATTGTGTTTTTGTTATTTTCTTTCAAGTAAGTGTCTTGTACGCGTGTGTGCTTGCGTGAAGGTGTGTGTGTTCGTGAGCTTGTGAGCGTGTGTGTCTATGTGAGTGTGTGTGGATGTATGTGAGTGTGTGTGTGTGTGTGTGTAGGTTAGGTAGGTGTGATTGCAGGAGTTGTTTTGCGTGTAAGGCCACAGCTCTGGGACCACTAGAGCCACCTCATTACCCCCCTTATTGTGCTGTTGTGCTACCCTGGACCTGGTATACAAGTGTGTGTGTGTGTGTGAGAGAGAGCGAGAGAGTTAGTTATACAGAATAACATAGATACACGTATTGCACATGCTCTATGGTCCCTGTAATGCAATAGATCACGGGCTGTATAAACAAATAGTTCAAAGAATGGGTATAAACAGGATATCAAAGTTGAGAAATATACCTTATGAGGAGCATCTTAGAGCTAAGCTTATTTAGCCTTATAAACCATAGAATTAGGAGAGATTTATTTAATGAATACAACATTTCCAAGGACCATTATAATCTGGATTTTCACAATCACTTTATGGTTTACTAGTTGATTTACGCTAGGGGAAATGGTTTTATTATTGTAGCACAGCAATTCAAGTCAGATTAAGCTTAGCATCGCTTTTTACACTGCGCATCGTAAGCATTTGGAATAAGCCGCCACGATATGTTAATATTAGCTAAACTGTAACGTCTTTCAAAGTATGCTTAGATGAATTCATAGAGTAAGACCGGCACTTAATTCATTGCATAGCAGCAAAAGCAAAGTAAATATAGTTATGTACATAAATGTGCTACATTTCCTTTCATTGCATAGCAGCAAAAGCAAAGTAAATATAGTTATGTACATACATGTGCTACTTTTCCTTTCATTGCATAGCAGCAAAAGCAAAGTAAATATAGTTATGTACATACATGTGCTACTTTTCCTTTTTACTTAAAAATTAGCAGCCTCGTCTGGCTCAGTCGATCTGATGCTGTTCACATCCCTTTGTATACTGTATATAGTATGTTTCTATCTACCTTGATGGCGAGTGGCTGTTGTTTCTCTCTTACTCCACTCCCATGGGTGTCTCTGGTCGAGGCTAAAGACAACAACTGTTCCCATCCCAGAAATATCTCCTTATGATTTACAAGGTCTTTCCCGAGGTCTTTTCCATTTGAATTTGTCACCCACCAATAGTATTATGTTAGTAGTGTGAATTTCATAAATACAAGCCACTCATAAACTATACAACTAGCATGTTTGGAATCAGTTTCAGACTAAAGACGGTGGTTTGATGTTCAGAAAATAATACAATATAGACATCCGGTCTCTTGTAATCTTTGTTGAGTGACCATGTCATAGATAGATAGATAGATAAGTTTATTGACCACAAGTTTGTCATTACAATCATTACATGTAGTAACAGAAACATACATTAAATACATACTAAACTATACACATAGTGACCATACATTAAATACATACTAAACTATACACATAGTGACCATACATTAAATACATACTAAACTATACACATAGTGACCATACATTAAATACATACTAAACTATACACATAGTGGAAACAAAAAGAAATACTTAATAGTCCATATTGATTAACTTAAACTGAAAATAAATGGTCAGACAATTCAAAACATAAACAAACGTATAATATTACGTCTTTAGATTCCATGGATAGTCATAAATTATTAACCCTCTCGCATTCGGTAACTTAAATATGTAACTTATGGTAAGGCCTTCTCTAATTTGCCATGAAATATCAGGCTGGGTGAGTTTTCGAAGCCTTGTGTTTTCTGTATTTTCATCCACCAGAATGCTGTTTATTGTGATGTATCATATGTCAATGGAAAAAGGAATATTTATATTACATGATCAAAAAAAATTTGTTTAAATAAATCGAAATATGAAAGTGTAAATGAGTCCGGAATACAATTATTTCCCATGCAATTGTCTTCACACTGTCCTAGCTCTAAATTGTGAGTGATGACCATATATTTGTTTTTGCTCAAATAATAGTATTTTTTCTCTTCTTTCCAAATATGAAAACAGAAATTGTTTATCTTCAATAGTTCTCAAGCAGTGACCGAAAAAACAAAATATGATTTTGATTGATATGGTTTATAAAATTTTCGATTTATTTCGTTGCTACGAAGTGTATGGTTTTAAATTTAGGCTGTATGAATACGGCAAATAATGCTGATGAGTATAAAACAAACTAGAAGTTCCTAGGACAAATACTTTTTGCGCTATGAATATTTGAAATGAAGAGCCAAAATGCGAATATTTACGCTTCACCCGTCTCTTTTCCGCTGATGCTAGCCGGGTTCCGAGCTGTTCCCCACCTCGGCATTGGTTTATTTGCTCGGATACGTATATAACTGTTTATATCACCGTCATCGGAAAATTATGCTCTTTCTACTGGTGAAAACAAAAATAATATAGCGTAATTGGTTCGCGAGCTATGCACAATTGTTTCCATGCACTGTTATTGTTTTGTAAATAAATGAGAATGTTTATAGAGTTGTTTATCTTTGCCACAATATACAACACTTTTATATAATTTTCCTTGCCAATAATTGTATAATGTTCATAGAAGACATGTCAGTCATGAAGGTTGTCAATTTTACTTACCTGATAGGGCCACAACCCTTTCCAACGAGACGGGAAATGGCTCCTGGGTTGACACTGAAAAAACAAAACAATAAAGCCAGGTTATCATCAAGTAATAAATTCAGAAATAATTCTATTGTACACACAAATAAAGTAATATATAAATATATATAAGAACATATACATTTATACATTTACATTATATATACTGTATATATATACAGTATATACAAGGTGTCAAACAAAATATAATGAATGGTAACAAAAATGTGTGTATGATATATATATATATATATATATATATATATATATATATATATATATATATATATATATATATATATATATATATATATATATAATTATATATAAATTATATATATATATATATGGGTGTGAAGGGGGATCAGCAGGGCTGGGCCAATCAGCGCTCTGCAGACCCCCGTAATCCTGCGTTAATCTCTAACCGTTTTGGTAAGATGATCCTCAGGGTATTAGAGTGTTGAGCCTATAATTGGGCTTTGTAATTGGGGTTGTGTGGGACAGGGATCTGCCTTGCTTAGGCCAATCGGCTTTCTGCAGACTCCCATTTTCTTATGTTCTTCTTATGTTCTTATATATATATATACAAGGTGTCAAACCACAGAAATATGCAGATTTCCAAGCCACCCTTGGAGGTACTGCATTTGACTCGTTTTTTTTTTAGAGTGGTTTCCCCAGGAGGCCTATATCCACTTTGATGATGAAGGTGGGTAAATGTAGGTGGGTGAATGTCGGTGGGTGAATGTCGGTGGGTGAATGTGTGGGTGAATGTCGGAGGGTACAAAGGAGTACAAAGGAAATCAAGCAACAACAGATTTAGTGACCCTTCTAGGTTGCTTGTCCTCCAAAACACTGAGGATCAAGTGTCCAAACAGTGGTTTAGAGTGGGTAAGGGAACATTGGAAAGGGAATTACTGCCCTGGAACTAATATCCGTGGCAGGATCAGGAAGTTAGTAGGGGACAGATGGGTTAGTAACTGAGGGGGGGATAAAATAAAGTTATTCATTTACAAACGCAGGCAGTCGCGGGTTTGATGCGAGATATTTGTCTAGGCGGAGTTTAAATGAATCAATGGTGATGCAGTCTATAACGTTTCGGGGAAGCCCATTCCACAAGTTGACAACTCGATTGAAGAAGAAATTCTTAGATTCGTGTGAGTTAAAAGATTTACCAATAATTTTGCAACCGTTTCCCCGCGTGTAATTAGATTGGTCGATAGTGAAGTACTTACTACAGTTCATATTGTCGATGCCTTTGATGATTTTGAACACTTGAATTAGTCACCTCTTAATCTGCGCTGGGTTAAAGGAAATAGATTTAATTCTCTAAGACGCTCTTCGTATGGTTTGTTCTTTAGGCTAGGTATCATCTTGGTAACTCTACGTTGAATTCGTTCTAGCTTGTTTACATCTTTTTGGTAATAAGGGCACCAGGATTGAACGCAGTATTCCAGAAGAGGGCGGACTAAGGAATTGTAAAAGGTTAGGATAACTTCTTTGGATTTATGCTCAAATGACCTGCCTATAAAGCCAATTATTTTGTTTGCCTTCTTAACAACTTCTGAACATTGTTGACTCGGTTTTAGGTTACTCGATATTGTTACTCCCAGATCGGTTTCTTTGTTTACATTCTTAAGCTGAGTGCCATTCATCGAATAGTTTGCTTTCTCTTTAGGTATCCGATATGTAGTTACATTTATCTGCATTGAAACTCATTTGCCAAATTTGGGCCCAACATGACAATTTATCTAGATTGTGTTGCATATCGTCAACTTGTTCTTTTGAGAGTACGCTATTTGCAATTTTTGAATCGTCAGCAAATTTTGAGATTGTACAGGTGAGACCCTCATCTATGTCGTTGATGTAAATTAGAAAGAGAATTGGTCCTAATACCGATCCCTGGGGTACCCCGCTACTTACATTGGTCCATTTAGATGCCTTACAGTTTATGACTACTCTTTGCTTTCTGTCGCTTAGCCAATTTTCTATCCATTTCAACACACCGTCTTGTATTCCATGCGCTTTTAGTTTTAGCAGTAAACGTTTGTGGGGAACTTTGTCAAAGGCCTTTTGAAAATCAAGGTATATAATATCTACAGCTTTACTCTCATCGTAGATGTTGAGGATATCGTGGAAGAAGTCTAAGAGGTTTGTTAAACAGGAACGTTTTTTACGAAAGCCGTGTTGAGTATCTTTAAGTATGTTATTTTCCTCTAAGTGATTTACGAGTCTGTCTCGTATAACCGTTTCTAGCATTTTACATACAACTGAGGTTAAGCTAATTGGACGATAGTTAATGGGTAGGGATTTGCTGCCTTTTTTGAATATCGGTGTTACGTTGGCTAGCTTCCACTGATCAGGCATAGTTCCAGACTGCAAGGATTTATTGAATAGTAATGTCAGTGGTTTGGAGAGCTCATCCTTAGCTTCCTTTAGAACTCTAGGCGAGATTGTATCCAGTCCAGGCATTTTATTTACCTTGAGTTTATCTAAACAATTCAATACTTCTCTCTGTAACGGTGATATTGCTTAGAACATCTGAATTATCAATCTGAATTGGCGATGGTGTAGGGATATCACTGAGGTCTTCTATTGTAAAAACTGATGCAAAGAAGGTATTGAGGGCATTACTCATTTGTACTTCGTCTTTGGTGTATTCTCCATTTTCATCGTCTAACGGTCCAACAGTTGAAGTAACTACTTTTTTCTTTCTGATATAACTATAGAATTCTTTGGGGTTGGTTTTACTTTGATTCGATATGTAACTCTAAGGTCTTTTTACTTTGCTTAATTAACTTTTTGGCTTTGCGTCGTAGCTCTACAAATTTCACCCGTTCTTCGTCATTTTGTGAGGATTTTAATCTATCATTAGCCAATTTTTTAGCAAGCAGGCAGTTTGAAATATCTTTATTCCACCATTTGGGCTTATTATTATGGCCGGGACGCCGTATTTTCGATGGTATGCAGTCTTGCACTGCTTTTAGGTAAGTGGTTTCGAATAACTTCAAAGATGTATTTATGTCGTTATTGTTAATTAAAAAGCTCCAGTCAGTTTCTTTAAACATAGCTCTAAGTTTATGGAAGTTTGCTTTCTTGAAATTAGGGACTTTTTCGATGCTACTATTTGGTTCGTTACTAGTAAACTTTAAAGTGAAAGTTATCGTACGATGGTCGCTGTTACTGAATTCATCACCAACATTCAAATTCTCTATTAATTCTTCTTTTGTTGCAAGTACAATGTCAAGAACGTTATTACCACGGGTCGGCGTTCGAACAAATTGATAAAGCGAACTCTCTTGCAAGTTCGTATACAAGTCATGTCCGGAGTGTGAAGTAAGAGTATCGCCCCACTTGGTCACGGGTAAATTAAAGTTGCCAAAAATTACGGTATCTTGTGAGTTACTTACATCTGCAATTTGTTCGTAAATTTCTCGGTCAGTTTGCACTGCTTGAGCTGGAGGTCTGTATATTAATGCAAGTATTATTTTTGCACCTTTATTATTCTTTATTAGCACAAAAGATGCGTCGACGTTCACAATTTGGGTGAATGTCGGTGGGTGAACGAGGGTGGGTGAATGAAGGTGGGTGAATGAAGGTGGGTGAATGAAACCGGGTGAATGAATAAGAGAAATGGAGAAGAGAAATGAATGAATCAATGAATGAATGATTGCACATGGCTCCTGACTATAGGACACCTGCATTGTGACGATGGAAAAGGTTGAAGCAGTCGTTGACGTCAATGCAGAGGGCAACCGTGCAAGTCGTGCAGCGGAAGCTTTTGTCCTTGCGAATGCCGTTCATTTCTTTGCAGTAATAGCAACGGAGTCGCTTCTTGGCCCGAATCCTCTGCCGAGAATGGTTCAAGGCCCTGTTCAACCGGACATGGTTCAGAACAATAGGACGGGGCCTTGGGACCACTCCAGGTCGAGGTCTCCGGACTCGCACCGCTCCTGCTGCTTCCAGTACTGGTGGCGGTTGGTTGGCAGCTTCAAGAGCTGCTTCCCCATCGTCACCAGCAGCAGCTGCATCAGGTGCTAGTACCACGGGGGGTTGAACCAGGACATAGTTTCCCCCCGGGGCAGCAGCATCAGCAGCAGCATCATATGGTTCTGGTGGTGGGGAGGGGACATCGAGACGTGGTGCCCTCTCAACGCCTCCACCAGGAGCAGCAACAGGAGAGGGTGGAGTGTTGTCAGGAGCAGCAGGGGCTGGGGAGTCTGGATGGTCGTCGTCGGACGACCCAGATGATCCACCGGTTTGCCGTTGCCTGCGTGCATGCCTCTGTGGCTCACGCTGGTCACGCGGCAGATCTTGTGCTCGGTGGACTGGCCTCACCGACATAGGCCACTCTGCAGGGTTGAAGTGCAGCAAGGAAGTACAGATGTGCTCCTGGAAGTCCAGCAAGGTCATCTTCTTCCTTGGGTAGCACTTCCTGTAGAGGACATGGGCATTGAAGAGGGCCATTTGGATGAAGTAGAAGGTGATCTTCTTCGTCCACTTGACCGTCCTTCGCTGGATGGGGTAGTACTGGACCATCTGGTCGAAGTGATGCACCCCACCCCATGTGGATGTTGTAGTCTTCAACGCAAACAGGTTGAAGATCTCCCTCTGTCCACGACGCCACTTGCCCTGTTGGTCCTTCTCTTTGAAACTGACAAGCTCGGGATGGTGTCCTGGTTGTGGAAAGTGGACCATGTTGACGATGCGCTTGTCTCGCCAAAGTAGGACCATGGTTAAGCCGTTGTTCATTGCTAATGTCGCATCGCGTCCAAGCTGTTTTGCTTTAGCAATGTCGCACAACCGCTTAGGAGCTCCTCGTACAAGGCGCAGGGTGCCACACACTGTGTTGTGTGTGAGCATTTGCTGGCACAGGTCAACTGAGTTGTAATAGTTGTCCATGTACAGCCTGTACCCCTGGCCTCTGAAGGACTCCGTGAGACCCTCCACCGTCTCCTGGAGAGATGTACCCGGACCGGTGTAGACCCGAAAGTCCCACACATAGCCAGTCAACGCCTCTGCTAGGATGTACAGCTTGACACCGTACTTTGTCGGCTTCATTGGGTGTGTGTGTGTATGTGTGAGAGTCCGAGTGTAGGGGGTGAGACTGTGAAGCGCAGGATCGAGGTGGCTTCAGAGAGGGGGTCGTTTCGGGCCAGGAGTGAGCACCGTGCCTCATGTGAAGGCAAGAGGGCAGGTGCTCGGGAGGGCACTCTCACACATAGACCTGCTTCCATGTTCATTGTAGCTGAATGTTAATGGAGGGGATGTTATGGCTCTCAAGCCTAGCCCGAGAGGAAGTAAGTTGGAATATAGAAAAAAAAAAAAAAAAAAAAAAAAAAAAAAATGAAAGGTGACCCTTCCATCCAAGGCTGCCTTCGTCAAGGGACAGCTTTTCGGCGGGGATGTATGCCAGCTTGAAGCATTCAAGTAGGTATTCCATCACCGTCCGAACCTTCACAAGCCTGTCCTTGTTCTGCCTGCAGACTGTCTTGTTGTTGAAAGCATGGAAATACTTCAACAAGGCTAGAAACTTAGCCCTACTCATCGTTCTCCGAAATGCTGGGTAGTCGTGAAGGACAGTTGAACGCCAGTAGTGACTCCGAGAAGGAATCTTGGTGATGCCCATGAGGAAGTACAGGCCAAGGAATTTGGCCATTTCCTCCTCACCAAACAGGTGCCAAAAAGCGGCTGCTCCGTCAACGAACTTGGCGTAAGCATTTGTCTCCAATACCAGGTATTGCAGCATCTCCCTTGTGAAGAAGAGCTGGAAGAACTGGAGAGGAGTCACCGGCTTTGGAACCTGCATGCCAGGGGTCCCTGAGAACAGATCAGGCTGGGGGTCGAAGGGGGTGTCGGTCCAACCGGCATCACGATCGGGGGCAGGATCGCGAGCACGGCCACGACCACCGCGAGGACCACCGCGAGGAACACCTCTGCGGCCCCTGGGCCTACCACCTGCCCCCCTACGGGGACCTGGCCTCCGGCGTGGCATAGGTTGTAGGTTGACACAGAAGCCGGTGAACCTGGTGCAGCACCAAGTGGTGAAAGGTGTGGAGCTGGTGAACCTGGTGCAGCTGCACCAGCTGGTGAAAGGTGTGGAGCTGGTGAACCTGGTGCAGCTGTACCAGTTGGTGAATGGTGAAGAGGAAGCCTTTGGGGAAGAAGCTCCTCGATTGCTGCTGGAGGATTCAACGCTGTGCGCGGCACCTCAGCAACAACCTGAGCACGTACTGCGGCTTCAGCAACCTCAGCACGCATTGCGGCTCGATGCTCAGGCAGAACAAATGCCGAGGGGGTCAACGGTGTGTCGCTGAAGGGGGACACTGCGGGGGTTGGACCGTTCCCATGACATGCGAAGGCGGGGTATTCAAAGTGCCCACAGCAAGTAGCGTAGCAAACAGGTGTGGGCTGCGGGCTGGTGATCCTGCTGGAAGCAAGGATGAGGCACCGCCACGCGAGGTGGATGGAAGAGGTGACGTGGGAAGTTGGGGGAAGTTGGGTGATAGTAGGAGGTAATCGGCGATGTTATGGATGGGATGAGATGTAGATGGGATGGGATGAGATGTAGATTGGATGTAATGGGATGGGATGTGGATGGGATGGATGGTGGTGGTGGATCCGCTTGGGCTGGTTCAGTTGGTGGTGGTCGTGGTGGTGGGTCGTCCGTCGTTGCTGGGGCTGGTTCTGCTGGTGGTGGTGGTGGGTCGTCCGACGTTGCTGGGGCTGGTGGTGGATCGGCCGAGGCGGGGGCATCGAGGCAGAGTCGCTTGGGCGGAGGTGAAGCCCAATCCTCATCGTCAGACCACTCGTCCGACTCACTCTCGCTCGCCGTCTCGTCCGTCGTCGTCAGTTCCTGCACCTCGTTCACTACATCCTCCAGCTGGGAGTCCCGCAAACGTTTCTTATTATCCCTCTTGTCTGACATGGCAGCTGGCGTATGGCGGTAGGCTGGCGTATGGCGGCAGGCTGGCGTATGGCGGTAGGCTGGCGTATGGCGGTAGGCTGGCGTATGGCGGCAGGCAGTAGTTAGCTTACGATGCTGAAACCAAGAAATGGAAATAAAGGAAAAATGTAATTGACGTTGATAGTTGTCATGACGCAAGTTCGCCATCACTGGATCCATATGACGTTGGTATAGTTCACCATGACATAGTCATAGTTTTGCATTATCCGATTCCAGATGACGTGAGTATAATGGATTCATGACGGTATAGTTCCGCATTTTGTAATTCAAATGGGGGAACACCATGATGTAGTCATAGTATGGCATTATAAGAATATATTTATACCTTGGGGCTCCTTGGCCAAACACCCTAGGGAACAGGAACAACACAAAAAAGGGACAATATATATACGGTACCCTTATATATAAAAAAAATAAATCAAATAAATAAAAATATATATAAAATAACTAGAAAATACACGATTATGGGCCCTGCCCTTGCTGTGGACCTAGGGGGTGGTCCCATGGACACCCTGGGGAACAGGAACAATAAAAAACAAATATATAAATGAAATAAAATTATAAAAAAAAAAACAATATAAATAAATAAACAACTATAATAAATACAAATATATATAAAATAACTACAAATACTCGATTATGGGCCCTGCCCTTGCTGTGGACCTAGTGGGTGGTTCCATGGACACCCTGGGGAACAGGAACAATACAAAGAAAATATATAAATGAAATAAAATTATAAATAAAATAAAACAATAAAAATAAAATTAATAAAATAAATAACAACTATAATAAATAAAAATATATATAAAATAACTATATAAATACTCGATTATGGGCCCTGCCCTTGCTGTGGACCTAGGGGGTGGTCCCATGGACACCCTGGGGAACAGGAACATTTAAAACAAAATATATATAATAAAATAAAATTATAAATAAAATAAAATGATAAATAAAATAAATAAAATAAATAAAAACTATAATAAATACCAATACATAAAAAAATAACTATATAAATACTCGATTATGGGCCTTGCCCTTGCTGTGGACCTAGGTGGTGGTCCCATGGACACCCTGGGGAACAGGAACAATTAAAAAAATATATATAAATGAAATAAAATTATAAATAAAATAAAACAATATAAATAAAATACATAAAATAAATAACAACTATAATAAATAAAAATATATATAAAATAACTATAGAAATACACGATTATGGGCCCTGCCCTTGCTGTGGACCTAGTGGGTAGTCCCATGGACACCCTGGGGAACAGGAACAACACAACAGGGAAGGGGAAATATAAAAAAAATGATATATATACGGTATAAACCTTATATATAAAATAAATAAAATCAAATAAATAAAAATATATACTGTTATAAACTAACAACAGAAATACTCGATTATGGACCCTGCCCTTGCTGTGGACCTAGGGGCTGGTCCCATGGAAACCCTGGGGAACAGGAATAATAAAAACAAAAAATATATAAATAAAATTAAAAAAAACAACATTATAAATAAAATAAAACCAATATAAATAAAATAAATAAAATAAATAAAAAACTATAAATAAATAAAAAATATATATAAAATAACAATAAGAAATACTCCAATTATGGACCCTGCCCTTGCCTGTTGGACCTAGGGGGTAGTCACATGGACACCCTGGGGAACAGGAAGAATAAAAAAAAAAATATTATATATATAAAGATATATAAAATGAAATAAAATTATAACTAAAAAATAAAATTGATATAAATAAAAATAAATAAACACAAATAAACAACTATAATAAATAAAAATATATATTAAAATAAATGCTATTTATAAATACTCGATTATGGGCCCTGCCCTTGCTGTGGGGACACTAGGGGGTGGTTTCCCATGGACACCCTGGGGAACAGGAACAATTAAAACACAAATATATAAATAAAATAAAATTATAAAGAAAAGAAAATGATATAAATAAAATAAAATAAAATAAATAAAAACTATTAATAAATCCCAATATATAAAAATAAACTATATAAAATACTCGATTATTGGCCCTACCCTTGCTGTGGACCTAGGGGGTGGGTTCCATGGACACCCTGGGTAAACAGGAAAAATAACAACAAATATATATAAATGAAATAAAATTATAAATAAAATAAATGATATAAATAAAAATACATAAACATAAATCACAAACTATAATAAATAAAAAATATATAATAAAAATAACTATATAAATACACGATTATGGGCCCTGCCCTTGCTGTGGACCTAGGGGGTAGTACCATGGAAACCCTGGGGAACAGGAACAACACAACAGGGAAGGGGGACAAGGAAAACAAAAATTATTATATATACGGTAATACTTTATATATAAAAAAAATAAAATAAAATAAATAAAAATAATATACTGTATAAAATAACAACAGGAAATACTAGATTAGGGACCATGCCTTTGCTGTGGACCTAGGGGGTGGTCCCATGGACACCCTGGGGAAACAGGGAAACAATTAAAAAAAAAAATATAAAAAATATATATAAAATAAATAAAATATATAAAAAAATATAATATAATAAATAAATACAAATAATATAAAAAAAAGATATATAAATGTTATATGGTTGAATAGATAGAATAAAAATACAATAAAACATAAATATATAACATAAATATATAAAAAAAAAAAAAAAATATTCTTCTAATATAAATAAATATAAAAATAAAAATATAAAAAAAATAAAAAAATAATCAGATACCCAATAAATATCTGGAAAAGAAAACAAAATAATATAGAATATAAAATAAATAAATAATAAAATAATAATAAAATTGCTAAAAATAAAAATGTATATAAATATAATAAAAATACAATAAACATATTAATGTATATAATAGTTATAAAAAAATACTATAAAATATATAAAAAAATTATACTAATATGCATACAGTTCATAAAATATATAAAAAATAAATAAAAAAAATAATAAATAATAACAATATTCTAAATAATAACATATATAATAATATATAGTTATCTGATGGATAGGGGACTATGGATGAAAAAAACAAAAAATAAAATAAATATAAAAAATATATAAATAAAATAAATATAATAAATATAAAAAATAAATACTAAATAACCAAAAAAATAAAATAATACGGAGTCATTAAATAAACTAATAAAGTAAAAATGAAATTATAAATAAAAAAACAATAATATATAATATAAAAAAAATATAAATAATATAAAAAAAAATATATAAATATAAAAATACTCGAATTATGCCCTGCCCTTGCTGGACCTAGGGGGTTCATGACCCCTGGGGACAGGCATAACAATAAAATATAGATAAATAAATAAAATAAATAAAATAAATAATACTATAATAAATAATATAAAAAATAACTATAAATACTCGATTATGGGCCCTGCCCTTACTCTGGACCTAGGGGGTGGTCCCATGGACACCCTGGGGAACAGGAACAATAACAAATATATATAATATAAATGAAATAAAATTATAAATAAAAATTATATAAATAAAATAAATAAAATAAATAAAAACTATAATAAATAAAAATATATAAAATAACTATAAATATACTCGATTATGGGCCCAGCCCTTGCTCTGGACCTAGGGGGTGGTCCCATGGGGATCAGGAACAATAAAAAAAAAATATATATGAAATAAAATTATAATAAAATATAATATATAAATAAATAAATAAATAAAAAAAAAAAACTATAATAAATCCCAATAAAGAAAAATAGGCCTATATATAAAATAACAATAGAAATACTCGAATATATATATAAATATATATATAAAATAAAGATAGGCCTAGCCCATGCCTAAACATATAAAATATCCCAGCTGTGAGGAAAAGGTAAAAGGTCAAGGAGTGCTGACCCGCCGCGGGCAAGTAATTATGGGATTAGCTTAGGTACTTTACCCAGACATCTGTGGCTGTCCAAAGGTTCACTGCTGTAGTGTAGTGTACAGTGGCGCATAAAAGTCTTGTATTATTATGTCAGGCTATTTACCGTGACATATTTGTACTTACCGTGACATTTTTGTCTAAAAAATTAGTTTATAATCTATCCACACTTCACTGTTAGTTACTTCACTCAAATAAAACTGTGTATTCACTAAAAATTGCCCAAATTGGGCATAAAATAATGCCAAAAATGGGCAAAACACAACTATATTTCGTAATTACAGCTTATTATACTTCGTAGGTAGTAGTATTATTCATCAAATATATTGGTCTTTCAAGCGA
>CM064491.1:38613088-38640642 GCA_032716605.1 Paralithodes platypus | reverse complement strand
TAAGTGTATTTGCAGTGTAACTATTTGTTCTTAATAAGGGGGTGATCTGCTGCTTTTCTCTCCTTTTCTCTGGCTTGTATCCATTCGGCCTCATTCAGCCTACTTTTTAAAGACGTTTATCCCCATCCAGGTGTTGATTTATACTTGGCGAGCGATAGTGACCCAACATTATATGGAAAATCCGGCTTTGCCAGAGACATTTTTCTATCGGAAAATGTACAAATTTATCCTGCTGATGAAAACATTATAACAAAATATGCTGGCTCACTACCGCTCGCCAGGAAAAAATCGACTCCTGGACGGGGATAAACGTCTTAAAACAGTAGGCTAAATCTGGCCAAATGGATACAACCCTGAGAGAGAGGGAGAGAGAGAAAAAAACCCAAGGTTGAGTCCCCTTAATACTTCCCTAGGGGAAGGAGAGGGGCGAGAGTCTATTAGCTATCATTAGGCCAGCAATGTTGATCAATATCTCTGTAAACTCAAAAAAGGACCTGAACAAATGAGCTATACATTTCCACACCTCTTCCCTGACTGACTCTTTCCAAATCTTAGAAATATTAGCTCAATTATTCCAGCTATTTTTAAGGTGTAAAGGTTAGTGGTCAGGATTTTTCGCCTAAGTATAATGAATTGATTATAGTCGAGGAAGAGTTAGAAGGTAAGACTTAAGAGGAGATGGGTCGTTTTTCTAGATCCCCTTATTCTTAATTTTTAGCCCCATTAGTTCTCAGATTTTAAGGTGTTTGCCCCATTAATTTGTCGATATAAAGACCTTCCGCCGCATTTCCTTGTAAAAATAATGCCTTTTGTGCCATTTAGGTGTCTATGTTTTTCCTGGCGAACGAGAGTGAGCTTGTCATTTTGGAAAAGAACCGGCCTTTGGCCGGGAAATTTTTCTACCGAAAAATGTAAACATTAGTCTAGAAGGGGGATCTAATGGATGATATTTTAAAGTTTGATGGAGGTCTAGGGAGGAAACTAGAAACGTAATTAATAAATTAAAAATATCGACCAACAAGTTAACCATCTACCCTTAAGGCGAAACTATTTATTCCATACAGTTATGAAAACAAATGTCTTGGATCTTTCCACTCAATAAGGTACATGTTGTCACCGAAACTGTTTGGTTGCATTGTTCCTGCTATTATGTGTTTTTCCTCCTATAGGCAGTGATTGAGGCAGAGAGGGGTGGAAGGAATATTTGTTTGTTTTCACCCAGATGCTTTCGGTCTGTGTGTACATTTGACTTTGATCATTTAATGGATGCTTAGCCTTTGTAGGTAGTACTGTAATGAGTAAAACCACGATTTTGTGTTTATGTTGCCCAGATTCGATACCAGGTAAGCACACAAATTGTGTTTTTGTTATTTTCTTTCAAGTAAGTGTCTTGTACGCGTGTGTGCTTGCGTGAAGGTGTGTGTGTTCGTGAGCTTGTGAGCGTGTGTGTGTATGTGAGTGTGTGTGGATGTATGTGAGTGTATGTGTGTAGGTTAGGTAGGTGTGATTGCAGGAGTTGTTTTGCGTGTAAGGCCGCAGCTCTGGGACCACTAGAGCCACCTCATTACCCCCCTTATTGTGCTGTTGTGCTACCCTGGACCTAGTATACAAGTGTGTGCGTGTGTGTGTGAGAGAGAGCGAGAGAGTTAGTTATACAGAATAACATAGATACACGGATTGCACATGCTCTATGGTCCCTGTAATGCAATAGATCACGGGCTGTATAAACAAATAGTTCAAAGAATGGGTATAAACAGGATATCAAAGTTGAGAAATATACCTTATGAGGAGCATCTTAGAGCTAAGCTTATTTAGCCTTATAAACCATAGAATTAGGAGAGATTTATTTAATGTATACAACATTTCCAAGGACCATTATAATCTGGATTTTCACAATCACTTTATGGTTTACTAGTTGATTTACGCTAGGGGAAATGGTTTTATTATTGTAGGACAGCAATTCAAGTCAGATTAAGCTTAGCATCGCTTTTTACACTGCGCATCGTAAGCATTTGGAATAAGCCGCCACGATATGTTAATATTAGCTAAACTGTAACGTCTTTCAAAGTATGCTTAGATGAATTCATAGAGTAAGACCGGCACTTAATTCATTGCATAGCAGCAAAAGCAAAGTAAATATAGTTATGTACATATATGTGCTACTTTTCCTTTCATTGCATAGCAGCAAAAGCAAAGTAAATATAGTTATGTATATACATGTGGTACTTTTCCTTTCATTGCATAGCAGCAAAAGCAAAGTAAATATAGTTATGTACATACATGTGCTACTTTTCCTTTTTACTTAAAAATTAGCAGCCTCGTCTGGCTCAGTCGATCTGATGCTGTTCACATCCCTTTGTATACTGTATATAGTATGTTTCTATCTACCTTGATGGCGTGTGGCTGTTGTTTCTCTCTTACTCCACTCCCATGGGTGTCTCTGGTCGAGGCTAAAGACAACAACTGTTCCCATCCCAGAAATATCTCCTTATGATTTACAAGGTCTTTCCCGAGGTCTTTTCCATTTGAATTTGTCACCCACCAATAGTATTATGTTAGTAGTGTGAATTTCATAAATACAAGCCACTCATAAACTATACAACTAGCATGTTTGGAATCAGTTTCAGACTAAAGACGGTGGTTTGATGTTCAGAAAATAATACAATATAGACATCCGGTCTCTTGTAATCTTTGTTGAGTGACCATGTCATAGATAGATAGATAGATAAGTTTATTGACCACAAGTTTGTCATTACAATCATTACATGTAGTAACAGAAACATACATTAAATACATACTAAATTATACACATAGTGACCATACATTAAATACATACTAAACTATACACATAGTGACCATACATTAAATACATACTAAACTATACACATAGTGACCATACATTACATACATACTAAACTATACACATAGTGGAAACAAAAAGAAATACTTAATAGTCCATATTGATTAACTTAAACTGAAAATAAATGGTCAGACAATTCAAAACATAAACAAACGTATAATATTACGTCTTTAGATTCCATGGATAGTTATAAATTATTAACCCTCTCGCATTCGGTAACTTAAATATGTAACTTATGGTAAGGCCTTCTCTAATTTGCCATGAAATATCAGGCTGGGTGAGTTTTCGAAGCCTTGTGTTTTCTGTATTTTCATCCACCAGAATGCTGTTTATTGTGATGTATCATATGTCAATGGAAAGAGGAATATTTATATTACATGATCAAAAAAAAATTGTTTAAATAAATCGAAATATGAAAGTGTAAATGAGTCCGGAATACAATTATTTCCCATGCAATTGTCTTCACACTGTCCTAGCTCTAAATTGTGAGTGATGACCATATATTTGTTTTTGCTCAAATAATAGTATTTTTTCTCTTCTTTCCAAATATGAAAACAGAAATTGTTTATCTTCAATAGTTCTCAAGCAGTGACCGAAAAAAACAAAATATGATTTTGATTGATATGGTTTATAAAATTTTCGATTTATTTCGTTGCTACGAAGTGTATGGTTTTAAATTTAGGCTGTATGAATACGGCAAATAATGCTGATGAGTATAAAACAAACTAGAAGTTCCTAGGACAAATACTTTTTGCGCTATGAATATTTGAAATGAAGAGCCAAAATGCGAATATTTACGCTTCACCCGTCTCTTTTCCGCCGATGCTAGCCGGGTTCCGAGCTGTTCCCCACCTCGGCGTTGGTTTATTTGCTCGGATACGTATATAACTGTTTATATCACCGTCATCGGAAAATTATGCTCTTTCTACTGGTGAAAACAAAAATAATATAGCGTAATTGGTTCGCGAGCTATGCACAATTGTTTCCATGCACTGTTATTGTTTTGTAAATAAATGAGAATGTTTATAGAGTTGTTTATCTTTGCCACAATATACAACACTTTTATATAACTTTCCTTGCCAATAATTGTATAATGTTCATAGAAGACATGTCAGTCATGAAGGTTGTCAATTTTACTTACCTGATAGGGCCACAACCCTTTCCAACGAGAAGGGAAATGGCTCCTGGGTTGACACTGAAAAAACAAAACAATAAAGCCAGGTTATCATCAAGTAATAAATTCAGAAATAATTCTATTGTACACACAAATAAAGTAATATATAAATATATATAAGAACATATACATTTATACATTTACATTTATATATACTGTATATATATATACAGTATATACAAGGTGTCAAACAAAATATAATGAATGGTGACAAAAATGTGTGTATGTGTGTGTGGATATAAATATATATATATATATATCTATATATATATATATATATATATATATATATATATATATTATATATATATATATATATATATAATTATATATAAATAATATATATATATATATGGGTGTGAAGGGGGATCAGCAGGGTTGGGCCAATCAGCGCTCTGCAGACCCCCGTAATCCTGCGTTAATCTCTAACCGTTTTGGTAAGATGATCCTCAGGGTATTAGAGTGTTGAGCCTATAATTGGGCTTTGTAATTGGGGTTGTGTGGGACAGGGATCTGCCTTGCTTAGGCCAATCGGCTTTCTGCAGACTCCCATTTTCTTATGTTCTTCTTATGTTCTTATATATACAGTATAAATACAAGGTGTCAAACCACAGAAATATGCAGATTTCCAAGCCACCCTTGGAGGTACTGCATTTGACTCGTTATTTTTTTAGAGTGGTTTCCCCAGGAGGCCTATATCCACTTTGATGATGAAGGTGGGTAAATGTAGGTGGGTGAATGTCGGTGGGTGAATGTCGGTGGGTGAATGTGTGGGTGAATGTCGGTGGGTACAAAGGAGTACAAAGGAAATCAAGCAACAACAGATCTAGTGACCCTTCTAGGTTGCTTGTCCTCCAAAACACTGAGGATCAAGTGTTCAAACAGTGGTTTAGAGTGGGTAAGGGAACATTGGAAAGGGAATTACTGCCCTGGAACTAATATCCGTGGCAGGATTAGGAAGTTAGTAGGGGACAGATGGGTTAGTAACTGAGGGGGGGATAAAATAAAGTTATTCATTTACAAACGCAGGCAGTCGCGGGTTTGATGCGAGATATTTGTCTAGGCGGAGTTTAAATGAATCAATGGTGATGCAGTCTATAACGTTTCGGGGAAGCCCATTCCACAAGTTGACAACTCGATTGAAGAAGAAATTCTTAGATTCGTGTGAGTTAAAAGATTTACCAATAATTTTGCAAACCGTTTCCCCGCGTGTAATTAGATTGGTCGATAGTGAAGTACTTACTACAGTTCATATTGTCGATGCCTTTGATGATTTTGAACACTTGAATTAAGTCACCTCTTAATCTGCGCTGGGTTAAAGGAAATAGATTTAATTCTCTAAGACGCTCTTCGTATGGTTTGTTCTTTAGGCTAGGTATCATTTTGGTAACTCTACGTTGAACTCGTTCTAGCTTGTTTATATCTTTTTGGTAATAAGGGCACAGGATTGAACGCAGTATTCCAGAAGAGGGCGGACTAAGGAATTGTAAAGGGTTAGGATAACTTCTTTGGATTTATGCTCAAATGACCTGCCTATAAAGCCAATTATTTTGTTTGCCTTCTTAACAACTTCTGAACATTGTTGACTCGGTTTTAGGTTACTCGATATTGTTACTCCCAGATCGGTTTCTTTGTTTACATTCTTAAGCTGAGTGCCATTCATCGAATAGTTTGCTTTCTCGTTTAGGTATCCGATATGTAGTACTTTACATTTATCCGCATTGAAACTCATTTGCCAAATTTGGGCCCAACATGACAATTTATCTAGATTGTGTTGCATATCGTCAACTTGTTCTTTTGAGAGTACGCTATTTGCAATTTTTGTATCGTCAGCAAATTTTGAGATTGTACAGGTGAGACCCTCATCTATGTCGTTGATGTAAATTAGAAAGAGAATTGGTCCTAATACCGATCCCTGGGGTACCCCGCTACTTACATTGGTCCATTTAGATGCCTTACAGTTTATGACTACTCTTTGCTTTCTGTCGCTTAGCCAATTTTCTATCCATTTCAACACACCGTCTTGTATTCCATGCGCTTTTAGTTTTAGCAGTAAACGTTTGTGGGGAACTTTGTCAAAGGCCTTTTGAAAATCAAGGTATATAATATCTACAGCTTTACTCTCATCGTAGATGTTGAGGATATCGTGGAAGAAGTCTAAGAGGTTTGTTAAACAGGAACGTTTTTTATGAAAGCCGTGTTGAGTATCTTTAAGTATGTTATTTTCCTCTAAGTGATTTACGAGTCTGTCTCGTATAACCGTTTCTAGCATTTTACATACAACTGAGGTTAAGCTAATTGGACGATAGTTACTGGGTAGGGATTTGCTGCCTTTTTTGAATATTGGTGTTACGTTGGCTAGCTTCCACTGATCAGGCATAGTTCCAGACTGCAAGGATTTATTGAATAGTAATGTCAGTGGTTTGGAGAGCTCATCCTTAGCTTCCTTTAGAACTCTAGGCGAGATTGTATCCCGTCCAGGCGTTTTATTTACCTTGAGTTTATCTAAACAATTCAATACTTCTCTCTCTGTAACGGTGATATTGCTTAGAACATCTGAATTATCAATCTGAATTGGCGATGGTGTAGGGATATCACTGAGGTCTTCTATTGTAAAAACTGATGCAAAGAAGGTATTGAGGGCATTACTCATTTGTACTTCGTCTTTGGTGTATTCTCCATTTTCATCGTCTAACGGTCCAACAGTTGAAGTAACTACTTTTTTCTTTCTGATATAACTATAGAATTCTTTGGGGTTTGTTTTACTTTGATTCGATATATGTAACTCTAAGGTCTTTTTACTTTGCTTAATTAACTTTTTGGCTTTGCGTCGTAGCTCTACAAAATTTCACCCGTTCTTCGTAATTTTGTGAGGATTTTAATCTATCATTAGCCAATTTTTTAGCAAGCAGGCAGTTTGAAATATCTTTATTCCACCATTTGGGCTTATTATTATGGCCGGGACGCCGTATTTTCGATGGTATGCAGTCTTGCACTGCTTTTAGGTAAGTGGTTTCGAATAACTTCAAAGATGTATTTATGTCGTTATTGTTAATTAAAAAGCTCCAGTCAGTTTCTTTAAACATAGCTCTAAGTTTATGGAAGTTTCTTTCTTGAAATTAGGGACTTTTTCGATGCTACTATTTGGTTCGTTACTAGTAAACTTTAAAGTGAAAGTTATCGTACGATGGTCGCTGTTACTGAATTCATCACCAACATTCAAATTCTCTATTAATTCTTCTTTTGTTGCAAGTACAATGTCAAGAACGTTATTACCACGGGTCGGCGTTCGAACAAATTGATAAAGCGAACTCTCTTGCAAGTTCGTATACAAGTCATGTCCGGAGTGTGAAGTAAGAGTATCGCCCCACTTGGTCATGGGTAAATTAAAGTCGCCAAAAATTACGGTATCTTGTGAGTTACTTACATCTGCAATTTGTTCGTAAATTTCTCGGTCAGTTTGCACTGCTTGAGCTGGAGGTCTGTATATTAATGCAAGTATTATTTTTGCACCTTTATTATTCTTTATTAGCACAAAAGATGCGTCGACGTTCACAATTTGGGTGAATGTCGGTGGGTGAACGAGGGTGGGTGAATGAAGGTGGGTGAATGAAGGTGGGTGAATGAAACCGGGTGAATGAATAAGAGAAATGGAGAAGAGAAATGAATGAATCAATGAATGAATGATTGCACATGGCCCCTGACTATAGGACACCTGCATTGTGACGATGGAAAAGGTTGAAGCAGTCGTTGACGTCAATGCAGAGGGCAACCGTGCAAGTCGTGCAGCGGAAGCTTTTGTCCTTGCGAATGCCGTTCATTACTTTGCAGTAATAGCAACGGAGTCGCTTCTTGGCCGGAATCCTCTGCCGAGAATGGTTCAAGGCCCTGTTCAACCGGACATTGGTTCAGAACAATAGGACGGGGCCTTGGGACCACTCCAGGTCGAGGTCTCCGGACTCGCACCGCTCCTGCTGCTTCCAGTACTGGTGGCGGTTGGTTGGCAGCTTCAAGAGCTGCTTCCCCATCGTCACCAGCAGCAGCTGCATCAGGTGCTAGTACCATGGGGGGTTGAACCAGGACATAGTTTCCCCCCGGGGCAGCAGCATCAGCAGCAGCATCATATGGTTCTGGTGGTGGGGAGGGGACATCGAGACGTGGTGCCCTCTCAACGCCTCCACCAGGAGCAGCAACAGGAGAGGGTGGAGTGTTGTCAGGAGCAGCAGGGGCTGGGGAGTCTGGATGGTCGTTGTCGGACGACCCAGATGATCCACCGGTTTGCCGTTGCCTGCGTGCATGCCTCTGTGGCTCACGCTGGTCACGCGGCAGATCTTGTGCTCGGTGGACTGGCCTCCCCGACATAGGCCACTCTGCAGGGTTGAAGTGCAGCAAGGAAGTACAGATGTGCTCCTGGAAGTCCAGCAAGGTCATCTTCTTCCTTGGGTAGCACTTCCTGTAGAGGACATGGGCATTGAAGAGGGCCATTTGGATGAAGTAGAAGGTGATCTTCTTCGTCCACTTGACCGTCCTTCGCTGGATGGGGTAGTACTGGACCATCTGGTCGAAGTGATCCACCCCACCCATGTGGATGTTGTAGTCTTCAACGCAAACAGGTTTGAAGATCTCCCTCTGTCCACGACGCCACTTGCCCTGTTGGTCCTTCTCTTTGAAACTGACAAGCTTCGGGATGGTGTCCTGGTTGTGGAAAGTGGACACCATGTTGACGATGCGCTTGTCTCGCCAAAGTAGGACCATGGTTAAGCCGTTGTTCATTGCTAATGTCGCATCGCGTTCAAGCTGTTTTGCTTTAGTAATGTTGCACAACCGCTTAGGAGCTCCTCGTACAAGGCGCAGGGTGCCACACACATAGATGTTGTGTGTGAGCATTTGCTGGCACAGGTCAACTGAGTTGTAATAGTTGTCCATGTACAGCCTGTACCCCTGGCCTCTGAAGGACTCCGTGAGACCCTCCACCGTCTCCTGGAGAGATGTACCCGGACCGGTGTAGACCCGAAAGTCCCACACATAGCCAGTCAACGCCTCTGCTAGGATGTACAGCTTGACACCGTACTTCGTCGGCTTCATTGGGTGTGTGTGTTTAAGTGTGAGAGTCCGAGTGTAGGGGGTGAGACTGTGAAGCGCGGGATCGAGGTGGCTTCAGAGATGGGGTCGTTTTGGGCCAGGAGTGAGCACCGTGCCTCATGTGAAGGCAAGATGGCAGGTGCTCGTTTTACTCTGCATGCTTTACATGTCTCACTCCCTAGACTGGAACAAGACCTCACGGACTTCACTGTTCATTGTAAAGCGGTGAATGTTATGGCTCTCAGCCTATGCCCGAGAGGAAGTAAGTTGGAATATAGAAAAAAAAAAAAAAAAAAAAAAAAAAAAAAATATGAAACGTGACCCTTCCATCCAAGGCTGCCTTCGTCAAGGGACAGCTTTTCGGCGGGGATGTATGCCAGCTTGAAGCCTTCAAGTAGGTATTCCATCACCGTCCGAACCTTCACAAGCCTGTCCTTGTTCTGCCTGCAGACTGCCTTGTTGTTGAAAGCATGGAAATACTTCAACAAAGCTAGAAACTTAGCCCTACTCATCGTTCTCCGAAATGCTGGGAAGTCGTGAAGGACAGTTGAACGCCAGTAGTGACTCCGAGAAGGAATCTTGGTGATGCCCATGAGGAAGTACAGGCCAAGGAATTTGGCCATTTCCTCCTCACCAAACAGGTGCCAAAAAGCGGCTGCTCCGTCAACGAACTTGGCGTAAGCATTTGTCTCCAATACCAGGTATTGCAGCATCTCCCTTGTGAAGAAGAGCTGGAAGAACTGGAGAGGAGTCACCGGCTTTGGAACCTGCATGCCAGGGGTTCCTGAGAACAGATCAGGCTGGGGGTTGAAGGGGGTGTCGGTCCAACCGGCATCACGATCGGGGGCAGGATCGCGAGACGGCCACGACCACCGCGAGGACCACCGCGAGGAACACCTCTGCGGCCCCTGGGCCTACCACCTGCCCCCCTACGGGGACCTGGCCTCCGGCGTGGCATAGGTTGTAGGTCGAGGGGTTGAGTGGGGGGGCTTCTGCATCAGATGACACAGAAGCCGGTGAACCTGGTGCAGCACCAAGTGGTGAAAGGTGTGGAACTGGTGAACCTGGTTCAGCTGCACCAGCTGGTGAAAGGTGTGGAGCTGGTGAACCTGGTGCAGCTGTACCAGTTGGTGAATGGTGAAGAGGAAGCCTTTGGGGAAGAAGCTCCTCGATTGCTGCTGGAGGATTCAACGCTGTGCGCGGCACCTCAGCAACAACCTGAGCACGTACTGCGGCTTCAGCAACCTCAGCACGCATTGCGGCTCGATGCTCAGGCAGAACAAATGCCGAGGGGGTCAACGGTGTGTCGCTGAAGGGGGACACTGCGGGGGTGACCGTTCCCATGACATGCGAAGGCGGGGTATTCAAAGTGCCCACAGCAAGTAGCGTAGCAAACAGGTGTGGGCTGCGGGCTGGTGATCCTGCTGGAAGCAAGGATGAGGCACCGCCACACGAGGTGGATGGAAGAGGTGACGTGGGAAGTTGGGGGAAGTTGGGTGATAGTAGGAGGTAATCGGCGATGTTATGGATGGGATGAGATGTAGATGGGATGGGATGAGATGTAGATGGGATGTAATGGGATGGGATGTGGATGGGATGGATGGTGGTGGTGGATCCGCTTGGGCTGGTTCAGTTGGTGGTGGTGGTGGTGGTGGGTCGTCCGTCGTTGCTGGGGCTGGTTCTGCTGGTGGTGGTGGTGGGTCGTCTGACGTTGCTGGGGCTGGTGGTGGATCGGCCGAGGCGGGGGCGTCGAGGCAGAGTCGCTTGGGCGGAGGTGAAGCCCAATCCTCATCGTCAGACCACTCGTCCGACTCACTCTCGCTCGCCGTCTCGTCCGTCGTCGTCAGGTCCTGCACCTCGTTCACTACATCCTCCAGCTGGGAGTCCCGCAAACGTTTCTTATTATCCCTCTTGTCCGACATGGCAGCTGGCGTATGGCGGTAGGCTGGCGTATGGCGGCAGGCTGGCGTATGGCGGTAGGCTGGCGTATGGCGGTAGGCTGGCGTATGGCGGCAGGCAGTAGTTAGCTTACGATGCTGAAACCAAGAAATGGAAATAAAGGAAAAACGTAATTGACGTTGATAGTTGTCATGACGCAAGTTCGCCATCACTGGATCCATATGACGTTGGTATAGTTCACCATGACGTAGTCATAGTTTTGCATTATCCGATTCCAGATGACGTGAGTATAATGGATTCATGACGGTATAGTTCCGCATTTTGTACGTCAAATAGGGGAACACCATGACGTAGTCATAGTATGGCATTATAAGAATATATTTATACCTTGGGGCTCCTTGGCCAAACACCCTAGGGAACAGGAACAACACAACAGGGAAGGGGACAATATTTTTTGTTTTATATATATACGGTATATACCTTTATATATAAAATAAATATAATCAAATAAATAAAAATATATATAAAATAACAATAGAAATACACGATTATGGGCCCTGCCCTTGTTGTGGACCTAGGGGGTGGTCCCATGGACACCCTGGGGATCAGGAACAATAAAAACAAATATATATAAATGAAATAAAATTATTAATACAAAAAAACAATATAAATAAAACAAATAACAACTATAATAAATAAAAATATATATAAAATAACTATATAAATACTCGATTATGGGCCCTGCCCTTGCTGTGGACCTAGGGGGTGGTCCCATGGACACCCTGGGGAACAGGAACAATAAAAAAATATATATAAATGAAATAAAATTATAAATAAAAGAAAACAATATAAATAAAATACATAAAATAAATAACAACTATAATAAATAAAAATATATATAAAATAACTATATAAATACTCGATTATGGGCCCTGCCCTTGCTGTGGACCAAGGGGGTGGTCCCATGGACACCCTGGGGAACAGGAACAATTAAAACAAAATATATAAATAAAATAAAATTATAAATAAAATAAAATGATATAAATAAAATAAATAAAATAAATAAAAACTATAATAAATCCCAATATATAAAAAAATAACTATATAAATACTCAATTATGGGCCCTACCCTTGCTGTGGACCTAGGGGGTGGTTACATGGACACCCTGGGTAACAGGAACAATAACAACAAATATATATAAATGAAATAAAATTATAAATAAAATAAAATGATATAAATAAAATACATAAAATAAATAACAACTATAATAAATAAAAAAATATATATAAAATAACTATATAAATACACGATTATGGGCCCTGCCCTTGCTGTGGACCTAGGGGGTAGTCCCATGGACACACTGGGGAACAGGAACAACACAACAGGGAAGGGGACAAGGACAAAAAAATGATATATATACGGTATATACCTTTATATATAAAATAAATAAAATCAAATAAATAAAAATATATACTGTATAAAATAACAACAGAAATACTCGATTATGGACCCTGCCCTTGCTGTGGACCTAGGGGCTGGTCCCATGGACACCCTGGGGAACAGGAATAATAAAAACAAAATATATAAATAAAATAAAATTATAAATAAAATAAAACAATATAAATAAAATAAATAAAATAAATAAAAACTATAATAAATAAAAATATATATAAAATAACAATAGAAATACTCAATTATGGACCCTGCCCTTGCTGTGGACCTAGGGGGTAGTCCCATGGACACCCTGGGGAACAGGAAGAATAACAAAAAATATATATAAATATATATAAATGAAATAAAATTATAAAAAAAATAAAATTATATAAATAAAATAAATAAAACAAATAACAACTATAATAAATAAAAATATATATAAAATAACTGTATAAATACTCGATTATGGGCCCTGCCCTTGTTGTGGACCTAGGGGGTGGTCCCATGGACACCCTGGGGAACAGGAACAATTAAACACAAATATATAAATAAAATAAAATTATAAATAAAATAAAATGATATAAATAAAATAAATAAAATAAATAAAAACTATAATAAATCCCAATATATAAAAAAATAACTATATAAATACTCAATTATGGGCCCTACCCTTGCTGTGGACCTAGGGGGTGGTTCCATGGACACCCTGGGTAACAGGAACAATAACAACAAATATATATAAATGAAATAAAATTATAAATAAAATAAATGATATAAATAAAATACATAAAATAAATAACAACTATAATAAATAAAAATATATATATAAAATAACTATATAAATACACGATTATGGGCCCTGCCCTTGCTGTGGACCTAGGGGGTAGTCCCATGGACACCCTGGGGAACAGGAACAACACAACAGGGAAGGGGACAAGGAAAAAAAAATTATATATATACGGTATATACCTTTATATATAAAATAAATAAAATCAAATAAATAAAAATATATACTGTATAAAATAACAACAGAAATACTAGATTATGGACCCTGCCCTTGCTGTGGACCTAGGGGGTGGTCCCATGGACACCCTGGGGAACAGGAACAATTAAAAAAAAATATAAAAATATATATAAAATAACTGTATAAATACTCGATTATGGAACAGGAAGAGAAGTAGTGGAGGAGGAGGTGGGGATCAGGAGGTCAGAAGTGTGGGAAGCCATGAAAAGAGTGAAGTTGGGAAAAGCACCAGGAACAGATGGAGTGTGTGGGGAAATGTTGAGGTATGGTGGTGAGATAGTGATAGAATGGGTATGGAAAATGTGCAAACTAGCATGGGAGAAGGGCAGTGCACCCGATGACTGGAAGACTGGCATAATAGTCCCCCTATATAAGGGCAAAGGGGAAAGAGGAGTGTGTGGTAACCACCGAGGAATATGTCTTCTAAGTAGTAGGAAGGTATACAGTAGGGTAGTGATTGAGAGAGTGAGAGTGAGAACGGAGAAATGGATAGGCGACAAGCAGGGAGGTTTTAGGAAGGGAAAGATGTGTAGATCAGATTTTTACCCTGAATTGTGTTGTGGAGAAGTATCTGGAGAAGAAACAAAAGGTGTATGTTGCCTTTATGGACTTGGAGAGAGGCCTATGACAGAGTGGATAGAGAAGGTTTGTGGAAAGTACTTAGAATATACGGAGTAGAGGGCAAGTTGCTGAAAGCAGTGAAGAGCATGTATGAGGGTGCAAAGGCGGCAGTACGTGAGAAGAGCGAGTTCTTTGACCTGAATGTTGTTGAAACAGGGGTGTGTGATGTCCCCGTGGTTATTTACTGTATATATGGATGGAGTTATGAAAGAAATACTATCAAGAGCAGTGGATGTTGGTGTATCGCTGAAAAGGGATGGAATTGAGTGGAAGCTACCTATACTGCTGTTTGCGGATGATACAGTTCTGATGAGTGATAATGAATGGGAGTTGCAGGGTCTGGTAAATGAGTTTGGAACAGTGTGCGAAAAAAGGAATTTGAAGGTAAATACGGGGGAGAGCAAGGTTATGGTCTTCGACAGGAGGGGTGAAGTCACAGAGTGTGAGGTGAAGCTGAACGGTCAGATATGGAGATCGTCAACTCTTTTAAGTATCTGGGCAGTGTGTTGAGTAAAGATGGGACTATGGATGAAGAGGTGCGGGAGAGGGTACAACAGGGGAAGAGGGTTGTAGGAACGCTAAAAGCAGTAACAAGAAATAGGGTGGTCAGTATGGAAGTAAAGAAGTCCTTGCATGACAGTGTGATAATCCCGACACTGACTTACGGAAGCGAAGCATGGACGTTGGTTGAGAGACTCAGACCAAGAGTGAGAGCAGTGGAAATGAATTACTTAGGAGTGCGTGCGGAGTTACATGGAGGGATAGACAGACTAATGAGGAAGTAAGAAGGAGGTGTGGTGTGGAGGTAGATGTGCTGGAAAGTGTGAAAAGGAACAACTTGAGATGGTTCGGCCATATGGAACGTATGGAAAGCGAGAGAATGACTAAGAGGGTGTACGAGAGCGAGGTGGAGGGACAGAGGGGGAGAGGTAGACCGAATATGAGTAAGGATGGAGGAACTACATGAACGAAGGCGGTGCTGGTTGGGGGGAGGGGCGTCGACTGACTGGGGACAGAGGTGCATGGGGGCGGTTCGTTCGTGGCCACCCCTTCGGGGATCGCGGCGTCAGGCAATAGATAGATAGATAGATAGATATAAATAAAATAAATAAAATAAATAACTACTATAATAAATCCCAATATATAAAAAATAACTATATAAATACTCGATTATGGGCCCTGCCCTTGCTGTGGACCTAGGGGGTAGTCCCATGGACACCCTGGGGAACAGGAACAATAAAATATATATATATAAATGAAATAAAATTATAAATTAAATAAAATTATATAAAAAAAATAAATAAAATAAATAAAAACTATAATAAATAAAAATATATATAAAATAACTATAAATATACTCGATTATGGGCCCAGCCCTTGCTCTGGACCTAGGGGGTGGTCCCATGGACACCCTGGGGAACAGGAACAATACAAAAAAAAACATATATATATATGAAATAAAATTATAAATAAAATAAAATGATAGGCCTATAAATAAAATAAATAAAATAAATAAAAACTATAATAAATCCCAATAAAGAAAAATAGGCCTATATATAAAATAACAATAGAAATACTCGAATATATATATAAATATATATATAAAATAAAGATAGGCCTAGCCCATGCCTAAACATATAAAATATCCCAGCTGTGAGGAAAAGGTAAAAGGTCAAGGAATGCTGACCAGCCGCCGGCAAGTAATTATGGGATTAGCTTAGGAACTTTACCCAGACATCTGTGGCTGTCCAAAGGTTCACTGCTGTAGTATAATGTACAGTGGCGCATAAAAGTCTTGTATGTTTTTATGTCAGGCTATTTACCGTGACATATTTGTACTTACCGTGACATTTTTGTCTAAAAAATTAGTTTATAATCTATCCACACTTCACTGTTAGTTACTTCACTCAAATACAACTGTGTATTCACTAAAAATTGCCCAAATTGGGCATAAAAAAATGCCAAAAATGGGCAAAACACAACTATATTTCGTAATTACAGCTTTATTATACTTCGTAGGTAGTATTTATTGATAAATATATTGGTCTTTCAAGCGAAAATTTAGGTTTTAGGGCAATATATATACGACACACGTATAGCCTAGCTTACATTCGTAATCACAAACCTAACATAAGTTAGGAATGTGACTACACAAACCCTACGAATATGATATAAATAATATTATTATTCACAGTTCACAACACTTCCACTGGGTCAATTCTAGCCACCTAAAAACCACATGGCTGGCTATGGAGAGGCGAACAACGAGGCACAAAGTCACAAATCACGAGTTATATACATAAATTATAAATACATAGCCACAAATTGATGATACACTGCCCCTTGGTACATAAATAATCCAGATTTGCCCGCCTGAAACCCACTCCATGGCGGGCAATGGAGGCGAGACGAGATTTAAAGGTCCGGGAGTACTACCTCACAGACTGGCGGCCGGCTCACAACTGGTGAAACAAAGCCCCGCACTCCTCACACAGGGACGCTAGGGGGTTGTCAGATATTTCATTTTGTAACTTACTGAGGGCTAACTTACCAGGCAAAAATGCGTCCAAATCGCGTTATAAACTTATTTACCACGGATATTTCTAACTTACGGGTGGCATTATGACGCGATTGCGTCATACGAGAACTCTTCGAGGGGTGGAGTTAGGACGCGATCGCGTCCTAAAAATGCGAGAGGGTTAATAAATACGAAGCAACTTATGGATAATCTTGCATATCATACTACTAGGTTTGGTCATAAACTGATCTAAGTTGTCAAATTCAAAAGTATGACGAATACATTGTGACATAGGACAGTACTCCAGCACGTGAAGTTCAGTCTGTATAACTCCACATGGACACAAACGTTCCTCTAATGGTAATCGGCCTCTTCCACGTCTATTCCATCGGCCTGTTTCTACTGCCAAAGAATGTCCACTTATCCGAAATCTAGTAAACGATATCCTGTATACATTTATATATTATAGAACGATAAACTTCATGTATTTCAAAACTGCAATTAAGAGACTTGTATGCAAGTCTTCTAGATGAGTCAGACTGAACAATTGCAGTCTTTAGTTTTTCTTGGGCCATGGCGATATCATCTATATCGTCACTGATCAAATGTTTAAAATAATTACTAGTTTTATTATTAACACTAGTTTCAAAATTGCGTACATTAGTGGGTCATCAATCATAGTTTCTCTCTCTTGCCATTTAGGTCTAAAAGAGGTCCTCTGTTTTTGTCTTACAAGGTCAGGAAGAGGTGGGTATCCTATCTCAAAATAACACAAATCGTTACATGTAGACATACGCACACACAATAGCTGTTTGATTCCCCAATTATATAACTTAATAATTGGTTTCAAGTCACTGTCGAGCCATGACTCACAACCGTACAGGATGGACGACATCAAGGCAGCATCAAAGACTCTATGATTAACATAAAAGGGAATATCTCTATTCTTATTAAAAAATGAGATAAATCTTAAGATATGATACAACTTCGCTCGTGCGTGACCCCTGCTTGCCGATGATGTGGATCCATCTGACGTAAATAAGCTTCCTAGATAAACGTATTAAGTACAAGGATTAATCATTACATTGTCACTTTTAAATGGTTGAGAATCTTCTCTTGAACCAGATATACCAAAAAATTTGGTCTTCTGTTGATTAATTTCCATCCCAAACTCGTAACAAATTTGAAGCAATAGGTTAATTTTCCTCATCATACTCTCTCTAAAAGTAGCCAAAAACACGGTATCATCCATTAGTACAAGTATGTGCAACCATCCTAAAAACCCATCCATTTCACAACTTTCCTTAATAGTCTTAATTAACTCATTCACATACAAGATAAACAAGAGACAAGAGGTGGGGGAGCCTTGTCGCACCCTGATAGTTGCAGTCAACAAAGCATTACCGATGACCCTCTGTGTAAAACGGTACATGGCAACTAAAGCACCCAACAGTATCATTCCACACCCAAAACGTGTCATTATTGTGAACAAAATATTCTGTGGTACTTTGTCATAAGCCTTTGAAAAATCAACAAATGTTACAAATAATTTTAACTTCCTTTTTTTAGCAAAATCAATTAACAATCGTAAAGTAACAATATGTTCCAGGCATCCTCTTTTTGACTGGCATCCTGCTTGCTCCCTGAACGGTACAAACCAACGTATTACCCTATCACAGAGTACCATATCATATAGCTTGGTTATATTGTTCAATACGCTAATTCCTATACAGCTATATGATAAGTCGGGGAACACCAGTCTTGTAAACATTTGTAACTTCTTTATACAGATGAACAGCACTCTATGCTTTTGCTTAGAGAGTCCATATCCCCAAATGATAGGCTAACACAACGATATGCATAGTGGTCTGAAACACCATTGGCATAGATTTCACTACCAAGATAAGTGAATCTATCCAATACCTTGAAGTTCTTGCCATAGTTATGAGGATATTGTACTGTTGCATTCAACGAGGTACCAAGTGCTTGAACATAAAATAGCCTAGGTATAAACAATCATTAAGTCCAGTGTTTTAACCCATCTTGCAAAGCCTAAAAAGCCAGAATAAGAATCTCCAGAGTCTCAGCTACGATCACAGCATCATATGCAAAGTATGGACCAGTGATCCAGATATTGCAGACATATACTCCACATGGACTTTGTTGGACTGTCTGGCACAATTCCCAGCCCATGCAAGTGTTATAAAGTGAAAGTGTTATGGCATTGTAGGCTGCATTGTTTTGATGAAGGACAGGCTATAGTGTGGTCAGATTGGGTCCTGGAGCTGGTCCAGTTTGTGGGTTGGGCTGTTACATAACATTAAACAATCAACCTTTATCATGCTACTGTCCATTTTAACCAATATCGTCTATTTCACCTCCTCTATCATGTCCCATACACACTTTGCTAAGGTTCCTAATAAACTTCACTAGTTTTCTACTCTTAACCTTCATCACATAAGCAAGTAAAAGGTATACAAGTCCTCGGCCCGCACATCTTGGCAGCAATATTTCAGGTAGGATTAAGCAAAGATCTCTGAGAGAAGGTTCAGTGAAAGATAAAGGAGAGTGAATTCGTCCCTGCAGCCCAAAGCAGCTACTCTGCTCCTTCTCAAACCAAATGCCCGCTACTTGACCTAATGTCAATTTTTCAATTGATATGATTGTGTAAAGGTGATTTGAGTTCATACTAAGAACTCCAATATTGTGTATAACCAGTGAGAGATGATCGAAGAGGGCTATGAGCGAAGATATTATATTAAAGTTTATATGGTGGTCAGTGATTTGAGGTGGACTGGGATGTAGCTGAGGAAGTGTTATGTGATTTACAACGCTAGTTCTAAAAGAGCAGCATTAAACGTAAATACCTACAACCTTCTTCTGTATACCCAACTGAAAGACACAGAGATAGAGAAAATCCTTTAGAGTTCAAGAAAATACCTAGAGGAGTAACAACAAGACATACATCATTTCCACCTCCTTTTAATGTCCTGAGAGAGAAAGAGAGAGAGAGAGAGAGAGAGAAAAGAGAGGGAGTGAGAGGGGGAGATCTAATGACAGCAAGATAAAATAGAAGAGCAACCACTAAGCATACATCATTACGTCCTCCAGCCTCTATCTTTCTCCCATATCCTTCCTCTCCCTCTACCTACCTTATTCCCTGTTACCCCATCCCTCTTTCTCTTCCACTCCCCTACCTTCCACCACCCCTGTTATCTACCCTCCCCCCCCCTTCCTCTTACACTACCCTACCGCCCACCCACTCCTCTTTCTCTCATATCCTCCCTATCCCCCTACCTCCCTCCACCCTCCTTCCCTTCCATTCCTTTTCCTCTACCCTTACCCCACACCCTCCCCTCTCTCCCCAACCTTTCTTCTCCCCTACATCCCTCCTCCCTTGTCACTCAACCACTCCCATCCTCTTCCACAACCTCCATCCACCTTTGCCACCTCCTCCAACCATGTCCCCCACTCTCCCTTCCCATTTTTATCCTTGATACAGCCCTCCAGCACCCTTGTCCCTCACCCCTTCCGTCTCTTTCCCTCTACCTCTCTCTCACCATTTCCCTTCCCTTCCTCCCCTGTGCCCTCTTCCATCTCTGTCCCTCCCCAACACCCTGGTTCCCCTCCCACTACCTCCCTCCATCCTAGTCTCCCACCCACCTTTCCCTCCATATCTCCTTCCTTCCCCCTACCTCCCTTCTCTCTTGTCACTCCATCCACCTTTCCATTCCACTTCCCTACGTCTTCCACTCCTGTCTCCCACCCTCCTTTTCCTCCCTGCATCCTTCTCTCCCCTTCATTCATTCTACCCTCCCCTTCCTTCATCCTCCCCTTAAATCCCTCGCTCCATCTCCATAATACCCTCCCCTTTCCGCCCTCCCTAGCCTCCTTTCATCATTCCCTTCCCTTCCTACTTTCCCTCACCCCTCCCTTCATCCTACCCTTCCCTTCCCTCCCTCCCATCCTTCATTCTACCCTCCCCTTCCTTCATTCTACCCTCCTCTTCATCCTATCCTCCCCTTACATCCTTCCCCACCCTCCCCTTCCGTCACTCCCTCCCCCTCCATAATACCTTCCCCTCCCCTTCCTTCATTCTACCCTCCCCTTCATTCATTCTACCCTCCCCTTCATTCATTCTACCATCCCCTTCCCTCCCTCCCCCTCCTACATTCTACCCTCCCCTTCCCTTCCTCCCCTTCCTTCATTCTAGCCTGTCCTTCCTTCATTCTACCCTCCCCTTCCCTCCCTCCCCCTCCTTCATTCTACCCTCCCCTTCCCTCCCTCTCCTTCCTTCATTCTACCCTCCCCTTCCCTTCCTCTCCTTCCTTCATTCTACCCTCTCCTTCCTACATTCTACCCTCCCCCTCCCTCCCCTTCCTGCATTCTACCCTCTCCTTCTGTCATTCTACCCTCCCCTTCCCTTCCTCCCTCCCGCCCAATCCTCCTTCCTCCCTCTCACGCCCACCTTTGATGGAGTTGTGATGGATTGGGTTGATGGCTTCAGATAAGAAGGACTGGGGGCTTTACTGGGGTAGCAGGTGGGGAGTTGTATGTTCTCTCTCTCTCTCTCTCTCTCTCTCTCTCTCACTCTCTCTCTCTCTCTCTCTCTCTCTCTCTCTCTCTCTCTCTAATGCAATATACTATACATTGATATAACACCAATAAAACTAATAATTTTCTAACATCTCTACCTATTGCTCTCAGGTCTTGCGTGGGGCAGTGATCATTATGAAGGGCTATTGGGAGATGAAATACGTTGTAGAGAAAACGTCAGGTGAAAATATTTAATTAGATGCGTAGCTAGATAATGATAGATAGATATAGAGAGATGAATAGACAGGAGAGAGAGAGAGAGAGACGTAGATAGACTAAGAGATACAAATATTGAATTATCATTTGCATTGATTGGTCGCTTGATTGTTTGAGACATTCATAGCTAGGTAGGGAGACAAGTATAGATAAATAGGCAAATGCATATAGATAAATAGATAGATAGATAAATATTGATGTATGCAGCGATGCATTATGAAAGGAAGCCATGACAGAGAGAGAGAGATAGAGATGTATGCAGCATTGATTATAATGAAGGCAATCCATGAGACCCAATGATCGATGGCCAGAGAGAGGCGATGACAGGTGCATCCGAGACCCTATTACTGGGGGGATTACTGTGAGAGAGCCGAGAGAGAGTTACAAGAAGTTAGAAGGAATAGTTAGTACCTCAGAGACCTTGTAGTCCATTCCGAGGAGATACTCGAAGTGGAAGGAGAGAGACTATTTAGTGCACTACACTCTTTACAGAGTGTGCAAAATACTATCTACTCTCTTCTTGAACTGCTCTACTGAAGAACTATTTACAACTTAGGAGGGAAGTTTGTTCCAGGAAGGAAAGATCTTATACGTGAAAATGTTTCCACAAATACTAGTGCTGAACCATTTTAATTCTAATTTCCAGCCATTGTTCCGTGTTGTATTCATATTGAGGCTAAATATTTCGCTATAATCCACATTGTCAAACCTATTAGGTATTTTAAAAAGTTCAATGAGCTGACCTCGTAGTCTGTGTGTCTCCAACGGGAAGAGATCAAGAGCTCTCAACCAGTCCTCATAGCTCATTCTTCTAAGCGATGGAATAAGCTTTGTAGCCCTAGCTTGTACTCTTTCCAGTCGCTCTATATCTTTCCTGAGTGCTGGAGACCAAAATTGAACAGCATACTCTAGGAGAGGTCGTATCAGAGCATTGTAAAGTGTGAGGACTATTTCCTTATATCTATACTTAAATTGCCTCTTAATATTGCCCAATAATTTCTGAGCTTTCTTCTCTACTTCAATGCACTTCTTGGAAAACTTTAGGTCACTGCTAATCAGAACACCCAAATCCTTTTCCAAGTCAGTTACTTCCAGAGGCATTCCCAATAGTGAGTAGCCTGAATTGGGGTTTGCTTGGCCGATATGCATCACCTTGCACTTTTCCAAGGTTAGAGGCATCTGCCATGTCTCCGACCATTCACCCAGTCTGTTGAGGTTCATCCTGAGCTGTTCAACCCCTTTAGGGTCTTTCACATTCATTCGTAGCTTTATGTCATCTACAAACTTGGAGATCACACTCAACAGACCAATATCGATGTCATTGACATATATGATAAACAGAAGTGGGCCAAGTACAGATCCCTGTGGAACTCCAGAAGTGACTTAAGTCCTCTCAGAAGAAACACCATTAATTACCACTCGTTATTGTCTACCTGTTAGCCAACTTTCTATCCAATTTGTGACCACTGTATTGATACCTAGCGCACCCACTTTTGACATTAGCCTGCAATGGCACCGAAATGCCAAAAAAAATCCCTCAATGTTCCCATGTTAAATAGCTCTGTATGAATATTCCCATATTCAAAATATGCTACAGGGGTGCAATGCTTATTTTCATTGCTCAATAGGTGGCATTCTGAGAGTGAGGGTCCGAGTCTAGGACGTGAGACAGTGAAGCATAAAGGCGAAGGAGCCTCAGAAGTGGGACTGCTTCGAGCCATGAGTGGGCAACCAAGAGCCTCGTGTCTGCGATGGCAGGTTGGCGAAAGGCTGGCTGCGCTTCACTTGTCTCAATTCCTTGACTGGAACAAGACCTCACGGGCTTCACCGAATTGAGCGGTGAATGTGCAGGCTCTCAGCCTATGCCCTAGAGGGAGTAGATGGAATAGAAAAAAAGAAAAATGAGGTAGGATACTATGTCAAAAGCTTTTTGAACATCTAAGTGAAGAATGTCTATGGCTCTACTTTTGTCAGAATTTCATGGAAAAATTCCAGCAAATTGGTAAGACATGATCGGTAACGCCTGAATCCATCTTGGGAATCTACTTAAATTGTGGATTTCTAGGTAGTCAACTATCTTGTCTACTAGTATCCCTTGTATAAGTTTTACTATGATAGAAGTCAAGCTAATTGGCCGATCATTCTTGGGACACTCGTGATCCCCTTTATAAAGATTGGGGTAACATTGGCCAGTTTCCAGTCTTCAGGGACTTCTCCATTTTCTTGTGATTTATTGAAGATTTCTGTTAAGAAAGGTGCGATTTCATCTCACACTTAACCTACAACTTGAGGAAGAAAGCCATCTGGGCCGGACGACTTGAACCTATTTAACTTATCTATTCTTTTTGCTACATTCTCAGGGGTACTTCTGATTCTGCTAAGAACTTCATCCTCATGCACTAATCCTGGACTTGGCATATCACTGGTATTTTCCCTTGTTAACACCGAGGCAAAATAGTCATTTAGGGATTTAGCTATATCAGTGTCAGAAGCTTGAAGTTGGCCTGTTGGTTCCTTTAAAGGTCCAATGCTACTTTTGAATGGCTTCTTGCTGTTCACATAGCTAAAGAACTCTTTAGGACTCTCTTTGCAGAGGGCTGCAACCCTTAGTTCTTCATTCTGCTTTGCTTCCTTTATAAGATATTTCACCTTTCTACACATATTTTTGAAGGAATCTAAATAATGTTGGAGTTGACTTCTTTTGGCCCTTCTGTATGCAACCTTTCTCATTCTAATTGCTGAAGTTATGTCTCTTGTGAACCATTTTGGTTGGGTTAGTAGGAACAAATGCAGCTTGTCGAGCCATAAACTGCTGTTTGAATGAGCACCAAATCGCATTAACATTCTCACCCTCAAGTCTGATATGGGATAAGCTTCCCCGAAGGTTTTCAAAATTTGCACGACGGAAATTTAGTATTACACTCTGAGGGTTGGTGGGTCTGCTGCTAAAGTTAGGAAGAGAGAACCTAACTAGATTGTGGTCACTACCTCCAAGTGATTCCCCAACAGATAAGCTGGTCACACTTTCATCTTCAGTGGTGAACACAAGATCTAGTATATTTTTGCCTCTAGTTGGCTCGTTCACCCAGTGGGTCAAAAAGTTATCATTAGTAAAGTCCACAAGGTGCCTACCTTCAGCATCGGCATTCGGCATTCTTGCTTCCCAGTTTACTAGGCAATTGAAGTCACCTAAGATCACACTGGTTTTACCCTCGATAACAGCACTTAGTCTTGTGTACAGAAGTTTATCCTTTTCAACATTTTGATGTGGAGGCCTGTACACCAAAACAATCCTATAGATAGAGTTACCTAGATTGAGGTCTACTCGAAGCAGTTCATGTTCTGACCTGATCTTGCAGTCAATTGGGTTTAGAAAATCTCTGATGTACAAACGAATTCCACCCCCTTCCTCCAGGGTTCGGTCTTTGTGGAACATTCTATAGCCAGGCATTTCAAATTCCCCAACATAATCTCTGGTATCACTGTGTTCGGGAAGAGACTCGGACCAAGAGTGAGAGCGGTGGAAATGAGTTACTTGAGAAGTGCGTGCGGAGTTACATGGAGGGATAGACAGACAAATGAGGAAGTAAGGAGGTGTGGTGTGGAGGTAGATGTGCTGGAAAGTGTGAAAAGGAACAACTTGAGATGGTTCGGCCATATGGAACGTATGGAAAGCGAAAGAATGACTAAGAGTGTGTACGAGAGCGAGGTGGAAGGACAGAGAGGGAGAGGTGCACCGAAGGAGAGGTGGAAGGATGGAGTCAGGAAGTATATGAATGAAGGCGGTGCTGGTTGGGAGGAGGGACATTGACTGACTGGGGATAGAGGTGCATGGGGCCGGTTCGTTCGTGGCCAACCCTTCGGGGATCACGGCGTCAGGCAATAGATAGATAGATCACTGTGAATCCAGGATTCAGTGATAGCCACTACATAGAAGCATTCTGTAGACAGCAATGGCCAAATTTCAGAGAATTTATTCCTAATTGACCTGGCATTAAATATTACTACCTTAAGGAGAGAGTGAGTGAGAGTGAGTGTGAATCAGAGAGAGTGAAAGTGTGTATGTACGAATGAGGGAGAGAGAGAGTGAGAGTGAGAGAGTGGGGGAGAGTGAGAGTGAGAATAAGAATAAAAGTGAGGATAAGAATGTGAGTGAGTGTGTATGTACGTATGTGTGTGTGTGTGTGTGTGTGTGTGTGTGTGTGTGTGTGTGTGTGCGTGAGAGAGAGAGAGAGAGAGAGAGAGAGAGAGAGAGAGAGAGAGAGAGAGAGAGAGAGAGAGAGAGAGAGATAGATAGATAGAACATGATTGAGAGTGGAAGAGAGAGAGAGGTAGCCTTTTCTCTCTCCTTCCCCCATACAGTGCCCAAGATGTAGTGGGCGGAACGGGTGTATCAGAAAGCATTATATAAAAAGCGGGATAGATGGTCCCCTAATACTTTACCGTCTATAGAGGTTACTAAGTGCTTCAGTGGGGATGGGAAGAGATAGATACACAGAAAAGTATTGTACATTTATAGTTAGATATTAAGTATAATATATAATATATTTTGCAGAATCTCTCAGTAGATAAGGCTCCAGGTCCAGATGAAATTCCTCCAATAGTACTTAAGAATTGCTCCTTGGTGCTCGCTCCTGTATTGGCAAAAATGTTCCGTCTGTGTACTCATACCTCATGCTTCCCAGTACCCTGGAAAGAAGCAAACATCCATCCAGTTCCTAAAAAAGGTGCCTCTTCAGATCCATCAAACTACAGACCAATAGCTATAACTTCCACTCTTGGCAAAGTCTTTGAAATTATATTAAATAATCACATAATTAAGCATCTGGAGAATAATAAATTAATCAGTGATAGGCAATATGGTTTTAGACGATGTCGATCAACTGCAGACATTCTTTGCCTTCTTCCGCATCAAATCAACCAAGCTACAGACCAACATGGTGAAACACGTACAATAGCACTGGATATATCAAAGGCATTTGATAGAGTCTGGCATCAATCCTTATTGTCGAAGATGTCACACTACGGCCTTGCATCATTAGTTCCACTAATTTCTTCTTATCTTCATAACAGAAAAATACGTGTAATGGTAGATGGCCTTTATTCTCAATTTCACTCAATAAATGCTGGTGTTCCCCAGGGATCAGTTTTGGCTCCAATTCTGTTCCTCATTCATATCAATGATCTCATATCTACCACTCATAATCCAATACATTCCTACGCAGATGACTCAACACTCCACAGTTCCTTCACATTTACCAATTCTTTCACCAACCCGATCTTATAAATTCAAAAATAAACACTGCAATTTCTCTGAACCAGGACCTTTCTAGAATTAATGAATGGGGACAAGAGAATCTAGTTTCCTTTAATGCACAGAAAACCAAGTACATTAATTTTCTAACCGACAGAATCTCACTGACTCCCATATATTTTTTAATAATGTAAATATTCCCACTTCCCCTAGTATTGACATTCTCGGTGTAACATTAACTACTAACTTGAGCTGGACACATTATGTTAGAAGCATTGCTAAGAATGCCTCTAAAAAACTGGGACTCCTGTACAGAGTTCGAGAATTCTTCACTGACGAGCAGTTGGCCGTAATATATAAAAGTCATGTGCGTTCTCAGATGGATTACTGTTCACCTCTGTGGGGTGGAAGTGGAGTGGTTGCATTGAGGCAGTTGGACAAAATTTAAAATAAAGCTATTAGATTAATCAATAACCCTGCAATCACACAGGACCTTCCTACATTATCCATACGAAGAAACGTTGCATCCCTTGCATTATTCTACAGATATTTTCACAGCAATTGTTCCGAGGAACTTGCTTCAATTGTGCCGCCTCTCCACATCTTTCCCCGTAGAACTAGGGCAGCTGAGAGCGCCCATGAATTTACACTTTCTCCTCCACAATGCAGAACTTCTGCTTATCAGAATTCATTTATCCCCAGAGCTACTACTCTTTAGAATTCACTTCCCTCGAATTGCTTTCCACAAACTTACAATCTACAAATGTTTAAATCCAGTTGTTACAAACATTTTATGAATGGATTATGCCTTTAGGCACATGGACCTTTTTGTTTTATCTGTGTTTTTCCTTCCACCGTTCATTGTCTCTTAAAAA
>CM064491.1:38333088-38610588 GCA_032716605.1 Paralithodes platypus | reverse complement strand
GGAACTCCAGCGTCGCTTCATGACCTCCTCCGGACTTAACTTCACCTTTGAAAAATCTAACAATGGACAACTCCCCTTCCTCGACATCCTCGTAGCTCTGAACGACCATGGGTTCAAAACCACCGTCTACATTAAACCTACTAACACAGGACAATGCCTCAACGGCGATAGTGAATGCCCCCGCCGTTATCTTCTATCCTCCATCTCCGCCTATGTTAGGAGAGCCCTCACGCACTGCTCTACCTGGGCCGACACCCACCAGGAACTAGAAAGACTATCCCAAGTTTTAGTAAATAACGGATACTCCAACTCCGACATCTCCAGCACCATCAACCACCATCTTGAAAAATGGTACACCCAAAGCCCTCCCAACATTGACCCCCCCAATGAAATTAAGATCTTCTACCGCAATTACATGTCCTCTGAACACAAAAATGACGAGGCCATCTTAAAAGAAATAATCTCCAAGCATGTCCACCCAACCAACCCGGAAAACAAAATCAAATTAATAATTTATTACAAATCCCCCAAGACCTCCAACCTCGTTCTCCGCAACAAACCAGCCTCCACCAAGATAAAGAGCCCGATGACCGACGATCACGTCATTTACCAACATACCTGTAATTATGAGGACTGTGGACCTCATTCCTATATTGGTATGACGCAGACTCGTCTTTCACGTCGGTTAACTCTTCACCTTCAGGCTGGAGCCATCAAAGACCACTATCTCACCCCTAACCACCCTCACCTCACACGCAACGAGTTAGAGAAACACACCACCATACTCGATAAAGAAAGTGACCCAAGGAGATTACCTATACTCGAAGCTTTATATATCCAAGCCTTACATCCCAACATCAACAACCAAACTCTGGACCTTCAGATCCTTCCTTCTGCCAAAAGGCACTACCCTACAGGACCTAACACCCCTCCTCGCCCCCCGGTGCCCTTGACGCAGCCACCCGCGCTACCTCCTTCAGCTTCGTCTTCTGCAGGCGCCACACAACTTAGGCCACGCCCCTCGACACGCAGCCAATCAGCTTCGACCCCACCTACTGACCACCATCCCGCATCCAGTGCGCATGCGTGAAGCGGTTAACCCCTTCTCTCTCCTAGTTTACGCTTCCACCTATAGCAGACTTTTGCCCCCTGTTTTCCGCCTCCTCTGATCCTCCACCCTCTATATATACCCTTCCTGTTTACCTTTTATATCATTCCTTCCTTACTTGATAATGCTGGTTGTCCAGTGAAACGCGTCGTATATCCTGTATCATCATGTACATTTATGTAACCCTGTACCACCATGAATTTTGCTCATCTCCTTCATCTACTTCCTGCCACCCAGCGAAAACTCATCAGAGACCTGGAAACTTTGAATAATAAAATTTCCAACGCAGAAATTGCCATTTCTTTCAACCTCGTATGTATATATATATATATATATATATATATATATATATATATAAATGAGTGTAATATACATACTACAACATAATATTTAACATAACATATCTACCATAACATGACATAATGTCAAACATCACAGGACATAATATCTAGCATAACGTAACATAATATCTAACATAACATAGCAATACCTCACATAACGTGATAAAATATTTAACTTAACATGACATAATATCTAACATAACATAATATCTAACAACATAATAACTAACAAAATATCATATTTTCTGATAACATACAGTAGTATCTAACATTACATACAATAAATCAGGTGGATTGGACTCGTCAGCCTGGATTGGCAACCCATCTAGGGGAAACAACTACGGTATATAACATTGTTTAACATTGACAAATGCAAGGTATTAAAGATAGGGAAGATGCAAACAAATTTTAAATATAAACTAGATAATTTAGAATTAGAAAATTCAGACTGCGAGAAAGATCTAGGTGTGTTTGTTAGCAATGATTTGAAGCCTAGAAAACAGTGTATAAGCGTTCGTAATAAGGCAAACAGGATTCTCGGGTTCATCTCTAGGAGTGTGAGTAACAGAACTGCTGATGTTATCTTAAAACTTTACTTGTCATTAGTGAGACCCCATATGGATTATGCTGTCCAATTTTGGTGTCCTTATTACAGAATGGACATAGATTCATTGCGTAGAATGACAAAAATGATCCATAATATTAGAAATTTTCCGTATGAAGAAAGGTTGAAGAAATTAGGTTTACATTCGTTAGAGAGACGCAGAGTTAGAGGGGATATGATAGAGGTGTTCAAGTGGGTTAGTGGGATTAACAAAGGGGACATGACAAATGTACTAAAGCTCAGTGATAGCGAAAGAACTCGTACCAATGGTTTCAAATTAGATAAATTTCGTTTCAGAAAAGATATAGGCAAATATTGGTTTGGTAACAGAGTTGTAGATGGGTGGAATAGGCTACCAAGTGATATAGTGGGATCAAGAACGATAGGGAGCTTTAAGAAAAAATTGGATAAGCATATGGACGAGAAGGGTTGGGTGTGAAGGGGGATCAGCCGGGTTGGGCCAATCAGCGCTCTGCAGACCCCGTAATCCTGCGTTAATCTCTAACCGGTTTGGTAAGATGATCCTCAGGGTATTAGAGTGTTGAGCCTATAATTGGGCTTTGTAATTGGGGTTGTGTGGGACAGGGATCTGCCTTGCTTAGGCCAATCGGCTTTCTGCAGACTCCCATTTTCTTATGTTCTTATGTTCTTATATAAACATCCGGGTGGATGGGACTTGTCAACTTTGGTCGGCAACCCATCTAGGGGAGTAACCTTATACAAATCCTTACTGAAGCAGGAAATTGGTGGATAGACCAGTCACCCACCACTGTTAAAAAAACTAGTGTAAAAATATACATAGTGGGTCGTGGAATTGGACGGACTATTAGCTGAGTGGTCAATCCTACCCATTCAGTACCGGTGACATAAGTTTCATTATATTCTGACAACTATTAGGCGATTTCATTCAGCTTAGGAAGGACGTCTACCAATTAAATGGCTACGCACTTTCTCAACTAATCCTTTTAGCTGCCATATATCCTTCCTATAAGTTTCATAAAATCGTCTACATGTTGCTGAAATCAAATACAAATGATGTCACCGGTAATGAAAGGGTTAAGTCTTTGAATAAACTGACACGGGTTGTTCTTCTTACGGGTGGCAGCTTCACTTGGGGGTGTTTTGTGTATGACCACCCTCATAAAGGCATCCGGCAATAGACAGATAGATAGATAGATAGATAGATAGATAGACATAACATGTCTCATTATTCCTCTAACCTCTTTAGGATTTGAGGACGCCTTTTTAATAGCATTCCGGCTACCATTAGGCGATAGTATGCAGCTTCAGAAGGATATCTAGCAATCAAAGAGTTAAAATCGATCTGAAGTAACCCATTCGATCGATAACTGCCATAGATCCTTTCTTTACTTGAGCATATCGTCCAATAATAGCATAAATTGAAAAACAATCCCTTTTGGTAATATATTGAATGGGAGAAATTAGTTTAAAGCCGGTGTCACACGAGTAAGTCAAAGGGGGTGACCTGTTTTTTTCTCTGTATTGGTTGTATCCATTCGGCCCATTCGGCCTACTCTTTTAAGACATTTATCTCCTTCCAGGTGTCGATTTGTTCCTGGTGAGCTATAGCGAGCTAGCACATTATGTAGAAATCTGGCTTCGCCGAAGACATTTTTCTATCGAAAATTTTACAAATTAGCTAGCTTTCTAACTCATTAACCAAAATATGAAGGCTCGCTATCGGTCGCCAGGTATAAATCGACACCAGGATGGGGATAAACGTCTAAAAACAGAAGGCTGAATAGGCCGAATGGATACAACCCAGAGAGAGAAAAAAGCAGATGACTCCCCTTAATCGGCTTCTTGTATCGGAGCCTTGAATCCGCTACAAGTAACCATCGTATTTTGATTAATTGTTCTGTTTATTTGTGTATCAATTTAGAGTACGATTAAGAGTTCAAAGATATATATTATATAGTAACTTTGAAAGAAAAAGTTGGTCAGATAGTAGACTTGATAATAGCTACTCTTGACTCGGTTACTGTGACTCCGATACGCTAATGTCCTCGTGTAACACCGGTTGTACAGTTCTAACCTCTCCCAGCACACACACACACACACCAAAACACAGACACACACACATCCTCCTCCTCCCTTCCCCCACCCACCACATCCCTGTCTATACCATCCACACTACACACCTTTTACTTTTTTAAGGAGGGTGGCCTGCTTTGTTTTCTCTCCTTTTCTCTTTTTTCGCTGGGCTGTATCCATTCAGCCGGTTTTTAGACGATTATCCCCCTCCAGGTGCCGATTTATTCCTGGCGAGCGATAGCGAGCCAGCATTGTATGGAGAAATCCGGCTTTGCCGGAGAAATTTTCTATCGAAAAATTTACAAATTTAGCCTGTTGACAAAAACAACAAACAAATATGCTGGCTCGCTACTGCTCGCCAGGAAAAAATCGACACCTGGATGGGGACAAACGTCTTAAAACAGTAGGCTGAATGGGGCCGAATGCATACAACCCAGGGAGAGAGGGAGAGAGAGAAAAAACACGAGGTGGGCCCCCTTAACCTCAATATACACACCTTTAACCCCTTCTGTACCAGTGACGTACTTTTAACTTTAATCTGGCTATTATTATTGGATTATATTACTCAGCTTTAAAAAGGCCTTCATCAATTAACAGGCTTCGAACTATCTCACTTAACCGTTTTTGCTACCACAGATCATTCTTAAGCTGCACAAAATCGTCTTAGTATAGTTAGAATAAAATTAAAATGACGTGACCAGTACAATAAGGGTTAAGGGGGTAGTACTCGCTCCTTATGGACCCCCTTCTCCCTCATGTTTTGACCTATTAGAATTGCGATTTTAAGACGTTCGTTCACTAGTTTGGCAATTTTTAGACCTTTCGCCCCATTACTTTATCAATTGTTAAACCTTTCGTGCCGTTTAGGAGTTGATTTTGTCCAGGCGACCGATAGCGACCCTGTACTTTTTTAAGGAATCGGCCTTCGGCCGGATTTTTTTTTCTACCGAAAAATATACAAATATACAGGGTGTTCCAGTAATGCTTTTCATAAATTATATGGTGGACTCATCAGACAAAACTAAGACTAAATTACTGTATGAACATGAGGTTGATTATTTATAATAACGGAGTTAGACTGACATAATTAAAGGATGCATCATTGGTTACACGTCCTTCCTAAGCTGATTGAAATATCCTAAAACGAATAATGTAATATCAGTTTCATTATTATTCATTACATTTCCATTGCTATCACTATCTTAAACTGAGTACATGATTCAAATTCTCGAACGACTAGAACGAAACACAACCACATGATTACCGCCTGGCTAGAGCCGGCAAAGATGGCTTCCATACTACCCCCTAGTACTGTTACCATTCTAGCGGTTTGTATCCAATCGGCGTTCTCTCTTCAGGCTAGCGAGCGATAGCGAAGGCCAAATGGATATAATCCACTAAAATGGCAACATTACCCTTTGGACTGAATGGTATTGTATCTATCGTTAACTTAAATCGTGTAATAACTCCGTTATTATAAATACTCAACCTCATGTTCATAGAGTAATGTATTCTTATTTTTGTCTGATGAGTCCACCATATAATTTATGAAAAGCATTACTGGAACACCCTGTATATATGGTATATGGGGTGTTTTTTTGTGGTTGATGGAGGTCTAACGAGGAAACTCAAAATGTAATATATTTAATATATATAGTAGCCCCCAAGAAACAAGCACTGCCCCTTAACTATCAATTAATCACTGTCACAACATAATAACTCTCCCCATTAACTCCTCTAACTTGGTCTATCAGTCCTAAGTTATCCTTGACCACAGACAGTGCACACACACCTAACTTACAATAATTGCTATAGTTAAGGAGTGGTTTGCATTAAGCGGGGTCACCTGCTATTTTTCTCTTTCTTGGTTGTATCTATTCAGCCCCATTCAGCCTACTGTTTTATGACGTTTATTCCCATCCAGGTGTCGATTTCTTCCTGGCGAGCCAGCATTGTATGGAGAAATTCGGCTTCGCCGGAGAACTTGTTCTATCGAAAAATTTACAAATTTAGCCTGCTGTCAAAAACATGTTTTTAAATATGCTGGCTCGCTACTGCTCGCCATGAAATAGTCGACACCTGGATGAGGATAATCGTCTTAAAACAGTAGGCTGAATGGGGCCGAAAGGATAAAACCCAGAGAGAGAGAGGAAGAGAGAGAGAAAAACAAAAACTCTTGTGACCCCCCTTAAGCTCAAGTTGTGAAGCATCTGGGCTATTATCAAACCTTGTATTGTCTCGTTTACCTTCGATCCTGATTCATATGGGTGGATAGTCGTGTATGCTCTTGAGTGTACACATAATACTGAACATACAGTACAACAGACATTAGATACAGATTTATAAATTAGATATAGAAATTAGAAAGCAGATACAGTACAGCAGACGTTACTAAAGCGATGAAGTCCAGAGACATTATCAATTAGGCCAACTATAATCTATTTTGTTTAAGCTTGTGATAAATTGGCTTGTTCCTATCTTAATTACTCAGCTATTACAACGTTTTATAACCAAATATGCTATGAATTACGAAAACCTGACAATAATATGATACAGAGACATAGTAGTTTCATATGTTTCCATTAGCTATCAACAAATGAGCTGGTATGGGAGTAAAATATTCGCAAAGACAAATCGAGTTTAACTTCTGTCAATCCTCAAGAGTTGATGATATTAACAAGTTGATCATTAGTGGTTCGGTGCAAGTTACAGTTGTGGCTGAATATTATTATTATTATTATTATTATTATTATTATTATTATTATTATTAATATAGATATCTTTTTACCTCCCTTAGGCAACATAAAATAAAAATATAATAAAGGAACACTTCACGTCTTCCTGGACCCCTCCTTCAAGGTTAAAACAAAAATATCGCCCCTCTGACCCTTCTACAAACTAAATGTGTAAAAAAAAAAAAAAAAAATTGGTAGACAAAATAATGTTCCGACTATTTTCCCTATATTGCAGGCTAGCTATCGCCCAACAGGAAAATAACTTGACACCTGAATGGATGGAATCGTCATACAATCGCCAGGAAAACAAACTTGACACCTACAGTACATTAGTTAAATAGTCTTAAAATCGCCAAAGGAATGGAGCGAATGAAGATGATCGATGTAGACCTATCATCACCTAGCAGACATCACCAATAGGAGCGTTCAATCTGTAGACAAGCTTGCCAGATGTCACCAGATTCACCAATTATCGTAATACAATGTGAACAAGACTTAGAAGCATGTCAGTTTCTAAATTATTTGTCGATTTTTCCTGCAATTAATAGTCTTATGACAAGCGGTATTTATCTTATATACTCTTCATATACAGTATATTACAATAATCTCTTATATATTTTAGCTCACTACTTTATTGTATATTTAAAATAAGAGAGCAGGAAAAAATATTGTGTTGTGAAATAAATCCATTACGAAACTGTAAATACTGGTTGGAAAATATAAGTAGTATAAGATTTACCTTCTTTTGTATGCTAATGATATATTTATAATAGTGGTACCTAAATTAAACAACGCTTTTATGATTAAATAGACATTTCATTCAGTTACATATTTTTCTCTGAACAGAACTGCCGGACTTGAGAAGCAGCTCATTTTTTATTGAGGCCGTTGATTGGCTAATGGACAGGAGTATGATTAGTAGATCAAGATATCTTCATTATTTCACATCTATTTTTTAAATATTTTAATTACGAGCAATTTCAACAATTGAGTCATGTTCTAGAGTGATATCCGAACACCGTGGTATAAAATATGTCACATAAAATACACTATTAACGCAAATATTATAAAGTGAACACAGACAAAATAAAAACATGCGAAAAATACTAAGCGAGAGAGGAGACTGACTGCTGAGACACCTGAGTTTTCAAGCCTATCAACCAATCAGGGGCTGATATCCTAACTTACCAACACCGTAGTGACTTAGCCTGGTGTTAGGAAGCCACTGCATATGTTAAAAATGCAGAGGCTTGTGATTGGCTAAGGCAGGTGAAATGTAAGCCGAGACTCAGTCAGTCTACAAATCTCGCTTACTTGATGGCTTTATCAATTTTGATTTCGCTTGTGTTCACTTTATAATATCTATGTTATTAATGTGTTATATGTGATATATTTTAGCTCTCAGGGTTCGTATATCACTTTAGATTATTACATTATCATTATAATTGATTACAATTTTAGAGCTTCAATAATATATATAGACTAGTAAAGATATTTAAATTTTATCAACACAAATCAATCAACAACTAATCAGCATCTTCTGTATACAATATTATACTCTACAATGGAAAATAGAAATGTACTTAATACAATATATATCCATTAGAGTTATATGTTACACACCATATTGTAGGAAAAATTAATCAAAAATTATACTTAAAGTTTTGAAATCACAACGAAAGAGATATATATATTAAGTATTAGCAATGTTCACATTTTATAATTTATAAATCACAACGAAAGAGATATATATATTAAGTATTAGCAATGTTCACATTTTATAATTTATAAATCACAACGAAAGATATATATATTAAGTATTAGCAATGTTCACATTTTATAATTTATAAATCACAACGAAAGAGATATATATATTAAGTATTAGCAATGTTCACATTTTATAATTTTATTCGTGATAAATTAAAGAATCTGGTGACATCTGGCAAGCGTGTCCACAGATTGAACGCTCCTATTAGGTCAACTGTAGGTAACTTCTTGACTCCTAAAGTTAAGCTGAGAGGTGATGAGTCTGTTATAAGGGGGATGGTTCATATTTTAGCAGATTCTTTATTTGTTTTTAATTTATATATCATTTCTCTAGTTTCCTCCCTAGACCTCCATCAAGCTTAACAAAACACCCCCTAGATCCCCCTTAAAACAAATTTGCCATAGGCCGGTTCCTTCTAAAATTTTAGGCTCGCTATCGCTCGCCAGGAAAAATAGACACCTAACTGGCACGAACGTTCTTTGAAATTACCAACGAAATGGGGCGAAAGGTGTTTGAAACACCTTACGAGCGGCCTATGCGGTTTATTTATGTGTACCGCACAGCGGGGTGTTTTTAGCCAAAATAGGGCTGTTTACGTGATCATTTTCATGCCTAAATAAGACCCAGAACGTAAAACAAGTACCTATCCCTGAAAGGGCATAAACAGAGCTTTCGAATGACACCATAACGATCCTTGTATGATGGATAGTTTTCTTGCAATAACCGTGCAACGCGAGTGCAAAAAGCAGGTAATTCGGTACTTTCAGTACATAATTGAGTATGTAGCGAGTGAGAGAGGGAGGAGGGAGCTGAGATTTGTGTCAGTAGGTTCGCCGCGGTGGTCTGGAGCAGTCATACGCTCGCTAGTCTCCTGCCACCACTTGTCTCTCTCTCTCAGCCACATTACGTGCTGAAATTGCCACTCGACCTATGTCGAGCGCCGCCACATAGTCCAGCTTTATTTAACTCGACTTATGTTGCTCGCCGCTAAATAAGGGTTAAATCGCTAAAATAATGAGCCAAACTTCTTAGAATTTGAAAACTAATGTGGCTAAACATAAGGGAGAAAGGGGTCCAATAAAAAATCCTCAAGTAGAAATCTGGCCTTAAGGTGAGAGGTTATTATTAGTCTGCTAACAAGTTGGTTATTGGGTAGTTACAACACCAGGTTATCAATGGTTCACTGGTTGTTATAGTTGTTGGTGGGTAACTGGGTATATTATTGTTTTTATCTTATAGATCCACTTCAAGGTAAACACACATACGTACAAATACACACACGCACACACATATCTACAAACACACACACCTAGACAGACACACGTACACAACACACACACACACACACACACACACACATACCATCCTGGACTTCCCTTAAAGCTAAATATTCGCCCCTCAGACATTTCTTCAAGCTAAATTTATACATTTGTTGGTACAAAGATCGTCCCAGCTGATTTTGTTTTTACTATATTGTAGGGTCGCTATCGCTCGCCAAGACAAATATCGACTCATTCATGGGTCGAATCTCTTTGAAATTTGCAAGGTAGTGGAGCGAATGAGGGGGATGGAAATAGAACAGAGATGGGTCGTTTTTCTGGTCCCCTGTTTCCCTCGTGTTAAGTCCCATTAGTTTTGAGATCATAAGATGTTCGGCCCATTAGTTTGGCGATGTTTACACCTTTCATCCCATTTCGTTGTCAACTTTAAGACCTTTCGTGTAATTTAGGTTTCGTTTTTTCCTGGCGAGCGAGAGAAAGCCTGCAATTTCGAGAGGAACCGGCCTTCGGCCGGGAAATTTTTCTACTGAAAAATTTACAAATTTATCTTGAAGGGGGGTCTAGGGAGTGTTTTTCTAAGCTTGATGGAGGTCTAGCGAGGAAGCTAATAAATAAAGGAATACATTAATTAAAAGACGCCCCCCAAAAAGGCCCTTCTCCCCTTCAGGATCATGACAAGGACATCGCCGGTACAGATGGGGTTAATGGTTAAATATTTGTTCCTTTCAGTTGCATTACCCGAGTTAATTCGTCTCCATATATTCTTTCCCTCATCCTATGACTTAAATTTATTTAAACTCCGTGTGCCCAGGCATTTTGGCTCGAACATCCCTTGATCTTGGCCATGTCACTCTTTCAACTCTGGGGGAGGCACTCGTCACAGGTAGTTCTGTGCGAAAGGCCTTAAAATCGACAAACTAATGGGGCAAACATCTTAAAATCTGAAAACTAATGGGGTTAAACATGAGGGAGAAGGGGGCCCAGAAAAACTACCCATCTCCCTTTAGCCCATTGGGGATCTAGCCGTGTATTAGCAGTTTATTAAACTATTTCATTCAGCTTAGGAAGGATGTGTTGGAGTCATAGGCATAATTGAGTTCGTTCTGACCCCTTAGATTTATAGAGGTTCTTCGTAACACCTTCAGTACCAGGGACATCCTTTTCATCTTATTCCGGTAACTATTAGACGAATTTGTTTCAGCTTCGGAAGGACATCTACCAAAAATATAGCTTCAAACTATCTCAACTTACCCTTTTAGGTACCACAGATCCTTCTTAAGCTGCATACATTTTTTCTAAATCTAGCTAGAATAAGATATAACACACGTCGCTGGTACTCAAAGGGTTAAACTGCATAATAAGATATAACACACGTCGCTGGTACTCATAAGATATAACACACGTCGCTGGTACTCAAAGGGTTAAACTGCATAATAAGATATAACACACGTCGCTGGTACTCAAAGGGTTAATAAGATATAACACACGTCGCTGGTACTCAAAGGGTTAAACTGCATAATAAGATATAACACACGTCGCTGGTACTCAAAGGGTTAAACTGCATAATAAGATATAACAAACGTCGCTGGTACTCAAAGGGTTAAACTGCATAATAAGATATAACACACGTCGCTGGTACTCAAAGGGTTAAAGGAATATAACACACGTCGCTGGTACTCAAAGGGTTAAACTGCATAATTATATTCTAATGGTTGCAAAAATAAATTGTTAAAATGCGGGTAGACCTGAAGGGGTTACCGCAATATATGACCTAACTGTTTCTAGCCTAACGTAACCTAACTTATCCAGCCTTAACACACAATGTAATAAAAGGTATTTTCCTTAAGGGGTGATGGGTCGCTTTTCTGGTCCCCTTTCTCCCTCGTGTTAAGCCCCATTTGTTTTGAGATTATAAGTCGTTCGGCCAATTAGTTTGGCGATTATAACGCCTTTCGCCCCATTTAGTTGTCAATTTTAAGACCTTTCGTACCATTTAGGTGTCGATTTTTTCTTGGCGAGCGATAGCGAGCCTGATATTTTAAGAGCAACCAGTCTTTGGCCAGGACATTTTTCTAACGAAAAATTAACAAATTTGTCTTGAAGGGGGGTCTAGGGGATGTTTGTTTAAGCTTGATGGAGGTCTGGGAAGGAATCTATAAAACTACCAAAGAACTATATAATTAAGGAAATAAATGCGCCCCCTTAATGCGCCTTCTATACAGTATTATATATATATATATATATATATATATATATATATATATATATATATATATATATACAGTATATATACATACAGTATATATGTATATACACAGTATAGTACATACAGTCAAAGCAATTAGCAATTACAACCATCCAATACAGGGGGAGGTGGAAGAGGAGGGTTGGGGGAAGAGGGAGGGAAGAACAAATGGAAGAGAAGAGGTATAACGAACGGGAAGGGAAACGACAGAAAGTAGTAAAGATGGAGGTAGAAGGCATAAACCAAATACTAGATAATAAGGGAATAAGGAAGACAGGGAGAGAGAGGCTGGGTACTATGAGAGGATAATAAGGAAGACAGGGAGAGAGAGGCTGGATACTATGAGAGGATAATAAGGAAGACAGGGAGAGAGAGGCTGGGTACTATGAGAGGATAATAAGGAAGACAGGGAGAGAGAGGCTGGGTACTATGAGAGGATAATAAGGAAGACAGGGAGAGAGGCTGGGTACTATGAGAGGATAATAAGGAAGACCGGGAGAGAGAGGCTGGGTACTATGAGAGGATAATAAGGAAGACAGGGAGAGAGAGGCTGGATACTATGAGAGGATAATAAGGAAGACAGGGAGAGAGAGGCTGGGTACTATGAGAGGATAATAAGGAAGACAGGGAGAGAGAGGCTGGATACTATGAGAGGATAATAAGGAAGACAGGGAGAGAGAGGCTGGGTACTATGAGAGGATAATAAGGAAGACAGGGAGAGAGAGGCTGGGTACTATGAGAGGATAATAAGGAAGACAGGGAGAGAGAGGCTGGGTACTATGAGAGGATAATAAGGAAGACCGGGAGAGAGAGGCTGGGTACTATGAGAGGATAATAAGGAAGACAGGGAGAGAGAGGCTGGATACTATGAGAGGATAATAAGGAAGACAGGGAGAGAGAGGCTGGGTACTATGAGAGGATAATAAGGAAGACAGGGAGAGAGAGGCTGGGTACTATGAGAGGATAATAAGGAAGACAGGGAGAGAGGCTGGATACTATGAGAGGATAATAAGGAAGACAGGGAGAGAGAGAGGCTGGGTACTATGAGAGGATAATAAGGAAGACAGGGAGAGAGGGCTGGGTACTATGAGAGGATAATAAGGAAGACAGGGAGAGAGAGGCTGGATACTATGAGAGGATAATAAGGAAGACAGGGAGAGAGAGGCTGGGTACTATGAGAGGATAATAAGGAAGACAGGGAGAGAGAGGCTGGGTACTATGAGAGGATAATAAGGAAGACAGGGAGAGAGAGGCTGGGTACTATGAGAGGATAATAAGGAAGACAGGGAGAGAGAGGCTGGGTACTATGAGAGGATAATAAGGAAGACAGGGAGAGAGAGGCTGGGTACTATGAGGATAATAAGGAAGACAGGGAGAGAGAGGCTGGGTACTATGAGAGGATAATAAGGAAGACAGGGAGAGAGAGGCTGGGTACTATGAGAGGATAATAAGGAAGACAGGGAGAGAGAGGCTGGGTACTATGAGAGGATAATAAGGAAGACAGGGAGAGAGAGGCTGGGTACTATGAGAGGATAATAAGGAAGACAGGGAGAGAGAGGCTGGATACTATGAGAGGATAATAAGGAAGACAGGGAGAGAGAGGCTGGGTACTATGAGAGGATAATAAGGAAGACAGGGAGAGAGAGGCTGGGTACTATGAGAGGATAATGAAGGGTGTACAAATGGTATGAACAAGGTTTTAAGGCGTTCGGTCCATTAGTTTGGCGATTTTAAGACTGTACGCCCCATTTCTTTGTCAATATTAAGACCTTTCGTGCTATTTAGGTGTGCCATTTCTTTGTCAATATTGAGACCTTTCGTGCCATTTACAGTAGGTGTTGATTGTTTCCTGGCGAACGATAGCAAGCCTGTAATTCTAAGACTAATCGGCCTTCGGCCGGGACATAATTTGTCTTGAAGGGGGGTCTAGGGGTGTTTATTTACAGGTTGGTGGAAGTCTAGGGAGGAAGCTAATCTAAGTATAGTCTGTTTATTTTCTACTGACGGTAAATTGCAAAGTTTCAATATTTCTCAGTTATTATGAAGATCTTGTAGCGAAGTTTGGTGCTAATTATAGAAACTTGGTCTTAACATGATACAGAAATATAGTATTTTAATATGTTTCCATTAAGTATCGAACCATTTGCTGCTAAGGGATTCAATTAATATGTTTCCATTAAGTATCGAACCATTTGCTGCTAAGGGATTCAATTTATCGTTAGTTGAAAAGAAACTCGAGTATAGGTATATTGGTGGAGATTTACCTTTCTATCTGTGTATTAGATATGCAGTACTGTATATGACTTACATTATTAGATATGCAGTACTGTATATGACTTAAATTATTAGATATGCAGTACTGTATATGACTTAAATTATTAGATATGCAGTACTGTATATGACTTAAATTATTAGATATGCAGTACTGTATATAACTTAAATTATTAGATATGCAGTACTGTATATGACTTAAATTATTAGATATGCAGTACTGTATATGACTTAAATTATTAGATATGCAGTACTGTATATGACTTAAATTATTAGATATGCAGTACTGTATATGACTTAAATTATTAGATATGCAGTACTGTATATGACTTAAATTGCTTCAAACTCCGTGTGTCCAGGCATTTGGGCTCGACGGTTCATTGAGTTTGGCCCTGTCACTCTTTCAACTCTGGGAGAGACACTTGTCACATGTAGTTTTGCCTTTTGTCTCCCTCATACACATATAACAAAAAAATCAATGACGGCGTGATATGCAGGGGTTGTGGGAGGAGTATTAGGAGACATGTTGGACATTTAGGAGTTAAGGGGGCCCACCTCGTTTTTGGCTCTCTATCTGGGTTGTATTCATTCGGCCCCATTCACCCTACTGTTTTAAGACGTTTATCCCCATCCAGGTGTCGAAATTTTCCTGGCGAACGGTAGCGAGCCAGCATATTTGTTATAATATTTTTGACAGCAGGCCACATTTGTACATTTTTTGATAGAACAAAATTTCCGGCAAAGCCGGATATCTCCATACAATGTTGACTCGCTATCGCTCGTCAGGAAGAAATCGACACCTAGATGTGGATAAACGTCTTAAAACAGTAGGCTGAATAGGGCGAATGGGTACAAGCCAGAGTAAGAGAGAAAGGGAGAGAAAACAAGCAAGTCACCCCCTTAACCCCTTGTGTACCGGCGACGTGTTTTTAATTTTATTCTAGCTATATTTAGAGGATTTTACGCAATTTAAGAAGGATCTGAGTTAATAAAAAAGTGTAATGTTAGATAGTTTGAAGCCTATGATGATTGATGGAAGCCTTATTTAAACTGAACAAATCGTCTAATAGTAGCCAGATTAACAATAAAAAGACGTCGCCGATACAGAATGGATTAAACCCTATCAAGCATGGGTTCTGAGCCTTAAAGGTGGGGGCTCATGGGTTGAGGTAAACATGGAAAAATAATCACCAACCTGCATATAATTATCTTGTAAAATGCAATGTCACTGAAATAATTATTAACAATGGTATAAAGGATTTTGCGGATCGTCTATACCGGGCCTGTGACGTCATAGTGACGTCACACCAGTATCCTTAGCCTAGACTGGATGGTGGACTTACACTCTTGTGACGTCACAGGCCCGGTATAGACGATCCACAAAATCCTTTATACCATTGTTAATAATTATTTCAGTGCCATTGCATTTTGCAAGATAATTATGTACGGCTTGGCGATTATCATTCCATGTTTATCTCAACCCATGAGCCCCCACCTTTAAGGGGAGATGGGCTGGTTTGTTCAGGCACCCCTTCTCCCTCATTCTTAGCATATTAGTTTTTGAGATTTTAAGACGTTCGGCCCATTAGTTTAGCAATTTTAAGACCTAACGCCGCATTTCTTTGTCGACTTTTCCTGGCGGACGATAGCGAGCCTGTAATTTTAGAAGGAACCGGCCTTTGGTCGGGATATTTTTCTACCGAAAATGTACACATTTATCTTGAAAGGGGGTCAAGGGGGTGTTTTAAAAAAAGTTGATGGAGGTCTAGCGAGGAAGCTCAAAACTAAATTAATATACTTATACATAGACCAAAGTTGATGGAGGTCTAGCTCGGAAGCTCAAAACTAAATTAATAAACTTATACATAGACCAAAAAATAAGCACTATCCCCTTAGCTAACCTTATAGCTGACCTTGAACCGTTAACCCTTATAGTACCGGCCACGTACGTATTTTGGTTTATATTCAGCTACATTTAGACGAGTTTATGAAGCTTAGGAAGGATATATGGAAGCTAAAAGGATTCATTAAGATAGTCTGTAATCTTTTAACGGGTATAGGCCTACAGCCTTCTTGGGAAGGGTATATTTTTTTGGTCGATTATTTTCATATATTTATTATTTTTTAGTTTCCTTTCTAGACCTCCATCAAACTTAAGAAAGCTTCCATTAGATCCCCCTTCTAGATTAATGTGTACATTTTTCGGTAGAAAAATGTCCCGAGCGATTCTTCCAAAATTACAGGCTCACTATCGCTCGCCACGAAAAAAATCAACCCCTTAATAGCACAAAAGGTCTTAATATTGATAGAAATGGGACAAAAGGTCTTAAAATCGATAAATTAATGGGGCAAACATCTTAAAATCTGAAAACTAATGGGGCTGAACATGAGGAAGAAGAGGGACCAGAAAAACGACCCATCTCCCCTTAAACATTTTTGAGGATACGTCCCAGATAGAATGTAGATCTTATTTGGATTGTCAGGTGAATTTGGTTATGTGCTGTAATTATAACTGTCTTAATAGTGTAATGGTTAGAGCGTGTAAGTTCTGTGTACATGTGATATCCTGGGTTCGAATCCTGGGAGAAACAAATGCTTTTATTAATTTCATTTGGGGTGTTATTGGTGTTAAGAACGATGTTAAAATAATGTTGGATTGACCATTCGTGGTGTAAGTCTTAACTCTTAATATTATTAGCGTGGTCAGTGTTATTAAAAGTTTCCTTCTCGGTTAGCAATTGTTGTTTTAACACTATATGGCCTAAAGTTTTGTGGGCTATTATGATATTGTGTTTAATTACTAATGAGGCTTGCTCTCTTTCCGATGTTTCTTGCTGATCCTCCTTACCTCTATACGAAAGGAGGGTTTGGCTACTGTCTGACAGACTTATTATTGAGGATTTGTCTTGCTTTTGCCATTTTCAAACAATGAATGTTAGTTTGTCCCTTTGGCTAAGAAAAATGTCTTCCCAGACTTACTTCAAACTAAAAAATACCCACCTAGACCAACTGCAAGCAAATGTACATTTTTCGATCGAGAACTGTCCTGGCCGAAGGCCAATTTCTTCTACATTATTGGTTTGCTATTGCTTGCGCAACAAAAAACAAAAACAAAAACAAAAAACAATAGGTTGAAGCATCTTATTATCGTCAAACTATCGGTGCGAATCGTCTTAAAAGCTCCAACATAATGGAGCGAAATAGTGGAGTACCAAGAAGAACCTCCTCGGGCCAAATAGGGATAACATTAGCTCATGACTCTTGTTGTGCCGGATTCTGATCGTTTAGTTCCCTTGATACAGTCCTTAAAACAATCCAGTTCTGGTTTGATGGACTTAAATATACTTGACAGGGACGTCCCGAGTAGGTCCTATAAGCAGTAAAAATGGTATTCAAAGGTTCAATATAATACTCAATAACAACACAAGGAAGAACACATATGAATATTGTATTTAATAAACAGGAAGGTGGGTGGAGAAGAATGATTGTTAAGGCAAATCTCACAATAAGAGTAAATATATATATTGTCCTTATGTCAGAACAAGGTTACTGATACCAGAAGAACTCAATAGTGAGAATCTAGTATAACATCAAATCATGTGGACAAACATACATAGAGGCATAATGTACAAGAATCAATTTTAACCTTCAATGCAATAATAAATGAGAGTAGAATATCTTCCGTTTTCAAAGAGACTTCAATGCCCTAGATAATGATCCTAGGGTAATAATGAGAAGAGTTGAGGTAACAAAGATACAGTCGCAGGAGGCAAGGTGAGTCATGTGTGGGGCTCAGTCAAGGCCACCTAGAGTACCAGGCCGCACGGATGGGACCTTTAAATTCTGTGACGTCGACAAAAGGAGTGCTGAAACGGTCACTACCCTCGCAGGTCAGTATACATTTTAGTGAGGTAGGGGGAGGTTGTTGCTGTGTTTCCAAACTATTTCCCCCTCATATATACTTTATAAGTACATTATTCCCTGTGATAGCTTCTCCATGATCATCAACAATGCCTTACACGTGTTCAGTGCTAAATTGCAAGGGGAATTACAGATCGGGACCGAAAGTGCACGTGTTTAGGTTCCCAAGGAATGCTGACCTTTCCAGCAAATGGCTTACAGCCATTCGACGAGTAGATTACACTCCAAATGAAAACAGCAGGGTGAGTAAAACTTATTCTACAATGTTATTCACGTGTCTAAGTATTGAGTACGGTAGGCTTAAACATTACATGACTACATTTACTCATTCCTTCAGCAAGTTGAAATAGAAATAATAATAATGTTAATATAAATAATAATAAAAATAATAATAATAATATTGATAATACTAATAATAATAATAATAATAATAATAATAATAATAATAATAATAATACTAATACTAATAATAATAATAATAATAATAATAATAATAGTAATACTAATAATAATAATAATAATAATAATAATAATAATAATAATAATAATAATAATAATAATAATAATAATAATAATAATAATAATAATAATAATAATAATAATAATAATAATAATACAGTAGTAATAATACTAATAATAATAATAATAATAATAATAATATTAATAATAGTAATAATAAGAAAAATAGTAATTGAGTAGCTCAACAGTGGGAGTATATATATTTTCGGGAGTTTATTATGTGGTATATCGATGACTTCATTAATGATATAATAGATGTGTTACCTTTAATATAATTATTATTAATTTCATTATTGATATTATTATAATTACTAATATTAGTATTATTAGTATTATTATCGACGAAGCAAGTTATCCATAACCACGGAGTAGAAGTTATTTTATTTTGTTTGTTTGACGACGACGCTGGCGGATGCATTGAATTGGATCCTCCTCCTGGATCAATGCTGCATAATGAAATAATTTTGTATTCCTAATTATGGAAAAATATATATATACAAAATTTAAGCCTACCCAGTACTGTAATTTAAGTGTGGTATATTGAATTGTATATAATATTCATAAGTCAAATTACACACTGCTCAAAATCAGTGTATTTACTCCTTCGTGAATGATTGAACTACCAAGCAATAATATCGCTCGCAATACAATTATGCAACGATTTATTTTTAGCTTAGCTATATCGGAGCTTTCATCTCTTACAGGTGTGTGAGCTCCATTTTATACCTGATGAAATAAGGCGAGAGACTTTGTACTTTGACGAGAAGAGCGGAACTAAATTAGTGGCCAAGTTGACGTATCCTCAGCTCTGTGATGGTGTAATTCCATCACAATTGCCAAACTGCCCCTCTTACCTTTGTGGCCCATCACATGCTAGAGAAGCCCCGGACAAGAAGAGGAAACGAATGGAAGAGTCTGCCATTCAAGCTGCGGTAGCAAAGAGTATTGCAGATAACAATAATTACAAACAAGACATAACATTTCATTCTTTAGATGAACTTAAAGACAAAATACAGTTCATTGATAAGAAATACTGGACAGTTATTGAAAACGAGGAAGATTTTCATATATGTCGAATTGTTCATTCCCCACAAACTAAAGTTATTTTGTCCTTAGTCATCAAATCAGACTGTAATGTTCAGGCTAGTGTACAGGCGGTGCAAATAAACCAGCTAGGGGATTATAAGATTCCTTCAAAGGTCACTGACATTAATACACTTGAAGTGTTGCTTGATGCTTTGCGTAAGTGCGATATCAATAATCCTGCCTCAAACCCAATTAATGCAATTGTAATAATTCAACTTGTGATCTCCTTTTTGTCAACTATTGTACAGGATAATGGCTTCAAGTATCAGAATACACTCAAATTCGTTTGTGAACAGCTTCATTTAATGACTCTCACTAAATTTGATTACTCCTCAGATTTTTTGATATTCTCCTCTCTCTTGCATAATTGCTCACCTCAAGGTTACAGACTTCTGAGAGATAAGAAATGCCTAATTCTACCTAGCTATTCAACTATAAGACGAATATTGTTGTCCAAAACGTTTAACCCAGCTATCGAACACCGTACTAGCCATTTTCTTATGTATATTAAGAACAAATTTAAGTCCCTGACAACCCGTGATAAAACGGTTACAATGATGGTTGATGAAATTCACCTGAAGCCTTACTTGGATTATAAAGCAGGAAATATTGTTGGTTCAGCATTTGACAGTGATGCAATTGCAACAAGCGCATATGTGTTTATGCTAAACAGTATTCGGTCAAAATACAGAGATGTTGTTCACATAATTCCAGCAAAGATAATGAAGGCAGAGACATTATATAACATTAGGAAGAAGATTATTTTAGGGCTTGCGAAGATAGGATTTAGTGTCATTACCATTGTAACAGACAATAATGCAACCAATGGCAAAGCTGTATCATATTTTGCCAATCCACCAAAACTGTCCATTGTTTACCCACATCCAGCGCAAAGTACCAGACCTCTCTTTTTCCTATACGACGCTGTACATATTTTAAAATGCATCAGGAATAATTGGCTAGGACAGAAAGATGAAGAAAAAACTATGAAATTCCCACAGTTCCCAAGTAAAAATGTCCGTAATGAATCTAATAAGATAATGTATGCCCCTTTCAGTACTCTCAAAAAACTGTATTTCTTAGAGGAAAATTTGCTCCTAAAGCAGGCCTATAGGCTAAGCCTGAAAGCATTATCCCCCTCCAACCTAGAGAGACAACATGTCAAATTAGTTCTCCAAATTTTTAATGAGTATATAATTCAAGCCTTGCTCAATATTGGAAAACATAATGGCCTAACGTTATTTTCAGATGTTGCTAGGTACATCGAAGTGTTTCTTAATTGGTGGAATATAATGAATGTGAAATCCCCATTTAAAGGTCTTAGGCACAATAACAAGTTATCTTGTCCATTAACAAATAGTACAGATGATGACCGATATCAGTTCTTGGATAGTTTCCTTAAGTGGTTAGATGCGTGGGATAGTCTTACAGGATGTGGGGGGAAACTGACTAGGGAAACAATTAGAGCTCTGAAACATACGACCCATGCAATATTAGAAATAACAAATTATTGCATAACAGAACTGAATATGACCTACTTACTAACAGGAAAATTTCAAACAGACAATTTGGAAGCAAGATTTGGTCAGTATCGACAGTTAGCGGGAGGAAATTACAATATTTCTGTACGCCAAATATATGAGTGTGAGAAAAAGATACGGATGATGTCAGTGTTAAACTTAGTTTACCCATACTCGACAAGAAGGTCATTTTAAAGGATTTTGAAGAAATTGACTATGAGCAAGTAAAAACAGATGAGGAAATTGATTTTGGTTTATGTCATACGAATGTTGAAGTTTGTAAGGAGGATATTGACAGGTGTAAAGACATCATCCCCGTTATAGTTTATTTAGCTGGCTATTGTTGTTACTCCGTGAAAAAGAAAATGAAATGTAATGCTTGTAAAGAAATGATTACGTGTTCAGATTGTGCTGAAGAAATCCCAGAAAATCTAAGTTACATTGCTGGAATTAGAAGAGGTTCTCTTATATACCCAGATAGTGTGACTGCGAACATGGTCATGTATAACTATATTGTAATTAACAAACTTGCTAAGCTTCCTGCCTTTCGCAATGCTACTAGCCAAAGAAATATAGCAACACACCTCACAGTTACGGCTTTAGCAGATGCTGATCTCCTGTTCCCTAGTGATATCTGTGAAAATGGTCATAGCACCGAAAAAATAGAAAGTATGGTGGTATATGCTTCAACAAATGCAATTTTAAATAATTACTGTGCTAAAGAAAATAACATCCCAACAGCTAACAGAGCTAATAAGAATGTAGGCGTGAAGAGAAAGCTTCAAACCCTAGAGAAATATATAATGTGTACTGTATTGCATAGTATATAATATGATGTGTGTGTGTGTGTGTGTGTGTGTGTGTGTGTGTGTGTGTGTGTGTGTGTGTGTGTGTGTGTGTGTGTGTGTGTGTGTGTGTTACAGTAAATATATTGTTCATCTTCATACATATAGTATATAATTAAGTTACTTATATATATTTGTTCAGGAATAATATTGGATGTCACGTAAATTGTCTCTTCAGTAAGGTTGTTTATGTCTTTGTATATAATATAGTAATGTATATATCATTGTGTTTGTATATAATATAGTAATGTATATATCATTGTGTTTTATTTTACTCCAATATAACAAAGTAATGAGATATACTTATAATAAGTTTTAATCTTGTACAACTACTTGTTCAAGGTATAAGTAATATGCAAGAAATAACCAAAACATGTTGTTATGATATCGGTATCATAATATAGAGTATAATAAAGTAAGATATAGGTAGATAGTGGTTTTGCGTACACCTTAAACGTAAAATATATAATTTGTTTGTACGTTAATTTAAAATTTAACAGAGAAAAGAATAAAAGAGAGTATTTATAAAATGGGGACAGAGCGCGGGCAGTGGATGTAGCACCCCATTGCCTACGTCACAGAATGGTCGACACGGCCTGGTACTCTAGGTGGCCTTGGCTCAGTTGACCCTGTTAAAACTGACCGCGTGAGCTTGCCTTCAGGTCAGGTCACTGGGAAGGTCACCAGGTGAACTGAGATGGTAAATAATACTCTTTCTAGTTAATGCAACTATGAACTTAGCTACAGTGCGATGTTACTTTATTTTATATGAAAGGGCTGAGATTATTATTTATAATAAATGAGAAGTATCAAAATCGCTCTCAAGGAAGTTATATCTTATTACGGAATTATATTACTTGAACATAGGCTATGCTACGATAACGAACCGAACTTAGGAATTTGTGTCACTATATTTGTCTTAGGTAAAGCAGAGTAATTATGTGAATTTAATAAGAGCAAAAAGGTAGTTTATTTGGTCTGCTAATTGGTATTAATTGGATCAAGATGTAATCTTCAATATTCACTATTAAGGTAACACACGAAGATAAGCAAAATACTAACTGAGTTCCAAAAGACTCATACGTAAATAAACACTATAGTTTTAATCTCAACAAGGGAGAACTGACTAATTAATAGATATCGATCGGTAGATCGTATTTAGTAATTAAATTGGCGCTAATGACGAAGTTTAGCTCATTGATATTTAACGCATTATCAGATTCGCTTCTGAACAAGTTAACAGGGCGAGGTAGATAAAATGTACAGGCACAATTAGTACATGGGCGTAGGCGACGAAGTCCTACTCATTGATACTTAAAACAGGCAGTACCAGGCTCGGACCTGAACGGGTTAACAGGGCGAGATGAATAAAATACACAGATACAATTAGTGTATGGTGGATGCAAATGATACGAAACACAGAGGAAAGAACTCCTAAACACGGTATTCGAAATATCACAACATCAAGATTTACAAGAACATAAAAGCACGTCTATAAGATATATGTCATATGCGATTACTGAATAGAGAATTTAGGAATTACACAGAGCACTCGTTGGAATGTTGGGCGTAGGTTCTAGGTAAAAAGCGATTATATAAATGGATTGATCACGGAATATATTGGGACTTCAACTCACAAATAATAAATCAACATACACATAGTCAGTAAATCTGCGAGCGTGGAGGGCCTGAATATATGTTAATGACACTGATATGTAACGTATGCGTAATTTATGAATTAAATAAAGGCTTGAACAAGGGTCAAGAACTGAAGGCAAGATGGACACATAATAACACAGGTTCAGAAGGATGAAATTTATTACGCAAGCATAGGATCTTGGGCACAGATCGCAAGTAAATCAGGGCACAACACGGTTCACATATTTACATAATCAATACCTCACAACAATAACCAACAGAGAAAGACACAGAAACACTTAAGTATTTGGGAGGGCAGGGGGACGAGAGTACTGGTCTGGCCGGCGTAGAGGGTAGTAGCCAATCTTACACAGCTGGTTGCCTCCTCGAGCAGGGGTCCTCGATTTAGGCCTGGTTACGTAATTCGAACCGGGGTCCTAGGTCCAGGCCTGCTTACGTAATTCGAGCAGGGGTCCTAGGTCCAGGGCTACGTCCATAGCTCGAGCAGGGGTCCTCAGTTCAGGGCGTCAGGCAACAGACAGGTGGTCTTCAGCAATCCGGAAGGGGGGCCAACGTCCAAGGGGCACTCTTGAAGGCCAGGGGGTGAAGGGGGGGGGGGGGTAGCAACACCGTCCCAAAGAGCCGTATCCTGAATGGAGTCCGCCTAGTCGGTAGGTGAGGGTGGTTTGCACACTTTCCTCAGGTTTTCCTGAGGTCCTATTCAAATATTTTCTTACTTCAGGGGTCAATGAACTCGGGGAAAAAAGGATGTAGAGGAAAGAGGAAAAATGGTTGTTGTGAGGTACATATACATTCTAGCCTGGGAACTCAGGTATTATCATATGGGCCTGGTTCCAAGGTAATATTATAATACTTAATGGGGCGGCTGGAAGGTCCAAGGATGTTGTGAAAAATAAAGAACACTTAAAGCTAAAAATGGAGCAACTGTCCTGCAGGTCTTCTAATTATCCTCAGACCTACACATAGGGGACTGTAGTTGTATCTTCGGGGGCCTGGGGTAGCCAGGCGTCATCAGGTCCACGTGTTCCTGAAATATCTGGGGTGCTGGTGAGTAGATTGCATAAAGGAGTGCTCATCATATCCCAAATCTGGCGGAACAATACAGAGAGCGTCACTTCTGGTGGAGACTACGTAAAAGGAGGGTTCTAATTTGGGGTCCCAGAGCGGATGTGGTTGGCGGAGGATGGTGGCTTGTGACTGGCTGAGAGAGTCCTCCGTTTTCTCAGGTGGCTGTGGGCGTGAAAGAGAACTGGGGAATGGACGGCTGGGCATGGTCCACTCAGGTAGATTCTAGCAGACTCGTAGGGGGGACTCAGGTAAACGTCTTCGTCGTCTGTCCTGGGGTTTTGAGGTTGCCTGAGTGGTTATGCTGGCCACTTGGTGTATCGTTGGTGTGGGGCCCGTCATCTCAACTCTTATATTGATCGTTGTTGTTGTTGTAAAGTTTGGTGTTTGATGTTCTTAAAATTGAGTGTGTTTGGTTTTCAATGTTCTGTGGTTAATATAATGTAGCTGTTGATACTCCTGTATTGGCCATTTTTATTATAAAATTTACCTCTAAAATTATTATTATTATCATATCAGTGAATGATCGATGGCTATTGGATTCAGATTGACACAAGTTGGTGATTTATCCCCCCCCCCCGAACTTACACGTAAACAAACACACAACAATAGTCGCCCCCCCCCCCACCACACACACACACACACACATATACACACGACACACATAAGCACAGAGAGAGAGAAAGAGAGAGAGAGGGAGGCGTACAGCAAGGGAAGACATACTATTAGACTTCAGCCTTGACCATTTGTTCACCCCTACACATTAAGACAAGAATCCTCTTTTGTAGGTCCAGTACAGTCACGTTCAATAGATGGGTCCATACTTATTTAACTCCTTCTGTACCGGCGACGTCTTCTTCAATATATTTAGACAACTGTTAGACGATTTTATTAAATATAAAAATGGCCTCCAGCAATTAACAAGCTTCGAACTATCTCACTTCACCGTTTTTACTATCACATATCTTTTTTAAACTGGACACAATCGTCTGAATATAGCTAGAATAAAACTGACAAGACTTCCCGGTACAGAAGGGGTTATGAGAGGATGGTTCACCTTTTGGTCGATTTATTTTGTTCATTTACTAATTATTTTCTAGTTTCCTCTTTAGACCTCCATCAAACTTAAAACAAAAACAAAAAAACATACATTAGATCCACCTTCTAGATTAATTTTTAAATTTTTCGGCAGACAAATTTCCCGACCGAATGCCGGTTCTTCCAAAACTACAGGCTCACTATTGTTCGCCAGAAAAAATTCATTGACACCTAAATAGCACGAAAGATCTTAATATTGACAATGAAATGGGGCGGAAGGTCTTAAAAGCAACAAACTAATGGGACAAACATCTTAACATCTGCAAACTAATGGGGCTAAACATGAGGGAGAAGGGGATCTTGAAAAACGACCCATCTCCCCTTAAGTTTCACTATACTACATATATATACTTTATACAGCCCTCCCCCTTGTACTTCTCTACTTTGATTTTTCTTTCCTCTTTTACTTCTCTCTCATTCACTTCCCCAACTTGTCTACCCCACTCAACTTTAAATTAAGGGGACGCTATTATATTTATGTACTTATTTCTGGTAAATATAATATCTATTTTTGTTTGCTCCCTAGACCTCAATCAAGCTGATAGGTGGTGGTGCATGGGTTGAGTTAAACATGGAATAATAATCGCCAACTTGCATATAATTATCTTGCAAAATGCAATGGCACTGAAATAATTATTAACAATGGTATACAGAATTTTATGGATCATCTACACCGTACCTGTGACGTTTTAGTGACGGCACAGAAGTATCCTCATCCTGAACTGGATGGTGGACATACACTCCTACGACGTCACAGGTCCGGTTTAGACGATCCACAAAATCCTTTATACCATTGTTAATACTTGTTTCGGTGCCATTGCATTTTTTGTGCAGGTTGGCGATAATTATTCCATGTTTATCTCAACCCATGCTCCACCAAGACCCCCTTCAAGATATATTTGTACATTTTGCGGTACAAAAACGTTCCGGCCTTGTTTTTCCTGAGATGGTTAATTGAGCAAGTTGTTGATTTTTTTCATAATATAAAGAAATCCTTCGTGATCATAGTAAAATAGTCTAATGATAGCTGGAACTAGGGAAACTGATGTCATTGCATTATCCCATTAACGATTATGAGGCGTTTTTATATTATATTCTGGATAATATTTGAGGATTATACTGTATACCTCTTAGGAGAAACGTTTGGAAGCGAGAAAGTAATCGATATATGTTTACTTTTGTTATTCTTTGAAAAAATTCCTAAATTGCGTAAAATCGTCTAATGATAACCAATGTGGTGTGGCCAGGGACTTAGGCCTCAACCAAGATCTGTATACACTTTGACCTCAACGTACCTTGAATTTGGTTTTCTGTCACTCCTCCGGCTTTGGAGGAGGCTCGTGTTACCGACAGCTCTGCCTTTTGTCTCCTTCATATATATTGAAAAATATATCCTCAAATGTTCTTTCCTTTCACTTAAACATTAGGCTATTCAGTGTGCAGTTGGGTTTCAGTACATGATTAGATTGATATCCAGTATTCCATAAATGGATATAAAATCGTAGTCATGTACTTAACCTTTAACTGTCTTGATTGTGTTATGGTTAGAGTGTACTTTCAAATCTGTATGTGGTAACCCAGGTTCAAATCCCGGTAGGATCACATGCTTTCATTCATTTCATTGGGAGGTTTTTGGTGTTTGGAGTTAAATAAATCAATTAGATTATACGGAAAGAGTTAATGAGGTTACAATATATATGGACATAGTTTTCCCATCCAAGCATTGTTTCATTATATTGAAAAGTATTATTTTAGTATATATGGAGAGGAAAATATAGTGACAATGGCAAGGGACTGGAGTTTTCTAAAAAAGGATCTCCAGTCCTGACGCTATTCTTGGCTTACAGTGCACTGGCTTAATAGTGAGGTGGCTTAGGGCTATATTTGATGATTACGGTTACATGGCGGATAAAAGCACCAAATTTGGCATGAGGAACCATTAGGGCATATCGATAAATGTTAGCCTAGGAGCCCTCCGGAGATTCAATTTTGATTGTGTGTAAAATGAAAAAGATGGCCGACAAATATGAAAAAGAGCGATTTTCCTCAATTTTTGTTGTGTATCATATCCCCATGTTTACAAAGTCTATAATATTATAGGCATTAAATTGATATGAAGCTGTCGAATTTCTGAATCCTGGACAACTCCCAGTCACGACATTCGACCAGCCGCTGTTTGCCCTGGCAAAATTTGTACAGTGGAGATGGCCAGACACTCATGGTGAGAGAATTCATGTGGTTATGCTAGGTGGTCTGCACACAGAAATGACCCTCTGGAGTAAACTGGGTGATGTCTTGGATGGTTCTGGCTGGACAACAGCCCTCACACAGGCAGAGGTAGCATCCTCTGGCACAGCTGATTCATATCTGAAGGCAGCACACCTAACTCGAACCAGTCATGCCCACCAAGTCACTCTCTTGACCCTGCATATTCTCCAGAAGGAGGCTTTCATGCTCAGCGAGGGCCCCAAAGACAATGCATCTGCCATGGCCTGGAGAAACGACATGCAGAAGAAGAGTCCTACTTTCATGTACTGGGACCTGATCATGAGATATGAAACCCTAATTCTCATTTTCGTCAGGGCTCACAGAGAGAACAAATTTCCTCTGTATGTGGAGGTCTTGGAGGAACTCACGCCGCTCTTCTTTGCCTTGGATCATGTTAACTACTCACGGTGGATGCCTATCCACATCAGGGACATAAAGTCCTTGCCTGACACTATCAATGATGAGTTTGAAAGGTGTTCCCACTGGGTCCTTTCCAAGACCACCAACAAGTTCTCTGCCATCCCATTTGATCAGGCTCACGAGCAGGAGAACAAGAATGTGAAAGGATCGGGAGGTGCTGTTGGGCTCACACAAAACCCGGTTGCTTTTCGACGATGGATGCTCTCTGGCCCAGAGACTGCCAGACTTCTGAAGCAGTTTGAGGAAGAATACCTTCCTGATGATGATCCACAGATACCCAAGAACTCCCAGCACCACGAGCAGGCTCTCTCGACACAGAAGTCCTTACAGAGACAGGTTACCAGCCTCTCCGAAACCATCAGAGGAATGGGCAATCCCTTCTTGGATGATTTCCCAGATTTAGTAACTCTCGACAATCGAACCTGCGCAGACGAAACCGCGGTAGTTTCAGTGCACACCTTGGAGGATACAGGCAAGAAACAGTACCAGGAATTCGTCAAGAATGTGCTTGATGTGCGCAGCCACTCCATCCATGACCCAATCCACAGGAATTCTCTTGTGATCTTCAGGAAGCATCACCGCAAGGTAACATCTAAGCAGGGGAAGAAAATCAAAGTGCTTCAGAACAATGTGTCACTCTTTGGTCAGCTATACATAATTATCTATGCAGAACTGGGAAGGTGACTTGGCTGAGTTCTTTGCACATGAAATACAGTCCTTCCCTCCTTCCCTCTCAGACTTTGGCAAGCTTCATTTACCAAACACGAAGTCTGGCCTGCTGCAATGTCTTGAGCAGCCCGGGCAATCAGAGCCACCCTCAACTTACGACTGCAAAGTCATGGATGGTGCCGTCATCGTCCACTTCCTACCAACTACCAGCGTCAGCACCTTCCATGAGTATGCAGACATTGTATTCATACCGTACCTAGAGAAGCAGCTGCAGACTGCCACGAGGTTGGATGTTGTGTGGGACACATACATATCAGACAGTTTGAAGGAGTCTACCCGGGAAAAGAGAGGCAAGGGCGTACGCAGGAAAGTCTCAGGCAAGACGAAACTGCCAGGCAATTGGATGGACTTCCTCCGTGACCCATTGAACAAGAAGGAGCTGTTCGCCTTTTTGACTTCCAAGGTTGAAGAGTTAAAATTGCCACTAGCCAAAGCTGCATATGTCACATCAGGGCAAGCTGTGGTGTCTATTGGTGCCAGCACCCCCATGAAAAACTGCAATCATGAAGAGGCGGACACCAGAGTTGTGGTTCACATAGTGCATGCACTGGAGCAGGGGGCAAAGACTATTCAAGTGCGTACCGTAGATACAGATGTTGTAGTCATCCTTGCAGGCACATTCCATGATCTGATTGCGACTCATCCTTTGGCAGACATCTGCGTTGCCTTTGGCATGGGCAAAAATTACAGGTTTTTCCACATAAACGCCATCTGTGCAAGCCTGGGGGAGCCAAAATCACGAGCATTACCTGTATTTCATGCATTGTGAAGTTGCGACACAACCTCTGCCTTCAACGGCAAGGGCAAGAAGTCAGTTTGGCAGGCCTGGCATGTTTATGAAGACATCACAGAGACATTTGTGTATCTCGCCAGTCATCCCTTCCAGCTGCTGGATGTCGACGATGACCATTTCAAGAAGATCGAGAGATGATCCTGTATGACAGAACCAGTCCTTTGAGATCCATCAACGATACAAGAAGGGAACTCTTCTGTCACAAGAATCGAGCAATGGACAAGCTGTCACCCACCAATGATGCGCTACTCCAGCATGTCCGACGTGCAGTGTATCAAGCAGGAATCTGGACGACTAGCACACAAACAGAACTAGTGATTCCTTCTCCACATGATTTTGCCTGGACCAAGATATCAGATTCGTGGGTACCAGTTTGGGTGACAATTCCAGAGGCTTCCAGAGCATGCAGGGAGCTGATCAAATGTTCTTGCAAAGGGGACTGCTCCATCTGCCAGTGTGCCAAAGCAAATCTTGACTGCTCACCACTTTGCAAGCGCAAATGTACTCGTTAGATCATATCAAAGTGTATGTAAGTAACTGTGACTGTTGCTATAGTAGTTATTGAATTCAATTCAATGTTTCATATTTAATTATATAACATTGTATTTAAATAACATCTTTATATAAAACAAATTCAATAGTTCAATAAACAAAACAATTTTTTTTTTTTTTTTTTTTAAACGTCCTAGGCTAACATTCATCAATAGGCCCTAAGGGAGCCTCATGCAAAAAATGGTGCTTTTATCCGCCATGTAACGGTAATTTCACTAAGCCACCTCACTATAAGGGGGGTGACCTGTTTTTGTTCTGTCCGTTTCTATCTTTCTCTGGCTTGTATCCATTTGTCCCCATTCAGCCTACTGTTTTGAGACGTTTATCCCCATCCAGGTGTCAATTTTTTACTGGTGAGCGGTAGTGAGCCAGCATATTTTTAAAATGTTTTTGACAGCAGGCTAAATTTGTACTTTTTTCGATAGAAAAATTTCTCCGGCGAAGCCGGATCTCTCCATATAATACAGGCTCGCTATCGCTCGCCAGGAAGAAATCGACACCTATCCATTTCAGACCCCATGAGGCATCGTTTTTTGCAAATATCTTCTAAACAAACAGTTGGATCAATATGACAATTTGGCACAGCTTGTTCTACACCGTCCCCTAATTTATGGCACTACAGTGGATTGTCAAGTGTATTTCATTAAGGAGTTTACTCTTGGTTTTCAAGGCAAAGCTGGCAAGAGCTGATTAAGCATTCGGACAGGTGGAGTTTCCCCCACTCCCGTCATCCCCTCCCTCCCTACTTGCTTACCTCCAACCCCATAGCCCTGCCTTCCCCCTCGCACTCCCACCCTTCTTCTATCCTTTCTTCTCTCCCTCTCTCTCTCTCTCTCTCTCTCTCTCTCTCTCTCTCTCTCTTCCACTTTCGTTGTACAATCGGCCAAATAAGTGATGTCTTGCTTATTTAAAGTTTCTGACAAAGTTCCATTTAATATATTCTCCCCTTCCCCTTTCAGGCTAGCGAGCTGATTTTTCGGTAGAAAACTGTCTACGGCGAAGCCGGACTTCTTTTCTCTATCGAAAATAGGCTCGCTAGCCTGAAGATAGCGAGCGACAGCGAGCTTATTTTTCCAAAAGAAGGGTACTGGGAATCGAGTCATCAATTGATAGTGCGACTGTACAGTCACAAGCAAAAATGCTGCAACACCAACCAGATGCCAACAACCATTTCATTACGAAATATTTGTGATAAACATTCTAACATTTTGCAACTATTTGTTTATAGTATAAACAAATAGTTGTGAAGTTTTATAATGTTTAGCATAAATCTTTCGTAATTAAATGGTTGTTGGTATGTAGCTGGTGTTCAGCATTTTTGCTTGTGACTGTACATGATATATGAAGCCATGCACATGTTACTTGTCTATATTAACAGATAACTCGAAAGTATATGCTACGTAAGGTAGGTTTTTTTTTCTGCGAACAATAGTGATTGTTGTTCCAGCGTAATTGCCTGTTGCATAAGTGCTGTACGAGGTTTGTTTGGTTATTATATAACCATTGAAGGTTGTATATATCCCTCTTTCCCACAGGCTATGTTGTGCGTATGATGGGATGAGGTAGCTGAGGCTTGATCATTTATAGGAAATTGGGTAGGAGTCGGAAAGGAATATGGGTGGTAATGGAGCGGGGATTCAAGAGCAGAGTAAATACGTAAAACGAAACTCAAATGAAAGGTACATATATATATATATATTACTTCTGACGTTAGGAAGACAGTGTCATACGATCAGCGTTCATGTAGACATGTGCTAACAAGTCATTGCATACAAAGATAGAAACCGGATATATGATGGGTGGATTAATAATGCAAACAATCGAGCATATATTATATTTTAATCTTCATCACTATCGAGAAACAGCTCATCCTCGTCATCGCTGTCGATGGTGATGTAGACAGGTTCCACACCTGCATGTATATTGTCAGATGACCAATACTCGTTTTCGAAGGCTCTGGCTCGTCGTACCGCACCTGCCCACACCTCCTTTGTTGCACAACGTTTGGCTTCTTCTAGCCTGACCTGTAGACCTGCCCGCGTGAACCGGTGCAACGTGGAGCGCACATACCGCTTCATGCAGCCCCACACCTGTTCGATGGCATTAAGCTATGGATGCGCAGGTGGCAGTCGGACGACTTCATGACCCCATTCTCGGATGATTTTGTCAACCATGTACCGTGGTTCTGGCCGATTCTTCTTGCAGAGTTGCAAAAGCTCGGGACGTGTGGCATGTTGTGGGAAGGGGAACTTGCGGTGCTCCAGCCATTTCACCAGCTCCGCTTTGTTGGTGGCAGTCGTGGGGCAGCGACTCTCCTCCGTCATCTGGCTGTGGTAGGGTGCATTATCTAACACCAACACTGATGGCTCAGCCAGAGCCGGTAGGAGCTGCGACATGAGCCAGCGGAGGAACAGGTTGCTATTAATTTCCCCGTGGTAGTCGCCAGTTTTGTTTTTTGCAGCGAAGCACAAAAAGGAATCATTAACGAAACCGTCAACTGTACCACCTGCTACTACCACATATCGCTCCCCTTCTCCAGGTGGCACCTGACGGCTGTAGGTGGCACTAGTGGCAGGCTGGGATGTATCTACCCACTCCATGTTGTGCTGCATTCGGGTGGTGAACCCCGTTTCGTCCACATACACCACCTGTCTTCCCTCCTTCCGATGTCGCTGGAGTGCTCGGAGAGCCTCAACACGGCGGCACACAACATCCAACGACTCCTTTCGCACATACATTTTCCGCTGTGATGTCCTGTACCGGAACCCCATGTTGTGCAGCACTCGCTACATCGCCGTCTCTGAGATTTCCCTCGGAATAAGACCTGCCATCTTCATACTTTCGGTCAGGGTGCAAATAGTAAAGGTTTCCTTGGCTGCAAACTTGGCATGTATATGGCGGCGAATGGCACCAACGGTGAAATTGTCAAAGACAGGTGGTGTGGCAGGGATTGTCGGTGAGTTTGGCGGTGCTACGGGTGGAGTGGCTGTCCCAGGTGGTGTATCTGTCCGAGAACCCATGCTGCGCGTCACCATCAACCGCACTGCTTTTACGGTCATTCCCATGGCCTCTGCAACACGATCATATGGCCTATGTGGGGAAGGAAAAGCTGTAGATTAGATAACATGCTTCAAAATATAATATATAACGGATATTGATAACGGTATCATGATCAAAATAATTTCACTTTTAATGTCATAGATAGCAGTGAAACATACTTAGCGTTTTATCTGGACACTACGTTTTCTTCACATGACTATGACATAGTCATGTGTAAGAAAACGAATAATTGACCCATGAATAATTATACAAGTAATAGCAATGCTCAATTAACAACTATTATGGAAGTCAGCAATAATAAATCAACCACCATCAAGCGAAATACGAACTCTGAGAAGGGAAGTCAAGAACACAAGAACACGATTTAACGGGATGCATTTCAGTTGGTGAAGACTTAATTCATAACAAGTAATAACCCTTGATAACTCACAAGTAATAACCCTCGAAAACTCACAAGTAATAACCCTCGATAACTCTTAATGTCCAGAGAAATGAACAAGGAATATGTAAGAGAGTAATAACCAGCCCCAGCTTTAAATCATCGAGTAACATGACACCAATTACATACCGTCCCTCTCAAGCGCAGGAAAAGTGCCGACCCCATTACACTGAATCTAACCTTTGGCTGAGACAGTAGAACGATTTGGAGAGGAAGAGAATAATAATAATAATAATAATAATCGTGTGGTTACTTATATAGCGCCCGGATCTCCTCCTTCGGGGATTCTCAAGCGCTTGGAACGCTTAGTAACAACCAGACACCATTACCCCATCTCCCTTGCTCAAGGAGAGACAGTACCGCCCAGCTTGTATCTCAGAAAAACCTTTCAAATCTGAGCGAGATTTGAACCCCCTACCCCGTGCGTGGGAGACGGAGATGATAACCACTGAGCCAGCCAAGCGGCATGGAATGGATAATAAATATGAAGAATGAGATCAAAATTTAATAAGGAACAAAGTCATAACACACCAGCTATAGATCGGCATAACACTGATTAATGACTTACCTATTCAGACTAATCCTCATTTTGTTAGCGCTTTTCTCCTGGTTAAAGACATGGAAAAGTGGAAGCGCAATTACTGCTTTGGACCCACGCGCACATCGTAGCATGTTGGCCATGACCGTCAGCGATGAAGCACACCTTCCTCCACAGCATGTGGCTATACACCTTCTACGGCCGCATGCCCGTCAGTTACCACGTTAACATTTTCACCTACCAAACACCGTATAACGGTCAAACAAGGTACAACAGCGACCACGATCGTTTGTATAAACGATCCAACCATACTCGGCGTATAATGTTTGGTTATCTGCCATTATAGACAAGTATTATGTGCATGGCTTCATATCTTATGTACAACGCAAGAGAGAGAGAGAGAGAGGGAGAGAGAGAGGGAGAGGGAGAGAAGAAAGGATAGAAGAAGGGTGGGAGTGCGAGGGGGAAGGCGGGGCTATGGGGTTGGAGGTAAGCAAGTAGGGAGGGAGGGGATGACGGGAGTGGGGGAAACTCCACCTGTCCGAATGCTTAATCAGCTCTTGCCAGCTTTGCCTTGAAAACCAAGAGTAAACTCCTTAATGAAATACACTTGACAATCCACTGTAGTGCCATAAATTAGGGGACGGTGTAGAACAAGCTGTGCCAAATTGTCATATTGATCCAACTGTTTGTTTAGAAGATATTTGCAAAAAACGATGCCTCATGGGGTCTGAAATGGATAGTAGATGGGGATAAACGTCTTAAAATAGTTGGCTGAATGGGGCCGAATGGATACAAGCCAGAGAAAGAGAGAAAAGGAGAAAAACAAAAAAAACAGGTCACCCCCCTTTAATGATCCAGAAGGGTTGATAGCCCCATAATTAAGACCTATTTTAACTTTTAACTAAGCAAGCCGTGGCATAGTCAGTAGAGCGTCGGGTGCTGATCAAAGGGTCGGTCGATCGAGCCCTTACTGTCAAAATATTGTTGGTAAATGTCAAACCCTGGCAACTTGCCCTAGCAATTCGTGACAAACGCCTAATTATCATCGCCACCCCTTCTCGGGAATTACGACGTCTGAAAAAAATAAAAAATAAAAAAACAAAACTGAATGACAATGGGATAGCCTACACATTTGTTATCGTGACTGTACCCTCCCCCCCCCCCCCCACCCCCCCTCCCCCTTGGTACACCCCATTAACGACGCTATAACCTACAATAAATTAACACCCAGCATCAGCTTACTGTCTCTCTCTCTCTCTTACTTATGCAGCTACATTAATTTGAAAGGTAAATATTTTATACACATACATGGAGACATTAACGCCTATATTATACAGAGACACAACAGTGATACAGTCATATGCCCACACAGTACACACACATACACTCCCATGGCCATAGATTCACTCTATTCACAAACTTTTAAGCACCTCCGATAACATAAAAGTGAAGATTTGCGCACATACAGTATATATACCAGTGTTATACAAGCGGTCATATTCATAAGCTAGAGATGCACACACTGACACTTACAAAACACACAACACACACTCACACACATACGCACAAATGCATGACAGATATTTACATTTTAGTATTTGTTTAATAAGTATGCTTTGAGAGCTATTTTAAAACTGGATAAGGCAGGTGTGGTTTTATATCACGAGGAAGAAGATTCTATACTTTTACAAATATTACTCACCACCTATTGCTCTCCAGGATAAAACGACACCATAAATGGCACGAAAGTCTTAAATTTGACAATTAAATTGGGCGATTTTTTTTTTTCCTATGTGGATGAGGGAGACAAAAGGCAAAACTGCCTGTGACGAGTGCCTCCCCCAGAGTTAAAAGAGTGACATGGCCAAAATCAAGGAATGCTCGAGCCACACGGAGTTTGAAGCAATTTAAGTCATAAGATGAGGGAAAGATGGATTCAGGGAGAGAATTCCAGGGTGCAGCTGTTGAATAGGAAAAAGATTGGGAGTATCGTTTCACTCTTGAGTTGGAGAGTTGCACCGAGTAGGAGTAGGATTGTATTGCAAGACGGGTACTACGTACCCTACGTAGAGGAGGTGGTTTACACTGAGAGAGCTCTGAGGAACACTGATTATTGTAGTAGCGATAGAATAGCGAGAGAGATGCAACATTGAGGAGAAGAAAGAGATTGCAGAGAGTCGGTGAGTGGACGAGAGTTAATGATACGAAAGGCTTTCCTTTCTAATTTGTCTAGAAGTGTGGTGTGAGAGGATCCTCCCCACACATGTGAACAATACTCATTACAAGGACGCACTCTGCCCCTATACAGAGCAAGAAGCTGTGCAAGGGTAAAGCCCCACACACTCCATCTATTCCTGATGCTTTCCCCATCTTCACACTATTCATGGCTTCACACACTTCTGACCTGATCCCCACCTCCTCCTCCACTACTTCTCTTCTTCTTCCTCCCATACCCCATCCAACTATGTTTACTGGCGTTTCATTCCTTATTTTCAACAATTCGTTGAAGTGTTCCCTCCATCTCTTGACTCTATCTTGCTTCTCGGGTAACACTCACCCATTCTTATCTTTCACACCCTTAGTACTTCCCATGCTACCCTCCCTAACTTTCTTGACCTCTTTCCAGAAAATGTTCTTACCCTCCCTTCATTTTACACTTAAATTCCTTCCAAATTCCTCATCTACTCTTCTCTTTCTTTCCTATACTTTCCTTCACTACTCTCTTCACCACTCTCTTTATCTCCAAATACCTTTCCCTTTTCTGTCTCTCCAAAAAAATTATTCCCTCTACTACCCAACCACTTTCTATATGCTTTCTTCCTATCTTCAACAGCTAATTTTCCCTCTTTAATCCACCATACTGTACCCTTCACACCCCTCCCTTTTCTCCTAACTCCACATACCTCCTCACATGCTGCACATATCTCTTCCTTAAACACTTTGCTCTCCTCTTCCACTTCCTCCATACCCTCCAAGTCAAACCTACCTAGTCGTCTTCCTACTGCTCTCTTGAACTCTTCCCTGATCTCCTCCTCCTGTAACCTATGCACCCTCTTCACCACTCCACCTCCTTCCCGCCTCACTCTAGCTCTGAAGTAAAACAAAGCTCCAATTGACCACTTACAAGTGTCAGGATATAAACTAGTTTGAGCCGTAATCATCGATTAAACACATATATGCAAAAATAATGTAGGTTGTTGAGGGGTAGAAATTATGTTGCATTTGATCTTATGCATTTGTAAGTTTACTGCGACCACAATTTAGCTGGTAATTTTGCTTAACATCGATTTCTACAGCTCGAACGTCCTTATAGCATCAAACTCGCAAGTGGGTACTGATATAACTCCATTATTATATTATTATGTTTGGTACCGGAGTGTGTTCAATATAAGACCTGAACCTAAATACAACTGATAAATGAACCCAATAAGTCAGTGCTACCGTTATCACATTATCATCACTGCCTTAAACCGGTGTCACACGACCACTTTTTCCGGCAATATTGTAGAGCAATTGTCGTCTGGTAACTTCAGAATTAAACTCGTATTAGTCTTAAGCCACCAAACACATAATTAGCCCCATTAATTTTGAAATTATAAGACGTTCGTTACATTAGTTAGGTGATTTTAAAACCTTTCACCCAATTTCTTTGTCAATATTAGGACCTTTCGTGTAATATAGGTGTCGATTTTTTCCTGGCGAGTGATAACGAGACTGTAATTTTAGGAGCAACAAATTATCTAGGGGGTGTTGTTTTAAGCTTGATGGAGGTTTAGCGAGGAAACTCAAACATATATTAATAGATACATATACAGGCCAGAAACAAGCACTACCCCCTAAATGCACGAGCACTTTTCCTGGCAATATTATGGAGGAATTATCGTTCGGTAACTTCATAATTAAACTTGTATTAGTCTTAAGTCACCAAACACATTATAATTTCAGCTTAGTTCCTGATATCAATATAGAAAAGCCCCAAAATATTGCGAGAACAAACTTGCTCGTAGACAATTGTTGGAAAAAGCGCTCGTGCCTTCACCCATTCGCCTTTTGTCCCGTCCGCCAGTCTAGCTTCCGGCTAGAAGATGACTCTGGCCTGTACCGTGAGAAATATTGAACTAGCCTCGGCCGGGGGCAGGGGGCGGGGACCATTAATTGAGGCGGGGGGGGGGGGGGAGAGAGAGGGGGTAGGGAATTCGTAGGTACAAAGTACAAAGGAGTACAAAGGAAATCAAGCAACAACATGTCTAGTGACCCTTCTAGGCTGCTTGTCCTCCAAAACACTGAGCATCAAGTGTCCAAACAGTGGTTTAGAGTGGGTAAGGGAACATTGGAAAGGGAACTACTGCCCTGGAACTAATGTCCGTGGCAGGACTAGGAAGTTAGTAGGGGACATATGAGTTAGTATCTGAGGGGAGGATATAAAAAAGTTATTCATTTACAAACGCAGTCAGTCGCGGGTTTGATGCGAGATATTTGTCTAGGCGGAGTTTAAATGAATCAACGGTGCTGCAGTCTATAACGTCTCGGGGAAGCCCATTCCACAAGTTGACAACTCGATTGAAGAAGAAATTCTTAGATTCGTGGGAGTTAAAAGACTTACCAATAATTTTGCAACCGTTTCCCCGCATGTAATTAGATTGGTCGATAGTGAAGTACTTACTACAGTTCATATTGTCGATGCCTTTGATGATTTTGAACACTTGAATTAAGTCACCTCTTAATCTGCGCTGGGTTAAAGGAAATAGATTTAATTCTCTAAGACGCTCTTCGTATGGTTTGTTCTTTAGGTTAGGTATCATTTTGGTAACTCTACGTTGAACTCGTTCTAGCTTGTTTATGTCTTTTTGGTAATAAGGGCACCAGCATTGAACGCAGTATTCCAGAAGAGGGCGGACTAAGGAATTGTAAAGGGTTAGGATAACATCTTTGGATTTATGCTCAAATGACCTGCCTATAAAGCCAATTATTTTGTTTGCCTTCTTAACAACTTCTGAACATTGTTGACTCGGGTTTAGGTTACTCGATATTGTTACTCCCAGATCGGTTTCTCTGTTTACATTCTTAAGCTGAGTGCCATTCATCGAATAGTTTGCTTTCTCATTTAGGTATCCGATATGTAGTACTTTACATTTACATGTAGGTAGTAGGGGGTAGGCAGCCCCGCCCAGGGAAGTACTACCGCCAAGGTTTCGGGAGACTCAGGGAATAGCCTGAATTCCATTTTCTCTCCCAGGCCTTGGTAGCTGGATACATATCTTTCTGCCTCACACATCAGGGGTATCAGGAAAACCCTCTTTATATAACATACACATCCAACTTCACGACTTGCCCTACATTGCTATCCTCTATCCATAAAACACTACTCTTCCCACTACATATCATACATGTAACACCATACACCTTACCCAATAAACATGGCAGTACAATTGTTAAGAGCAAACCTGGTGGTCCCTCGGATATCCACCCCCGGCAGGGTTGGGTCATTGACACAGGGCCCTCCCGGTCGTCATCATGCGACTGTGTCAAGAGCATTGCAACGTCCCAAAGCTGCTCGTCGGTGCAGCTTTTTCTTTAGCAATATAAGGGGACTTCACTCTAACATCAATTCTGTACACCAATTTCTTCAAGCAGAATCCCCTACTCTCCTTTTTTTGACAGAGACTCAAGTAACATCCACATCTGACACCTCTAGATTTAATTTTCCAGGTTATCAACTGCTCCAAAATTTCAGACCTAAAGGAGGTGTATGTTGCTTCGCAAAATCTGAAATTGCCCTGGAGGAGGTTACTAGTTTCAATTGTCCCTATTTTGATTATTCTATATACAAATTAATTTCTGCTGGTAAATTTAAATACATATGTTGCATCTACCGTTCCCCAAATACTCCTCCAGAGCAAAGTCTTTTTGATTCTCTGTCCTCACAACTCAGTGTCCTCAACTTAAATGCTTCTTCTGAAATCACTGTGTTGGGTGATTTTAATGCCCATAATGTTGAATGGCTCACTTATTCAGCCAGGACTGATGATGCTGGTCTTGAATGTGAGCTATTTGCAGACTCATTTAATCTCACTCAACTAGTCAACCAACCAACCCGTGTACCAGATAATCCTAATCATAATTCCCACCTACTGGACTTATTTTTAACAACCAATTCAGAAAATTATGATGTTACAGTGAGGTCCCCGCTTGGATCTTCTGATCACTGTCTGATACAGGCCACCTGTCTATCATCTACCACACCTTCCCACTCTGAACCTGTTTTGGTGACTAAATGGCATTACGATGGGGCAGACTGGGAGGGTCTTCAAGGTTTCTTTATTGATATTCCCTGGACCTCTTTCTTTTCTAATGATGCACACTCCACCTTGAGCCACATACAAGATTTTGTAAAAATTGGAATGGAAACTTTTATTCCTCATCAAAAGTGCAGTAAAAGATCTAATTCACCTAAATGGTTTGACCATAATTGTGCTAGAGTAACTGAACAAAAAGCAATAGCCTACAATGCATACACAAGATCAAAAACACATGAAGCCTTTAATTACTTTAGAAACATCAGAAATCATGCCAAAACTGTATTAAACCTAACTAAATCAAACTTTCTCCACAAGCAGGCAAATAAACTTCTAAATAATCCAAATGATAACAAAATATTTTGGTCTACTCTTAACTAATTTAAATCCAACTTCACTACTGCTTCATCCATTCCACCATTAAAATCTCCGACTGGCAATCTTGTAAGTGACCCACGAGGTAAAGCTAACCTTCTTGCCGATATTTTCTCCACCAACTCAACCTTAGATGAAATAAATCAAGATGTCCCTGTACTTAATTTTAATTCGCCTGAAATTCCCTCACTTAAGATCCACACCAGACATGTCAAAACTATTTTGCAGAATCTCTCGGTAGATAAGGCACCTGGTCCAGATGAAATTCCTCCAATAGTACTTAAGAATTGCTCCTTGGTGCTCGCTCCTGTATTGGCAAAAAATGTCCGTCTGTGTACTCATACCTCATGCTTCCCAGTACCCTGGAAAGAAGCAAACATCCATCCAGTTCCTAAAAAAGGTGCCTCTTCAGATCCATCAAACTACAGACCAATAGCTATAACTTCCACTCTTGGTAAAGTCTTTGAAATTATATTAAATAATCACATAATTAAGCATCTGGAGAATAATAAATTAATCAGTGATAGGCAATATGGTTTTAGACGATGTCGATCAACTGCAGACATGCTTTGCCTTCTTACGCATCAAATCAACCAAGCTACAGACCAACATGGTGAAACACATACAATAGCACTGGATATATCAAAGGCATTTGATAGAGTCTGGCATCAATCCTTATTGTCGAAGATGTCACACTACGGCCTTGCATCATTAGTTCCACTAATTTCTTCTTATCTTCATAACAGAAAAATACGTGTAATGGTAGATGGCCTTTATTCTCAATTTCACTCAATAAATGCTGGTGTTCCCCAGGGATCAGTTTTGGCCCCAATTCTGTTCCTCATTCATATCAATGATCTCATATCTACCACTCATAATCCAATACATTCATACGCAGATGACTCAACACTCCACAGTTCCTTCACATTTACCAATTCTGTCACCCAACCCGATCTTATAAATTCAAAAATAAACACTGCAATTTCTCTGAACCAGGACTTTTCTAGAATTAATGGATGGGGATAAAATAATCTAGTTTCCTTTAATGCACAGAAAACCAAGTACATTCAATTTTCTAACCGACAGAATCTCACTGACTCCCATATATTTTTTAATGATGTAAATATTCCCACTTCCCCTAGTATTGACATTCTCGGTGTAACATTAACTACTAACTTGAGCTGGACACATTATGTTAGAAGCATTGCTAAGAATGCCTCTAAAAAACTGGGACTCCTGTACAGAGTTCGAGAATTCTTCACTGGCGAGCAGTTGGCCGTGATATATAAAAGTCATGTGCGTTCTCAGATGGATTACTGTTCACCTCTGTGGGGTGGAAGTGGAGTGGTTGCATTGAGGCAGTTGGACAAAATTCAAAATAAAGCTATTAGATTAATCAATAACCCTGCAATCACACAGAACCTTCCTACATTATCCATACGAAGAAACGTTGCATCCCTTGCATTATTCTACAGATATTTTCACAGCAATTGATCCGAGGAACTTGCTTCAATTGTGCCGCCTCTCCATATCTTTCCCCGTAGAACTAGGGCAGCTGAGAGCGCCCATGAATTTACACTTTCTCCTCCACAATGCAGAACTTCTGCTTATCAGAATTCATTTATCCCCAGAGCTACTACTCTTTGGAATTCACTTCCCTCGAATTGCTTTCCACAAACTTACAATCTACAAATGTTTAAATCCAGTTGTTACAACAAATTTATGAATGGAGGATGCCTTTAGGCACATGGACCTTTTTGTTTTATCTGTGTTTTTCCTTCCTCCGTTCATTGTCTCTTAAAAAAAAAAAAAAAAAATTTGTTTTATCCGCATTGAAACTCATTTGCCAAATTTGGGCCCAATGTGACAATTTATTTAAATTGTGTTGCATATCGTCAACTTGATCTTTTGAGAGTACGCTATTTGCAATTTTTGTATCGTCAGCAAATTTTGAGATTGTACAGGTGAGACCCTCAATTGAAGGAGTATTGAGGGGTAGGGCTAAATGTTAAGGGGGGATGGGCGTATTTATTTCCTCATTTATGAATCTTTTTATCATGTTTTTAGTTTCTTCCCCAGACCTCCATCAAACTCTAAAAAAGGCCCCCCAAGACCCTCCTTTTAGAAAAATTTGTACATTTTTAGGTAAAACAAATATCCCGGCCGAAGGCCGGTTTCTCACAAATTACAGGCTTGCTATCGCTCCCCAGGAAATAATCGACACCTTAATGACACGAAAAGTCTTAATATTGACAAAGAAATGTGGCTAAAAGTCTTAAAATCGCCAAACTAACGAGCCGAACGACATAACATCTGAAAACTAAGGGGTCTACACATGAGGAAGATGGGGGACTATACAAAAATTGTTCTATCGAAAAATGTACAAATTTATCTTGCTGTCAAAACAAATATATATATATGGTGGCTCGCTACCGCTCGCCAGGAAACTATTGACACCTGGATGGGGGTAGACGTCTTAAAACAGTAGGCTGAATGAGACCGAATGGATACAAACCAAAGAGAGAGGGAGAAAAACAGAAAACAAGCGAAGTGGGCCCCCTTAACCCTTACTATAGTCCGTTCATTATATGTATGCAAGATATCTTAACTTCTATCCTCTGTAACTTGAAAAGTGCTAGAACAAATAGGCCGTAAATCACCACACCGATTCCCTGGCTGACTTTTCCTAACTGGTAGAAATATGAACTCGATTACTCCAGTAGTTTGTGAGTTATGGAGGATATAAGTTAAGATCTCTCGCCTACTTATAATGAATGGACTATAGCCTACTTATAATGAATGGACTATAGCCTACTTATAATGAATGGACTATAGCCTACTTATAATGAATGGACTATAGCCTACTTATAATGAATGGACTATAGCCTACTTATAATGAATGGACTATCGCCTACTTATAATGAATGGCCTATAGCCTACTTATAATGAATGGACTATAGCCTACTTATAATGAATGGACTATAGCCTACTTATAATGAATGGCCTATAGCCTACTTATAATGAATGGACTATCGCCTACTTATAATGAATGGACTATAGCCTACTTATAATGAATGGACTATCGCCTACTTATAACGAATGGACTATAGCCTACTTATAATGAATGGACTATCGCCTACTTATAATGAATGGACTATCACCTACTTATAATTAATGGACTATAGCCTACTTATAATGAATGGACTATAGCCTACTTATAATGAATGGACTATAGCCTACTTATAATGAATGGACTATCGCCTACTTATAATGAATGGACTATAGCCGACTTATAATGAATGGACTATAGCCTACTTATAATGAATGGACTATCGCCTACTTATAATGAATGGACTATAGCCTACTTATAATGAATGGACTATAGCCTACTTATAATGAATGGACTATAGCCTACTTATAATGAATGGACTATAGCCTACTTATAAGGAATGGACTATCGCCTACTTATAATGAATGGACTATAGCCTACTTATAATGAATGGACTATCGCCTACTTATAATGAATGGACTATAGCCTACTTATAATTAATGGACTATAGCCTACTTATAATGAATGGACTATAGCCTACTTATAATGAATGGACTATCGCCTACTTATAATGAATGGACTATAGCCTACTTATAATGAATGGACTATAGCCTACTTATAATGAATGGACTATAGCCTACTTATAATGAATGGACTATAGCCTACTTATAATGAATGGACTATAGCCTACTTATAATGAATGGACTATAGCCTACTTATAATGAATGTACTATAGCCTACTTATAATGAATGGACTATCGCCTACTTATAATGAATGGACTATAGCCTACTTATAATGAATGGACTATAGCCTACTTATAATGAATGGACTATAGCCTACTTATAATGAATGGACTATCGCCTACTTATAATGAATGGACTATAGCAATACAACTTATAATGAATGGACTATAACAATACAACTTATAATGAATGGACTATAGCAATACAACTTATAATGAATGGACTATAGCCTACTTATAATGAATGGACTATAGCCTACTTATAATGAATGGACTATAGCCTACTTATAATGAATGGACTATAGCCTACTTATAATGCATGGACTATAGCCTACTTATAATGAATGGACTATAGCCTACTTATAATGAATGGACTATAGCCTACTTATAATGAATGGACTATAGCCTACTTATAATGAATGGACTATAGCCTACTTATAATGAATGGACTATAGCCTACTTATAATGAATGGACTATAGCCTACTTATAATGCATGGACTATCGCCTACTTATAATGAATGGACTATAGCCTACTTATAATGAATGGACTATAGCCTACTTATAATGAATGGACTATAGCCTACTTATAATGAATGGACTATAGCCTACTTATAATGCATGGACTATAGCCTACTTATAATGAATGGACTATAGCCTACTTATAATGAATGTACTATAGCCTACTTATAATGAATGGATTATAGCCTACTTATAATGAATGTACTATAGCCTACTTATAATGAATGGACTATAGCCTACTTATAATGCATGGACTATAGCCTACTTATAATGAATGGACTATAGCCTACTTATAATGAATGGACTATAGCCTACTTATAATGAATGGACTATAGCCTACTTATAATGCATGGACTATAGCCTACTTATAATGAATGGACTATAGCCTACTTATAATGCATGGACTATCGCCTACTTATAATGCATGGACTATAGCCTACTTATAATGAATGGACTATAGCCTACTTATAATGCATGGACTATCGCCTACTTATAATGCATGGACTATAGCCTACTTATAATGAATGGACTATAGCCTACTTATAATGCATGGACTATCGCCTACTTATAATGCATGGACTATAGCCTACTAGCAATGTTGGATATACTAACCCTTAATGTACCGGCGACGTCTTTTACATTTTATTCTAGCTATTTCTTGAGGATTTTGTGCATTTGAAGCAGGATTTGTTGTGATAATATGGGTTAAGTGCGATAGTTCGAAGCCTGTTTATTACTGGAGGACCCTTTGAGGCTGCATACAATCGTCTAATAGTAGCCAGCATAAAGTTAAAAGAACGTCGCCGGTACAGAAGAGGTTAATAATGGTGGAAATGGATATAATAGTAATGGTAGTGGTATTGTGAAAAATAACAATCACAAACATTATTTCAATATTGATAATGCTAACAAAATCATTAATATAATAGTGATAATGATTATCACATCATATACTCTCGTATAATATATTTTTAGTTACCAATGGATAAATTTAATGCAATAGCAAAAGAATTAGCAAATGACAGGAATGAATGGAGGAAGTTTGTTGGAGAAAGTACTAGAAGGTCTCTGGACCCTATTAAATAACAAACCTGGAAGGTCTTTATCCCAGATGTTGATGTGAAGAGACCTTGTCCGGAAGTATAACATCTGAGGTGAAGCCATTGAATTCAGGGGCTGATGAGTGATTGATGCTTTTTAATGCTTGTGTTCTTGCTTTTTGTGGGCGAACTATTATATGTGTTTTTCTCCTCTTTCTCCTTGCTTGTGCCTCTTGCTGATCCTCCCTACTCCTTGTGGGAGTAAGGGGTGGCCAGTTAAGTTTTTTTGTTTTTATGTTTGATTCCTAGACCTCCATCAGTCTTAAGCACAAACACACACACACACACACTAAAACACACTGATTATGATGCGCTTTAACAGTGGACTTTAGATAATATTAACCCTTCCTACCCGGCTGTCACTTTAAAAGGCAACCGCGGCAGATGGGCCGGTACCCGGGTGTCCTATTAAAATCCATAAGCTTGAAAGCCTATTAAGCTTGGTCTGAACGCTGTGCGTCCGACGCATGTAAACAAAGCCGATCGTTGCATCACCGCACCTCCAAAAACAATAAGGAGACGTCGGATCAATGTTATTGTTGTGACGTAAGACGAAATTAGTGTCTGAAAAGCTCCGACATTGTCAACATCGCGGCACAATTCGCTCCACTGAAATCGTCATCACAACTGAATCAGTTGACTTACAGAACTCTACTCAACGCCAGTTACAGATTGAAAACCGCACTACGTTTATAGATGCGTGGGAAATTTCTAGAAGTTAATATATACAAAAATACGGCCTAGACGTTTTTCGGCCAGATCGACCGGATACGACCTTCGTCGTTTGGAGGACCAGCCCAGCCCGGGCCACGAGGGTTAAACGATTTTATTCAGCTTAGGAAGAACTTGTGGGAGCTACATTGTTAGATGAGATAGTCTAGGTGTCAATAGTTATGGTGTCGATTTTTTTCCTGGCGAACGACAGTGAGCCTGCAATTTTGGACATCTCATTTTGATACCTAAAGATCCTTCCTAAATTGCATCAAATCGTAACCAAAATAATGTGTAAACAAATTAAAATCAAACGGTAAATCAATTATACAAATATAAATAATGTACAGCGGGCCTCGTATCTTCAAGGGGAGATGGGCTGGTTTTCCTGGCCCCCCTTCTCCCTTATGTTTAGCATATTAGTTTGGAGATTTTAAGAAGTTCAACCAAGTAGTTTGTCGATTTGAAGACCTTTCGTGCCATTTAGGTGTTGATTTTTTAGAGGCGAGCAATTAAGAGAAACCGGCCTTCGCCGGGACATTTTTCTATCGAAAAAAGTACAAATTTATCTGGCAGGTGGGTCTAGGGGGTGTATTTTTAAGCTTGATGCAGGTCTAGCGAGGAAACTAAAAAACTAAATGAATATATAAATAAATAGACCCACAAAAATAACCACTGTCCCTTAACACTATCTGGTCCGATGGCATGTGGAATGTTATGATATTTTGTTTAATTATTATTGAGGATTTTACTAGATTTTGTCATTTTGGAGCAATGTAGTTTAGTTTGTCTCTTAGGATAACAAAAATTTCATCACAGACTTCCTGAAGGCTATAATATGCCCACCCTGACCTTCTTTTAGGAGAAATCTAGGAGAAACTGAACTTTTACCATGCTATTGTTCTACCGAAGAATGTACAATTCCGGACAAATCAAACAGCAACACCCCGTCCACCAGCTGTGTGGTGAGGGGCTCTGCGGATTTGGTAACACTGGCAGGAGGTGGGAGGGATGTGGGTGGATGATGAGGGGAGGGATGTGGGGGGTTTAGGGGGGAGTGTGGGAGGGTGAAGAGGCAGTAATCATGGCTGGTGGGAGGAGGCAAACGAGTGACGGGGTAGGGGAGAACAGAGTGACAAGCAAATTTTCCTATAGAACAAGCTACTCCCACAAAATTTTAAATTACACCCACCTACAATATCACTGTATGCTACATTTAACAAATGTAACAGTCTGCTCTCCCCTACCCTGTCACTTGTTTGCCCCCTCCCACCAGCCACACCATGATTGCTGCCTCTTTACCCTCCCAATTCCCCCCTAAACCCCCCACATACCTCCCCTCATCACCCACCCACCCACATCCCTCCCACCTCCTGCCAGTGTTACCAAATCCGCAGAGCCCCTCACCACATAGCGGGTGGACGAGGTGTTGCTGTTTCATCTGTCCGGGACTTACATATTGAGCTTGAAGGGAGTCTCCATAGGGGGAGTGGGTTGAGGGGGGGGGGGGGAGTGATAAGTTGTAGGTAAGTCTGGGAGGCTTTTTTATTTATTTATTATTATTATTATTATTATTATTATTGTTATTATTAGTATATTATTATTTTTATTTTTTTATTTTTTTGTCATCGGGAAATTACAAATACATTGTTCACAAATGTTGAAATTAGTCCTAACCCTAATTAATCGTGATCCACACGGCGTCGCTCCATATGGTGTTAAGGGGACCCACCTAGTTTATTAATGGTGACCCACACGGCGTCACTCCATATTGTGTTAAGGGGGCCCACCTAGTTTATTAATGGTGACCCACACGGCGTCACTCCATATTGTGTTAAGGGGGCCCACCTAGTTTATTAATGGTGACCCACACGGCGTCACTCCATATTGTGTTAAGGGGGCCCACCTAGTTTATTAATGGTGACCCACACGGCGTCACTCCATATTGTGTTAAGGGGGCCCACCTAGTTTATTAATGGTGACCCACACGGCGTCACTCCATATTGTGTTAAGGGGGCCCACCTAGTTTATTAATGGTGACCCACACGGCGTCACTCCATATTGTGTTAAGGGGGCCCACCTAGTTTATTAATGGTGACCCACACGGCGTCACTCCATATTGTGTTAAGGGGGCCGACCTAGTTTATTAATGGTGACCCACACGGCGTCACTCCATATTGTGTTGAGGGGGCCGACCTAGTTTATTAATGGTGACCCACACGGCGTCACTCCATATTGTGTTAAGGGGGCCCACCTAGTTTATTAATGGTGACCCACACGGCGTCACTCCATATTGTGTTAAGGGGACCCACCTAGTATATCAATGGTGACCCCCACGGCGTCACTCCATATTGTGTTAAGGGGGCCCACCTAGTTTATTAATGGTGACCCACACGGCGTCGCTCCATATGGTGTTAAGGGGGCCCACCTAGTTTATTAATGGTGACCCACACGGCGTCGCTCCATATTGTGTTAAGGGGGCCCACCTAGTTTATTAATGGTGGCCCACACGGCGTCGCTCCATATGGTGTTAAGGGGGCCCACCTAGTTTATTAATCGTGACCCACACGGTGTCGCTCCATATGGTGTTAAGGGGGCCCACCTAGTTTATTAATGGTGTCCCCAACCGGCGTCGCTCCATATGGTGTTAAGGGGGCCCACCTAGTTTATTAATGGTGTCCCCAACCGGCGTCGCTTCATATGGTGTTAAGGGGGCCCACCTAGATTATTAATCGTGACCCACACGGTGTCGCTCCATATGGTGTTAAGGGGGCCCACCTAGTTTATTAATGGTGACCCACACGGTGTCGCTCCATATGGTGTTAAGGGGGCCCACCTAGTTTATTAATGGTGTCCCCAACCGGCGTCGCTCCATATGGTGTTAAGGGGGCCCACCTAGTTTATTAATGGTGTCCCCAACCGGCGTCGCTCCATATGGTGTTAAGGGGGCCCACCTAGTTTATTAGTGGTGACCCACACGGTGTTGCTCCATATGGTGTTAAGGGGACCCACCTAGTTTATTAATGGTGACCCACACGGCGTCGCTCCATATGGTGTTAAGGGGACCCACCTAGTTTATTAATGGTGACCCACACGGCGTCACTCCATATTGTGTTAAGGGGGCCCACCTAGTTTATTAATGGTGACCCACACGAAGTCGCTCCATATGGTGTTAAGGGGGCCCACCTAGTTTATTAATGGTGACCCACACGGCGTCGCTCCATATGGTGTTAAGGGGGCCCACCTAGTTTATTAATGGTGACCCACACGGCGACGCTCCATATTGTGTTAAGGGGGCCCACCTAGTTTATTAATGGTGGCCCACACGGCGTCGCTCCATATGGTGTTAAGGGGGCCCACCTAGTTTATTAATCGTGACCCACACGGTGTCGCTCCATATGGTGTTAAGGGGGCCCACCTAGTTTATTAATGGTGTCCCCAACCGGCGTCGCTCCATATGGTGTTAAGGGGGCCCACCTAGTTTATTAATGGTGTCCCCAACCGGCGTCGCTTCATATGGTGTTAAGGGGGCCCACCTAGATTATTAATCGTGACCCACACGGTGTCGCTCCATATGGTGTTAAGGGGGCCCTCCTAGTTTATTAATGGTGTCCCCAACCTGCGTCGCTCCATATGGTGTTAAGGGGGCCCACCTAGTTTATTAATGGTGTCCCCAACCGGCGTCGCTCCATATGGTGTTAAGGGGGCCCACCTAGTTTATTAATGGTGTCCCCAACCGGCGTCGCTCCATATGGTGTTAAGGGGGCCCACCTAGTTTATTAATGGTGTCCCCAACCGGCGTCGCTCCATATGGTGTTAAGGGGGCCCTCCTAGTTTATTAATGGTGTCCCCAACCTGCGTCGCTCCATATGGTGTTAAGGGGGCCCACCTAGTTTATTAATGGTGTCCCCAACCGGCGTCGCTCCATATGGTGTTAAGGGGGCCCACCTAGTTTATTAATGGTGACCCACACGGTGTCGCTCCCTATAGTGTTAAGGGGGCCCACCTAGTTTATTAATGGTGTCCCCAACCGGCGTCGCTCCATATGGTGTTAAGGGGGCCCACCTAGTTTATTAATGGTGACCCACACGGTGTCGCTCCATATGGTGTTAAGGGGGCCCACCTAGTTTATTAATGGTGTCCCCAACCGGCGTCGCTCCATATGGTGTTAAGGGGGCCCACCTAGTTTATTAATGGTGTCCCCAACCGGTGTCGCTCCATATGGTGTTAAGGGGGCCCACCTAGTTTATTAATGGTGTCCCCAACCGGCGTCGCTCCATATGGTGTTAAGGGGGCCCACCTAGTTTATTAATGGTGTCCCCAACCGGTGTCGCTCCATATGGTGTTAAGGGGGCCCACCTAGTTTATTAATGGTGACCCACACGGTGTCGCTCCATATGGTGTTAAGGGGGCCCACCTAGTTTATTAATGGTGTCCCCAACCGGCGTCGGTCCATATGGTGTTAAGGGGGCCCACCTAGATTATTTATGTATTATTTATCTCCCTCTCCCTCTGGCTTGTATTCATTCAGCCTACTCTTTTAAGACGTTTACCCCCATCCAGGTGTCGATTTTTTCCTGGCGAGCAGTAGCGAGCTAGCATATTATTAAATCTATATTTGACAGCAGGCTAAATTTCAATTTTTTTTCATAAACAAATGTCTCCGGCGAAGCCGGATTTCTCCATATAATACTGGCTCGCTGCCGTTCGCCAGGAATAAATCGACACCTTGATGGGGATAAACGTTTTAAAACAGTAGGCTGAATGGGGCCGAATGGATACAAGCCAGAAAAAGAGAGAAAAGGAGACAAACAAAGCAGGTCACCCCCCTTAAAGGAAAGTAGTTGTCTCAGATGTATTTATTCCTTTGATTCAGATGACGCAATTTAGTGATGTATTCAATTTACTGCCAGACGATATTATTTAAGTTAGTATGACCCTGGTAGAGGTAGATTATTGTATGGGTATGGTTTATATGAGAAAGAGAGAGAGTGTGTATGCGTATTTGTGTGTGTGTTTGTGTGTGAGAGAGAGAGAAAGGTAAAGAGAGAGAGCCCGGGTAATTTGATGGTGGTGTGGGAATGTAGGCAGAACACGCTAGGTAAAGAGTTATATTATAGAGTTGATGAGTATATCCTCTTTCTGTTAACACCTTACACAGCACGCAACGCACGCAATGCATAACACATACACACTCACATACATACACACACACTAACACACACATTCACACACACACTCTCTCTCTCTATCTATCTGTCTCTCAATATGAGAGAGAGAGAGTTCTAGAAAAGTTGCAGTTACTGAAGGAGGGAATCTGCTGCTCATTACGAATTAGTTTCGGGAACATTATTTATGAACAAGTAGAAGTAATTAAGTTTAACATTCTTCAATGCATGTTATAAAACGTTATCAACACCGTAATAACTGTCAGAGAATGCTCACGTACAGCATATATAGCGCGTTGATTGTAAGCAACCAAACACTGCCCCCCCCCCCCCCCCCCCCCCCCTTTACCATTGTGTCCTACCCTTTCAACAATATGACAAGCTGCGCCATCTATGGAACAAAATCTTCGATTGATTCAGGGAGGGGAGTGTGAGATCTTATTGTAATCAGAGCGAACAAATTACACAACGAATTGACCTAAACCCTAGGACATGGTGGAACACGCAGAATTGCGGCCCAGTGTACTGTACGTTAGAGGTATTTTAGGTGTGTTGGAAAGAAGTGAGGTGTGCTTGTTAAGTGTAGTGAAATTAATAGGAGGAGGAAGTGTTTGCGAGAGTTAGCTCAATTACTCTCTGTGTAGGTGAGGCACAAATATATACAGTGGGGGAAGCTAGACAAATGAAAGAGAAGTTACAGTAACTCCTTATCATATGCCTACAGTATGTGGCCTCCCCTGGGTAGTGTCCTGCTCGATTGGTGCCTACAATCTCCCCAACACAGAATATTAAAGGCAAGTTCTGAAGCATTTGAGCTATAGTAAGGCATTGTATTGTCTCGTTTGAGTCCGATACTGGTTCAATACGGTGAGTCACCATTAATGCTTGTGAATGTACAGTTGCCCACATAAGTTCTGTTCCTCTCTGTGATCCCCTCCCTCCACCAATCCTCTCCCACTCCCTCCTACCACTCCTGTCCCCCTCCCCCCTTACCCTTCACCCCTCCCTCCCTTCACTCCTGCCTCCTTTCCCCCTTACCCTTTACCCCTCCCTTCCGCCTCCCTCCTACCACTCTTCTCCCCGTCCCTCCCTTCCAACTTACCCTTCACCCTCCCTACAACTCCTCTCCCCCTCCCTACCTTCCCACCTCTCTCCCCTACCACTCCTCTCCACCTCCCTCCCTTCCCACCTCTCTCCCCCTACCACTCTTCTCCCCCTCCTTCCCTTCCCACATCTCTCCCCTACCCTCCCCCTCCCTCCCTTCCCACCTATCTCCCCTACCCTCCCCCTCCCTCCCTTCCAACTTCCCCCTACAGCCACTTTCACACATTCACGATGTTGGTCCCGATGTACCCCGAGGTACACAAATTGGTACATCGGCAGAGACAGTGACACGATGTACGCGTTTGACGACGAAGCCTCGACGGTGACACGTCGTAGCCATGACGGGCCAGATGGTACCATGGTTGCAACACAAGGGCACCACGTCAATTCCCTAACGGTCCAAATTCCGGTCAAAACCGTACCCCGACGTGGCACGAGGGGAAGACGACGAGGGGGGATGGACTTACGATGGTGTTACGTGTGTGACACGGCGAACACGACGCCACAACGACAGACGGGGTGACATACACAATTCGATATAAAGGGGCCGGTTCTGGAACCTGTACCTCACTCTACACACCTCCCAACCCTCGGCCACACGTCAGCACCACTCGCCCTACCCTACACCATGGATGAACTCGAGGTCCTGCAGCTGCAGGTAGATCTGGCAGCACATCAGGCAAGATTAGATGTTGCCCTGTACAGAGCCTTGCAGGATGTGCAGGATGCCAAGGTGCCACCCAGGATACGGAGAAGGCAGGTCTGGACACGGAAGTGGCTGTTGAGGCGAGGGCAGTACAGCCACTATGACAACCTGCTGAAGGAGTTGGCTGTGGAAGACACCACCTCCTACAAATATTTCCTGCGGGTGGATAAAGCCATGTTCGGAGAGCTGCTTGAACGTGTTGGCCCACTGGTAGAGAAGCATGACACGTTTTGGAGGAAAGCCGTCCCACCTGGTATGAGTCTGGCTATCACCCTACATTACCTGGCTACAGGGGAGTCACCGCCATCATGTTCAGCGGAAAAACTAGCTGTGATTTAGTATTAAAATTAAAATAACGATAACAAAAAAACGATATACCGGTACCGGTATATCTCATATAGTTTATAATATAACAGTGCGTTTAATCTCCACAGGTAGGCTACACTTCGTGATGAATCATATTTTCTCTAATTGTGGGTAAAATGTATTGATATAAACCTATCTTGTGCGGATATGGTACCTGCACGTCACTCTACACCAGGGGTGTCAAACTTATTTGCTCTGGCGGGCCATGTTTGACACCGTACAATATTGTAGGGCCGCATTACCCCTTCTGTACCGGTGACGTCTTTTATATTTTATTGTAGCTATGTTTAGACCCTTGCCTGTGGAGATTAAACGCACTGTTATATTATAAACTATATGAGATATACCGGTATCGGTATATCGTTTTTTAATCGTTATTTTTATTTTCATACTAAATCACAGCTATTTTTTCCGCTGAACATGATGGCGGTGTTTAGAATATGCTATTCATCAATATTGGACTTTATAGAAATAAATCTATAACAATAGTTTTTCTCTTTTTTTAGAATCCCAACCTCACCAAAATATTCGCTCTCAGTTGGTTTTCACCCATAATAATTGTTTTTTGTATTTCATTTTTTTATGAACGGCAAGAGGAAAGGTTATTATATAAGCTTTCAAAAAAAAATAAAAAAAATAATAATATATGGAATTTCACTGTAGGAGAAAGTTACTGTTCAGTCCCCGCCTGTACTTTCCCTCCCCATTTTTACCGATAAAAAATAGATAGGGTAAGACGGGGTAATTTCGCCGCGGGGTAATTTCGCCACGGCGCTAATAATTTGCATTCAAACGCCGATATCTCCGAAACTATTGCATGGATTCAGCTGCAGTTTGGCTTAGGCAGCATGACCAAAATATTATATATTTTGTTTTTATTTTTTTGGGATTAAAAACAATCCGTTAATGTTCCCGATGCACCCAGATGCCAACACGTGTATACCGATGAAACCCGGTGCTCAACACGCCGTCCAAACGTCAACAACACGATGTACGATGTACCCAATGGTACCACGCCAAAAGTCCATCGTGCAAAATTTTTGAACAAATCCAAAATTTTGGTGACCAAGCCCGATTTGCCATGTCCCGCACCGTTGGTAACACGCCGCTCCCCGATGACCCCGACACACGTTGGGGATTGCACCACGTTGTGTCCCGATATTCAAATCGGGGTACATCGGGACCAACATCGTGAATGTGTGAAAGTGGCTTACCACTCCTCTCGCCTTCCCTCGCTTCCCCACCAACCCTCCCCCCACCCATTAGCACCTTATCTTCCCTACGGCCACTGTCGGTTAAAGAAAGTTACCATTTATCACTCCCATAATTTTACATTTATTGGGGTTTTATTATCCTGCTCACCGCGTTGTCATAGTCATGCAGCTCAAGTTATTGTTTTCACTCCACGTATTTCTCTCTCTGTGTGTAAATAATATAAATAATTGTAGGTTTATTGTTCACTTTGAATCCTGAGACTTACAATCTACATAGTATAATCTTAACCTAGGTGCAGAACAATGCCTAGTCTACCATAAGGGGAGTTATTATTTATTATATTATATTTTTTTCTCTTAGACATCCATCAAGTTCAACACACTACCCCTACGACCCCCCTCCCCCCAAAAAAAATAGGAGACAAAGTTGTGCATTTGTTCGTTCCTCCTACATTTCAGGAACAAAATATGAAGTGGGGAACTTAGCATAACAATTGTGCATTTTGTGAGGAAAGCACCAAATTTGGCACACTAGTAAACTATCCTATTATAAACAGATTTGGATATTGGGCCATCTCAAATTCAGTCCCTGATGGCTGTGGCAGCAATTTTCCAAAATGGCCGCTAAAGCGGTTACTATAATTTCACACACCCTTATATAAGTGTACCAGTCGAAGGATAATACTAACACTAACATTGGTCTGAACATTTATTAAAAGCTGAATTAAGAAAAACATAACCTGTAGCCACCACAAGTTTAAAGATAGCCGCCATGTTGCAAGATGACTGCTAATTATTTGTTGTACCGGACGACTATCTCACTCATAGAAATTGATCGAGTTGTCTGATTTAAATTATTTTAGTGTCAATTTGCCAATGTTAGGCTATTCTAAAACATAATATTTAAACACTTGCATGCCACTAGAAAATCAAAGATTGCCTTTTCTCAAAATGGCCGCCACTCATGGCATCGAGTTATTCACATACTAGTGAACATCTATTTACTGTTTGGTATGATATCGAAATTGTTCTGAAGCAGTGACACAGTTTGCTCTGTTAATGTTCTCTCAATTTTGTGAGCACTCTCCCTCAGACACACACAAGTGCGGCCTTTTTGCACTTGCAACGCTTCACTTGCACTTGCACGATACTAGCTTATAGCAGGTGTGGGCTGCTTTAGGTAGCTTCGTCCAGTGTGGCTCGTACACCCCCTCGTCATTCTTGACCCAGTCCCAGCTGGATGGAAGAGGCAGCTCTGGCATTGGTAGCAGTGTTTGACCCCTCACATGGCCTCCTTGGTAGGCCGCCCTCTTCACATGCTCCTCCAGAGCTGCCTTGGTTGGCGGGATCAGCTGCACATTGTTCTTCTTCGCGAAAAGTTTCTTTCGGGCCTTGTCAATGTCCTTACACGTGCTGGTTCTGTCATAGAGCAATATGACGAACCTCTCGATGGTGTGCATGCCATTGTCTGGTATGCCACTTGATGCAGAGGATAGCTTCAGCAGTGCGTCTGTAAGTTCTGGCAGAACGGTCCAGATTGTCCAGGCAGTCTTCTTACCATGTCCAGTAAAACTAGATACAGTGTCAGAGCGTGAAACATAGGGAGTGCCTGTGCCTTCTCTGGTCCTAGGCCAGCTGCTATTTCGTGGGCTACCAGGTACCGAAAACTCTTCCCAGTGCCAAATGCCAGCCACAGTTCATCTTCTGGTTGCAGTCCCTGGGCCACTGACACAGCCAACACCACGACATCGGTGTCAACTGTCTTGATCAGTATCTTGTGGTGACCATGGATGGCTGCGTAGGATGCACGCAACAACATTTGACTGTCAGCTTCTTCGTGGCTGCATGGGGCGAGCAAGGCCAGGTCTTGCAGCGGTGGCTTTCTCAGGACTGCTTCTCCATCAGTGATAACCAGCTGCTTGTCATCCTGGTCAAACCACTTGAAGAATGCTTCTGATTGGAACTTGAACAGCTTGGTCTTGTTGGTGTCCACTCGGAGGAAGTTCTGCCAGTTTCCAGGTATAACTGCTGCTCCGACCACGCGTCTATGCACTCCTTTTCCACGCTTTGATCTTACACTGCCTTTCAGTGAATCAGCAACGTAGCAGTCCCAGACAAGATCCAGGCGTGACACAGTCTGAAGCTTTGTTGACAGGTACGGTACAAAGACATCCCGGGCATAGTTATCAAAGTTTTTGGCTACCGCAGGCTTCCGCATCTGGACAATGACTGCCCCATCAAGAACTAGGAAGGTGGTATCAGGAGCCTCTGATTGGGCATTGGAGAACTCTTCAAAGCATTTGAGGAGATCACTCTTCGTACCTAGATGGAGACTTTCTCCCTCGGAGAGAGCTGGAGGACACGCTTGATTCTCATGACGAAAGAACTCTTCAAGGTTTACATCCCTCGTCTGGCAACCAATGTAGAGTCGTGAGAAAAGTGCAACGTCGTTCCTGAGAGAGGCCAGCTGCTGTTTCCCTTTGCTCACACTTCTCGGGGTGGAAGTGCTGAACACCTTCAGCTTGTTCCGATGAATTGCATCATCAATTGGCTTGGTCCTTTCCACCAGGCATTCTCTGGTGAAAGCCTGGAACTGCTCTTGGCCAATCTTCTTCACATTCCTGACAGTCTCAACTGCAGTATGACCTGCAATTTCCTTTGTGTCAAGGACAACCAGATCCATGCTCTCTTCTTCAAAGGGGTTGCCAAGCTCTTCTATGACGCTGACAAGGGCGCGGACATCCTTGGTGAAAGAGGTCTGCACACTTGGTGTCTGGTCGTGATGACGTGTGTCCTCTCGCCTCCCCCAGTGTTGATGGCCGTCTTGGAACTCTTCTATGGCCCTGGCAACTTCTGGCCCGGCAATCATTCAACGCCGCAGGGCACTTGGGTTGCCAGTGAGGCCGACTGCTCCACCATCTCGTTTGATGCATGCGTTAATCTGTTCATGCGCCTGGTCGATTGGGATAGAAGAGAACACGTTCTTCGTCTTCCGTACAGTGAAGTTGCCATCCCTAAATTCTCTGGCTACATCTGGGTGCTTCATTGGGAGTGCAACCATGTCCCTCAGGTGAACAGGGACCCACCTGGCACAGTGTGTGTGGCCTAAGGCATGAAACCATGGGACCAGTTCCGTCAGGGCATCAAGGTACATCGTGAATGAAGCCTGCCGCAGAGAACGCACGCAGACCAGTACCAACATCTCTAGTTCCAGCACAGTTGCCCAGTGCTGAAAGTTGGGAATGTCTTCTCCTCTCTGGTGACACCAGTCTTCGAACTCAGGCAGGTCTTCTGCATCATCAAAATATGTCATACAGTGGTGTTCATATGCACGGTGTTGCAGGATGTGCAGTGCCGCTGCAGTGATTTGATGAGCTCTTCTTTTGCGGGTGACGTGGGCAGCTCGCAGGAATGAGTCGGCTGTCCCTGTCGTTGCAATCTCGGCTTGCACCAAGGCTTGTACCCAACCACTTCCTCGCAGCCAGTCGCCCAACGTCTTCAGGGCGGTCATCTCGATGTGGAGCCCACCAAACATCACTACCGTCTTTTCTTCACCATATTTCTCTGGCCACTTCTACTGAATCTGCTTTGCCAAGGCAAACAGTGGCTGGTCCAAGGTGACGACAGGTGTCTGGCCAGGATTCACATGTTCTACAGCATTCTTCACCACATCCATGGAGTGCCGGATCATGGCCACTGTGTGGGCACTTTCAAGGAACAGTGGAAGCAGGGCGGTTGGGCTGATGGTTCGAGTTAACGGCGGCTGGCGACTGGCATGTAACGCTGACCACGTTATGTTCTTGTCTGTCCCAGTGTTGCTCTCTAGGACCCGCTTTGCATGCTCTAGCCACAGGTATTCCTCCTCAGTCTGCTCCTTGAAGTCGTCTCTGGTCAAGGACACCACTTTAGTAGCTGGAACAGACAGGTTCTTCATGCTGGTAGTGACTGGGGGCACATCAGTATAGTAGTGTGGCAAGTGGCCGACCATCTTCGAGCTAGCATCTCTAGATCCACCAACGATTACAATGCTTCGTTCCGCTCCTTCACCAGTGAAAGAGGGGTGCTGGATGAGGGAGATGGCTGTACCATGGAAGGACTCTTTCGCTGTCGTTGAATTGGGATTGTGGTCGATATTGTCTATGGCTGACGTTGTGAAGACATTGCTGCGCATCTTTGAGGGGCAGACCACTTGTTCTCTGTGAAACTGTTGGCAGGCACTGTTTCCCATCTGAGCTGAGAGCTGGAGGGCACGGGCATAGGAGATGCTCATGCCCAGGTGTGACAACCTGTCTACTAACTCCCTCTTTCGTGTGTGAGGATGCAACATCATCCCTACGTATGTGGGAACTGGGGTCTCCTGTGCAGCACTGTGCCTGGCAGTTACGGGTCATGTGGTGCAATGTGCCGGCTTGTACGTGATGCAGTTAAACTTCAGCAACTGGGCAATGGCAAGTGCTGCAGGGGTTGTGTCTGCCATCTGATCCTTAATGCTGGGACCCTCTAGGACCATGTTTACCAGGGCAAGCAGCAGTGATGGCACATATTCTTCTTGGCATCATTCAGGGAATCCGTTGAAGGGCTTAGCTTCTTCAAACATGTGGCGGCGCACGGTTTGTGCAGCACGTGCAAGATGGACCACATCATTACCAATGTCCAGCTCACAGGCTTTGATGAGAGCAGCCCCAACATCTTCTTCAAATACCAGCAGGACGTCTCTTCCCTTTGTGTGTGTGCACATGTCAGGGAACTGGGTAAGGAGTCTCCGCTTCAGTCGTGTGGAATGGATCCTTGTGTCGAGCTTAACCCCTAGCTGTTCCATTCTGGACTGATAGAGCTCTACGAGATTACCTAACTTGAACACCGGTGCTGTCTCCTCATCTAGCCTAGTTTCTTCTATGTAGAGGACCAGTTCGGCAAAGACAATACCTGATAATTCTCGCTCCTTGTCTTTGTACTTGGGTCCCTCAGACTGGGCCTTTCTAACACGGTTGTGCAGCACTGATAAGCACTTCTTATGGTACTTGGCGTCCTGGGCGATCATGTCCCCGGCACTGAGTCGGCCGAGCAGTTCTGTGTCTTCAAGAATGGCTGCCCAGTCTCGAACTTTACTGTCCATTTGAAATGTTGCAACTTCGTGAAGACCATCGGTTCCTGCAGGTTGTCTGCAGAAGAAACACTGGGCTTCTTGGGCCTTCTCTGTACTGGATGATCTTGAATGAAATCTGGTGCGTTTGCACGCATCTGGTACGTCATGGATCTCTCCTTCTGTCATGAGTGTTCACTTTTCTGCTCTTTGCAATTTTGTATTGTTATAGTTGAGCTTGCATGTTTGATGGTACAAAGCATTGTTTGCAACCATAGCCGCTTCAATGCCATACCCTTCATTGAGTCTTTCCAACTGAAGTGTTCCTGGAAGTTGCCCAAGCTCCCTGAATCTGATCAAATTGGCTGCGAGTGAACTGTACCCACTCCCAGAGTCTTTTCGCTTGGACTGTGAAGGACATGTCAGAGACTCTGCTTTGTCCTCTTGACAAATGATACACAGCTTCCAGTTAGTTTGAGTTGGGTGCGTTGATGATGATGTTGATGGGACAGGACGCTCAAGGCCACCCAATTGGAAGCTCTTGGACATAGTCAAGTTGTTCAATGTTACACTAGGCTATATCTTCTGTTCACCAGCAAGCACCACCATCAGGATCTGGAAATTTAGAGAGTAGGATAAATTAGTTATGAATTACACCGGTTTTCTCCTAGCCCATAGTCATAAATACCATTGCCACTTCTACTACCAGGTGCCAAACCAACAGTGCAATATATGTTTATCATTGGTTTTCATTCAGAATCTGTGTCTTAACGCCTTACGAGCGGGCCCGTAAGGAATTTCTACTACCCGCCAAGCGGGGGGTTTTACCCTAAATGGCCTTATTTCCATGCTCTTTTTCATGCATAAACAAGAGCCAGAGCGTAATACAATTATATATCTCTGAAAGGGCGTTAATTCAGCTTTCCAATGACACCAGAACCATCCTCCTATGACCACGCGTTCTCTTGCAACGATCGTGCAAGACGAAGGAAAAATCCCTAAAATACGGTAATTTCTTGACATAATTCCCTGTGTAGTGAGGGAGGGAGGGTGGATGTGTGTGGAGTGAACGTCAGTAGGCCCGCTGGACCCATGGCGAACGGTCAGAGCCCGACCTACGCTCCGCCCACCGCTCGTCTCTCTCTCTCGGGCCCCGCTAAAGAAGGGTTAATAAGACTAATTAGTCCCCTTTAACTTTTTTCTCAACCAAATCAAATGTTCACTTTCTTTGACCATTATTGGACCTTGATTAGTAAATAAACTTTCACTGTCAACCTGCATTTCTCTCCAGTAAAGCAGATATGTATCGTAACAGTAACCGCTGGCGGCCATTTTAAAAATTGCTGCCACAGCCATCAGGAGCTGAATTTGAGATGGCCCAATATCCAAATTTGTTTATAATATGATAGTCTACTAGTGTGCCAAATTTGGTGCTTTCTTCACAAAATGCACAATTGTTATGCTATATTTACCTTAGCTGCCGGACTTTCCTAGATTGCTTGCTAGACCTCCATCAAACTTCATTTTATTTTATTTGTTCAATCAATGTTCTTCAGAGCTTTCTCAGTGTATATACAGTCTAGCTCCTCCCTTACTGAGAGTATAAGGGTGGTACCCGCCTGTCAACATATTCCCAACCCCTATTCTGTCCAACTCTCTAACGCAAGAGTAAACCGACTTTCCCAGTCTTTCTTCTACTCAACAAGTTAACTCTGGAAAGCTCTCGCTAATTCTGTCTTTCCTTCATCCCATGACTTAAACTCCTTCAAGCTCCGTGTGTCAAGACATTTTGACTCTATAGTGTCTTTAACTTGGCTTTCTGTTACTCTTTCAATTGGGGTGGGGGTGGGCACTCGTTACAAGCAGCTTTGTCTTTTGTTCCCTTCTTAACCCCTTCTGTACCGGTGATGTCTTTTAATTTTATTCTGGCTACAATTAAAAGAGTGTATTCATTTTAAAAAGGGCTTCCAGCAATTTAACGGGCTTCGAACTATCTCTCTTTAACCTTTTTACTACCAAAGATCCTTCTTAAACTGCACAAAATCGTCTAAATATACCTAGAATAAAATTACACAGACATTGCCGGTATAGAAGTGGTTGAACATTAATATAATTACACAGACATTGCCGGTATAGAAGTGGTTGAACATTAATATAAAACTCGAAAATATTCTAACGAAAATTGAGATTCAAACGAAAAGGGAAGCGCTGTTTGAACTATTATATGTGTGTAGTGAGTTACTTGGGCTGTGCTGGCAGGGCGTTATCCTTTAACGTTCTGTGTTTATCAAAGTACGTTGGGATATATTTTAAAGATTGAACATTGATCAAGTTTATGTTGCTGGTGGGAATTGTATTTTACGCTTAAATGTTTGTGGATGAAAAGGAAAAATGTGAGCGAAGTGACTTGTTAGCAAATTGACCTGTTGGAGAATTGTCTTAGCAGTGAAGTGACTAAGGGGCGAACTGCCCGGTAATTACTATGACCTCCCCGCTGTTTACTCCTGTTTACTCCCTTATCATTTAACATAATTATACCACTGTTTTGAACATTCTCTCTGTCTCTCTCTCTCTCTCTCTCTCTCTCTCCCTCCCCCCCCCCCTCTCTCTCTCTCTCTCTCTCTCTCTCTCTCTCTCTCTCTCTCTCTCTCTCTCTCTCTCTCTCTCTCTCTCTCTCTCTCTCTATGTATATATATGTGTATTTGAACATTTGACATTTCATTTTCTCAACCTAGTGATTAAAGTAGAAGTTTTCTATGAACACATTTGGTTTCACATGAACGTTTTCTTACACATAATACTAGATTGTGTGTAAGTGTAGGAATATTGGCAGTAATATACCCATATATAATACGGATAGACTGGTAAACCACTATAAATATACCCAATGTTTGATATACCTTTGCCATACCATTTTTGTACCATTGATTTTTATCGCTGTACAGTCGGCCTAACAAGTGATGTCTCTGCACCAATTATGTTGTGATCAATAATTGGTCTCAGCAATAGTTACACATGATTTCTTATTTTTCATTGAGATATACAAACATATTCTTACACTTACTTACCCTATTCAACATCTGACAGACACAAATACAGCACAGAACGAGTCAAACCAGACTACAGCTGAGACATGACTTATTAGCGCCACGGTACACGGTACGTTCTAAAGACATAGTTATCTGCTATCCTTTTTTCTTTGTTTATGAAGGAGACAAAAGGCATAGTTGCCTGTAACAAGCATTTCCCACCTGCGTAAAGCAGACAATTAACTCCTTGAGGATTATGACGCGTGTTAGCATGATATTCTGGCTATCATTACAGGTATTTATACATATTTCAAGGTATCAGAATGTAAAATCTCATTAAGAACATAAGAACCTAAGAAAATGGGAGTCTGCAAAAAGCCGATCGGTCCACACAAGGCAGATCCCTGTCACACCCAACCCCAATTACATAACAACATAAGGTCATAAGATCGCGGGAGACTGCATATGGCCATGCGGCCCACATGAAGCAGCTCCCATTCACACCCAGCCCATATCACCCATATGGGAATCCAACTTATGCTTAAAGCTTTCAACTGTTTCTGAGCTAATTACTGTTCTGGGCAGTGCATTCCACATATTAACAACTCTATTTCCAAACCAGTGCTTTCCTATATCTTTCCTAAATCTAAACTTATCTAACTTGAAACCATTTGAGCGGGTTATGTCGCCGTTCTTTAGCTTTAATACCTCATCTATATCGCCCTATTTAAACCTTTTATCCATTTAAATACCTCTATCATGTCTCCCCTACATCTTCGTCTCTCTAGTGAGTGCAGGCCTAAGACTTTCAACCTCTCCTCATACGATAAATTTCTAATATTATGTATCTTTTTGGTCATTCTTCTTTGGACTGCCTCTAAAGGGTCGATATCCATTCTATAATAAGGGCACCAAAATTGAACAGCATAGTCTAAATGGGGTCTTACTAGAGCTAAGTATAGTTTTAAGAAAACTTCAGCAGTCCTGTTGCTAACACTCCTAGATATGAATCCTAGAATTCTATTTGCCCTATTCCTAACACTTATATACTGTTTTCTGGGTTTCAGATCATTACTAATGAGCACCCCCAGATCCTTCTCACACTCTGAGTTATCCAATTCTACATTGTCTAGTTTGTATTTAGCATCTAAATTACGATTTCCAATCCTTAATACCTTACATTTGTCTATATTGAAACTCATCTGCCAATTTATGGACCACTCGTGCAAGTGATCGAGATCATTTTGAAAACATTCCCTGTCACTAGCTGACTCTATTATCCTACCTATTTTAGTATCATCAGCAAATTTACTGATCCTACTCTTTATGCCCGAGTCAAGATCATTTATGTAGATAATGAACAGAAGGGGCCCCAAAACCGACCCTTGGGGGACCCCACTTTTAACTAATCCCCAGTCCGATTTTACACCATTTATACTAACTCTCTGTTTCCTACCAATCAGCCATGACTTAATCCACTTAAGTAGCATCCCCCCAATACCATGTCCTTCTATCTTCTTTAACAGCCTTTCATGTGGAACTTTATCAAAGGCCTTACTGAAGTCTAAGTAAACTATATCATATGACTTGTCGTTATCTACCGCTTCATAAACCTCGGAGAAAAAACTGAGTAAATTTGTTAGGCAGGATCGTCCTGGAGTGAAACCATGTTGAGAGGGATTTATTAACTTGAACATATCTAAGTGATTTCTAATTTTCTTGGCAATAATTGATTCTAGCAATTTCCCTATAATTGATGTGAGACTAATAGGACGGTAATTTGATGCTATGGACTTATCACCTTTTTTGAATATCGGAATTATATTTGCGAGCTTCCATGAATCAGGAACTAAGCCTAAAGCTAGTGAATTATTAAATAGGTGAGTTAATGGGTAACTTAATTCGTCCTTGCATTTGTTTTAATACCCTAGCATACACCTCATCTGGACCTGGAGATTTCTGGGGTTTTAGTCTATCTATTTCCTTAATTACTTCGTCACTAGTGACCTGAACTGTGCTTAATATTTCGTCTATACTACCGTTAAAAACTTGGTTGACTACTGGAACTTGATCTAAATTTTCGTTTGTAAAAACAGAAAGGAAATGACTATTTAGAGTATTGCACATTTCTAACTCATCATCTGTAATCTCACCTATCACATTCTTAAGGGGCCCTACTGTATCCTTTATCCTAGATTTATACAATTGATAAAATGCTTTAGGGTTGTTTTTAGATTCATTTGCTACCTTGATTTCGTAGTTTCTTTTTTCCTTACTAATTTCCTTCTTTACCTGCCTCGACAAGTTATGGTGATATCCTATAAGGTGGATTTCGCCTATCTGTATTTTTCTGTCTCTTTCTACCTATAAGATCTACTAATTTATTTGTCATCCATTTTGGTTGGTTTGTATGTGATCTAAATGTTCTTCTTGGTATATATTTATCTTGTTCGCTCTGTAAGGCAGAGATGAACTGATTATACACTCTATTTAAATTTTCAGTTGGTTGTCTAACTATCTCAGCTGTGTGACCCACCTGGCCCTGACCTCTCGGTTCTGCTGGAACTAATCGGCTTACTTGATCTAAATCTCCTGCCTCCCCTTTAATTCTGAGTGATCGTTTTAATCCCCTAAAATTGGCTTTTCTAAAGTCAGGGATAAGAACCTTATTTTCCTTTGGTTTATGACTTAATTATATAGATAAATATATTGATTTATGGTCACTGTTCCCTAGCTGGTCGCCCACTTCTAAATTTGTTATCCAATTTTCTCTGTTGCTAAGAACTAGGTCAAGAATATTATATCCTCTAGTTGGCGAATTTACAAATTGAAAGAGAAAGTTGTCTAGTACTACTTCAAGAAAATCTTCGGATTCGTTATTGCTATTTTGATTAACCCAGTCTATCTATACCTGGAAGATTAAAGTCGCCTAAAATGCAAACATTATTATTCTGAGAAGCCTTACTGATTTCTTCCCATAATAATTTGCCTAAATTTCGACAAAGACAGGGTGCCCTATATATGGTTCCCAAAATAATTGTCTCACCTTCCCCGCTAATCTCTACCCACACACTTTCATTATCGCTATTTGTTTTAATATCTGATCTAAGGCAACATTTCAAAGTATCCCTGACATAAATTGCAACTCCACCTCCCCTTCTGTCTGTTCTGTCATATTTAAATACATTGTATCCTGGCATATGAAATTCTGCTAATAGATGTCTAGAGTCAGTATTTATCCAGGTTTCTGTAATCGCTACAATGTCTATATTTTCCTTGCTAACAATTGCCCTAAGCTGATCCATTTTGTTACATAAACTTCTACAATTTGTATAATATACCCTCAACTTATTACTATTTTTTGTAACTAATTGTCTATCGTTTTTAAGTAACTTATTATTGTCTTCGATTGCACTGCAGTCAATGCTATCATAATAGCATTGTCTAACGACATTTCCATCTTCCGTTGCACCATCACTACTATCATTAGCAATATAGTCATCATTTTTAGCATGAAACTGAATATACTTATCGCTTTCGCCTGACGCTAAAATTGTTCCATTTAACCTCTCATTTATACTCTCAATATTTCTGTTCAAAACCCCACAACCACCCTATCTAAAGAACTAGCTAATGTGGAAACCCCTAACCGTGAAAGATGAACCCCATCCCTTGCATAGAAACTATCCCAGTTATCAATGAATGGTATTGCTTTTTCTTTGCAATATTTCTCCAACCGGCAATTGACACCAATCGCCCTGGATGTCCATTCCTTGGGAACTCCTCTTCTGGGTAGGATACAATGTACTACAGGGATCCCTCCCTTCATCCTAACCTTATCTAACACATCCCAATACTGCTGCAGCAGTTCCTCACTTCTACCCTTACCAACATCGTTACTCCCGGCACTGAGACAGATAATGGGGTTATCTCTACTATCTTCCAAGATGTGGTCCATCTTCTCTAAAACCCTCCCAACTCCATGGCCAGGCAGACACACAACCTTCCTAAGTTTAGTGCGGGTAGCCCTAACTAAATGTCTTACCATGGAGTCGCCCACAATCGACACAGACTTACCTTCTCGGGACACAGACTTACCTTTCCCTCGGGATCGTCTATTGGTGACCATGGTAGCATGAACATTAAGTAATGTTGGTGAAGGGTCAACCCCTTCAGCAATCGAGGACACCTTTCCTAACACTTATCGGGCTATCAGTAAACGGTTTTGTTCAGCTTCGAAAGGGGTTTTTATGATGTCAGAGGGCTAAGTTAGTTATGTTATTATTATTATTTTTCATAATTTGATCCCTAGACCTCCATCAAACTTAACTCTTTATCCCTTCGAGTACCAGCGACGTGCGTTATTTTTGTTTATCTAGGTATATTTATACAATATTATATAGGTTAAGAAGGATCTGTGGTAGTTAAATGTGTTGGTCGAGATAGCTTGAAGCCTTATATTTGCTAGAGATCCGTCCTAAGCTGAATAAAATCGTCTAATTGCTGTCAGAATATGATGTAAAGGACGTCCCTGGTACGGAATGAGTAGACAACCAGTGCCGTCCTTTTAACTGTATGTTGGCTACTATCAGACGATTATATTCACTTTAAAAAAAGCCTCCAGCAATGAACAGGCTTCGAACTATCTCACTTAACCAAATTTATTATAGCACAGACCCTTATTAAACTGCATAAAATTGTCTAAATATAGGTAGAATAAAATGAGATAGCCGTCGCCGGTACTGTACACAAAAATACTAACAAAATTCCTACAATTGTCGGTGGGAAAATTCACCAACAAAAGGCCGGCTCCTCCTAAATTATAGACTCGCATTCGCTCGCCAGGTTGCTCGCCAGAAACAAAATTATCGACACCTAAATTTCACAAAAGGTCTTACAATCTACAAAAAGACTTGAAAACGCCAAACTAGTAGGGCGTACGTCTTGAAAACTCAATGGGTCTTAACACCAGGGAAAATGGGGATCCAGAAAATAAACAACACGCTCTTAAACCTTAAGTTTACTTGACGTTATATATTCATATGTAATCAATGCCAGTATTCCCTCTCTGAAGGCTTGCCCCTTCTGTACCGGTAACGTCTTTATATGTTAACTAGCATGGGTACCCGGCGTTGCCCGGGTTTAAATTATACTACCATAATCACCATCATCAATCACTACTACCACAATCATCACAATACTACTACTACCATAATCACCGGCCTCGACCTCCCTGTGCCTCATTAAACGGCGACCTCGATTTCGGCCGCTAAATGACCTCCGATTTTGGATCTGACCTCATCCGTACCCCAATTTTGGGGGCTGCGAACAACTTTCGTTCCATACACCTTTTCGATCGAAGGCCTCCTTCTGCCCCAAACGGCAATTTTTCAAATTTGTTCATTTTTGTTTTCAATTTCGGCCTCGAAACGACCTCTGATCGTGGCCTCGTCCCCTCTATGACCTGACCCAGGTCAATTGACACCCACATGCAAAGTTTCAGCTCCCCAGGTCCAAAACTGCGGCCGCCTATTAAGAACACACACACACACACACACACACACAGACAATCGAAAATATTATATAGATGCTAGCTATATTTTGACGATTTTGTGCAGCTTAAGAAGGATCTGTGGTAGTAAAAAGGGTTAAGTTAAATAGTTCGAAGCCTGTTAATTGCTGGAGGCCCTTTTGAAACTGAATACAATAGTTCTAGTAGTAGCCAGAATAAAGTTACACAGACGTAGCCAGTGCAGGAGGGGAGCTTAGGGTATTTTATGTCCCGGGCACTGAATAACTCTCTTGTTGACTATAAAGGGGTGAAGAAGTAGATCCTAATTATACATTGTTTTGTTTTATGTTGTATGAGGGTATTTTTTAAAGGGAAGGTTTGTATTAGTTTTGTTTGTGTTTATTGTTATTGCATAGTCTATCTATATTATTATTATTATTGTTATTTTGTTTTTGTTGTTGCTCACTGTAACCCAATCAAGCTTAAGGGGGGACACCGTTTTTTGTTTTATCTTTCTCTCCTTTTCTGTCTTTCTCTGGCTTGTATCCATTCGGCCCCATTCAGCCTGTTTTAAGACGTTTATCCCCATGTAGGTGTCGATTTCTTCCTGGTGAGCGACAGCGAGCCAGCATTGTATGAAGAAATCTGGCTTCGCCTAAGACATTTTTCTAGCGAAAAATGTACAAATTTAGCTTGCTGTCAAAATAAAAATATAAATATGCTGGCTAGCTACCGCTCGCCAGGAAAATATTCACACCTGGATGGGGGTAAACGTCTTAAAACAATAGGCTGAATGGGGCCGAATGGTTACAAGCCAAAGAGAGAGGGAGAGGAAGAGAAAAAAAGCGAGGTGGGCTCCCTTAACAATGTTGTCACAATGTTGTCGAAAAAAATGTGTGCATTTTATAATAATATAATGCCCTGCCCAAAGGATAGCTCCTCTTAAATGGCAGGCTCTCTAACACTCGCCAGGAAAAAATATCGGCACCTAATATTTGTTCCTATGTGTATGAGGGAGACAAAGGGTAAAGCTGTCTGTAACAAGTGGTCGATATTAAGAAATGGTGAGGAGATTGTAGGCACCAATCGTTCAGGGCTAGACCCAGGTGAGCTTATAGGCATGTGATAAAGAGTCGCTGGAACCCCTGTTTCATTTGCTTGGCCTCTCTTACTGATTTTCTTTGTGCCTCATTTACACTGAGAGCAATCCAGCTAGCTCTCACAAACACCTCCTCCTCCTATCCACTTCACTACACTAAACATGCACACCACACTTTATTCCTCCACACCAAAATTTAAAAAAACAAAATGATGAATTCTTGCCCAGCCTCGGAGTCCCTAGAAGGGGGGGGGGGGGGGGGGGGGACCATAAATGCCCCTACACCCGACCGACCATCCCCTGACGACCCTACAAAATTACCTGGACCTCGGCCTGTTACTCTTTCTATTAATTTCTGCAAAATTCGCAGACTTTCCTCTAACTTTCACTCAGTTGAACACCATCTCCCCTCCTACAAACCTGATCTTCTCTTCCTCACCGAAACTCAGGTGTCTGTAGCAACATCCAGCAGCCCCTTCTCTGTATCCTCCTACTTTCTCTATCCTAGTTTCAAAGCCAAAGGCGGATGTTGTGCATATGTGCACAACAAACTCACTTGCTTTCGTGTTCCCGATTTCGACTCCTCTGAATTCTCAACGTTATGGCTCAAACTTTCCTGTCATTCTCTTACTAAATATTTCTGTGCTGTCTATCTTTCCCCTAACTCTACCAACTTTCCCAAATTCTTTGACTATCTAAACTCTACAGTGGAACACATTCTATCCAGTTCTCCTTTCTCAGAAATCTCCATCTTAGGAGATTTCAACGTTCACCACCGCCAATGGCTCTCCTCTCACACTACTGATCCACCTGGTGAACAAGCCTACGTCTTTTCTATCATAAATGACCTAAAGCAGTTAGTTCAGCAACCCCCCCGTATCCCGGATCGCATCGGAGATCGGCCCAACATTCTTGACTTGTTTCTAACTTCTAACCCTTCTTCTTATACTATCGATCTTTTCTCTCCTTTGGGCTCCTCCGACCATAAACTTATCTCTGTCACCTGTCCTATCTCTCCAGTACGGCCACCCGATCCTCCTAGCCGGCGGCGCTTGTGGCACTTTGGCGCTGCCGACTGGGAGGCTCTCCGGCAGTACTTCTTTGATTTCCCATGGAATAATTTCTGCTTCCGTGGCCGGGGTCCCTCGGAGAGTGCTGAACGCATTACCGAGGTAATCCTATCGGGCATGGAAGCATACATTCCAGTCTCTTTCTCTCAGACTAATGCTAAAAAATCTTGGTTTACTCACGCCTGTTCTACTGCTGTCCGCAATAAGGAGGAAGCATTCAAACGGTACCGTCGCCTTAAAACTCAAGACTCTCATTCTTCCTATATTTCTGCCCGGAATCAAGCCAAATCTGTTCTTCGACTTGCCAAACACTCTTTCATCAATAATAAATGCACTGAACTATCCAACTGTAGCTCTTCCCAAGCTTCCTGGCATCTAGCCAAAAACCTCTCCAACAATTTCTCTTCCTCGTCTTTCCCTCCCCTTTCCCACTCTGATGGTACAACCATCACTTCTTCCTCTGACAAAGCTAAACTCTTCGCTCAAACTTTTGCTAGAAACTCCACCTTGGATGATTCCGGTGCTATTCCTCCCTCTCCACCCTCCTCTCTCTTACTTATGCCTAATATCCTAATCTCTTCTAAAGATGTACTTTCTACCCTCTCTGGGCTTAACACTAATAAGGCGTACGGTCCGGACGGTGTTCCTCCTGTTGTTCTCAAATCCTGTGCTTCCGTGCTGACTCCCTGCCTAGGAAAACTCTTTCGTCTCTGTCTATCCTCTAACGTCTTCCCTTCATGCTGGAAGTTTACTCACATGCAACCTGTCCCAAAGAAGGGTGACCGCTCTCAACCCTCCTACTATCGTCCAATTGCTCTTATCTCTTGTCTTTCTAAAGTTTTTGAAACTATTCTTGCTTCCAAATTTCTTAAGCATTTCTCTTCTCATAATCTGCTCTCAGATCGCCAGTATGGCTTCCTTAAGGGTCGCTCTACTGGTGATCTTCTTTCATATCTTACTAACTCTTGGTCATCCTCCTTTCGGGACTTCGGTGAGACTTTTTCTATTGCACTAGACATATCGAAAGCTTTCGGAAGAGTCTGGCACAAATCTTTAATTTCTAAACTACCCTCCTTCGGTTTCTATCCCTCCGTCTGTGCCTTTGTCTCTAATTTCCTTTCCGGCCGTTCCATAGCCGCGGTTGTGGACGGCCATTGTTCACTTCCTCACCCTATAAACTCTGGTGTTCCTCAGGGTTCTGTCCTATCCCCTATTCTCTTTCTAATTTTTATAAATTATCTCCTTAACTGTACCTTAATTCCCATCCATTCATATGCAGACGACTCAACCTTTCACTACTCCATTAGTTTTTCAGAACGCCCCAGCCAGCAATCCCTTAACGACAAACGTAATGAAGCCATAGAACTCTTAAATTCTGATCTAAATACTATCTCCAATTGGGGCAGAGAAAACCTTGTTACCTTTAATGCTTCCAAAACCCAATTTCTCCATCTATCTACCCTTCAGGATCTCCCAGCGGACTATCCCTTATTCTTCAACAATACAAAAATCAACCCTTCATCTTCTCTCAATATTCTTGGTGTCTCTTTTTCTTCTGTTCTCATTTGGAAGGACCATATTACCAGTCTTGCTAAGGCAGCCTCCCAGAAGCTGGGTGTGGTCAACCGCCTTAGGGGGTTCTTTTCCCCAGCACAGCTTTTTGCTCTGTACAGGGGCATAGTGCGTCCTTGTATTGAGTATTGTTCACATGTGTGGGGAGGTTCCTCTCACACTGCTCTCCTAGACAAAGTTGAAAGGAAGGCCTTTCATATCATTAACTCCCGTCCACTCACCAACTCTTTGCAATCTCTCTCTCTCCGCCGCAATGTTGCATCTCTCTCGCTATTCTATCGCTACTATAATAATCAGTGTTCCTCAGAGCTTTCCCAGTGTATACCACCTCCTTTACGTAGGGCACGTGGTACCCGTCTTGCAACTCAATCCCACCCCTACTCTGTGCAACTCTCTAACCCAAGAGTGAAACGTTACTCTCAAACTTTCTTCTACTCAACAGCTGAGCTCTGGAACTCTCTCCCAGAATCAGTCTTTCCCTCTTCCTATGACTTAAATTGCTTCAAACTCCGTGTGTCCAGGCATTTTGGCTCGATCGTCCCTTGATTTTGGCCCTGTCACTCTTTCAACTATGGGGGAGGCACTCGCTATAGGCAATTTTGCCTTTTGCCTCCCTCAATCACATAGAAAAAAAAAAAAAAAAAGGTCTAACAAAATCAGCCAAACTATGGGGGCCCCCGAACACCATAACATCTCTAAGTATTGGGGCTAAATATGAACACACAAATAAAATGGCTCGCTATCAATTGTCCGGATAAAGTCGACACCTAAATGGCACGGAAGGTCTTAAAATCGACAAAGAAATGGGGCGAAAGGTCTTAAAATCGCTAAACTAATGGGGCGAACGTCTTAAAGACAGAAAACTAATGGGGCTAAATTGAAATAAAATGGTAAAGAAGTGGATCATACTCGTTCTATTGTTATTGTGTGTGGGTATTTTTTAATTTCTGCCTCTTTTATCAGCTTATCTTTCACCCTCGCCGGATTGTTTTTATTCTTAAGAGGCGACAGTTGCTATTTGTTTGGTCTATAAATATATATATTCATTTTATATTCTAGTGTCCTCACTAGACTTCCATCAAGCTTGAAAAAACACCCCCTTGACCCCCCTTCAAGATAAATTTGTAAATTTTTCGGTAGAAAAACGTCCCGGCCGAAGGGCGGTTTCTCTTAAAATTACAGGCTCGCTATGGCTCGCCTGGATAAAATTGACACCTAAATGGCACGAAAGGTCTTACAATTGACAACGAAATGAGGTGAAATGTGTAAAAATTGTCAAACTAAGACGTTCCGTCTTATAATCTCAAAACTAATGGGACTAAGCATGAAGGAGAAGGGGGACCAGAAAAACAACCCATCTACCCATAATTGGTGTCTCTTTTATCAACTTGTCTTAAACCCTCGACTGTTTTTTTGTATTCTTATTCTTGTGGCTACTATTGTTCTCCCTTCCTCTTTGTGTCTGGGGAGAGGTAGATAGGTTGAGCGGTAGAGGAGTAGATACAGCGATAGGTAGAGGGGTAGATAGATAGATAGAAAAATAGATAGATAGATAGATACAGTAAATACATAATTATATATATATATATATATACAGTATATATATTATATATACTGTATATATATATATATATATATATATATATATATATATATACACTGAATATATATATATATAATGAGGAAGTAAGAAGGAGGTGTGGTGTGGAGGTAGATGTGCTGGAAAGTGTGAAAAGGAACAACTTGAGATGGTTCGGCCATATGGAACGTATGGAAAGCGAGAGAATGACTAAGAGGGTGTACGAGAGCGAGGTGGAGGGACAGAGGGGGAGAGGTAGACCGAATATGAGGTGGAAGGATGGAGTGAGGAAGTACATGAACGAAGGCGGTGCTGGTTGGGGGGAGGGGCGTCGACTGACTGGGGACAGAGGTGCATGGGGGCGGTTCGTTCGTGGCCACCCCTTCGGGGATCACGGCGGCAGGCAATAGATAGATAGATATATATATATATATATATATATATATATATATATATATATATATATATATATATAGAGATAGATAGATAAAACATATTTTTAGATTGTATACAAATCACTAATTGCCCCTCATTTCATGGTATAAATGTATGCATACTGGAGGGGGATGATAATTGCTGTTAAAAAATTATTGTAGCATTGGATGTATATGCAGGGACTCCTAATGTATGTACTGACATTATGTATGTGTACTCACCTAATTGTATTCACCTAATTGTACTCACTTAATTGTAGTATACAGGATTTGAATTTTTAGGCTCGTATTGTCCCGCTTCCCAAGATTCTCTTATCTAATTTGGCTTTAACCCTTAATTAGCGGCTCACCACATAAGTCGAGTTAAATAAAGCTGGACTATGTGGCGGCGCTCGACATAGGTCGAGTGGCAATTTCAGCACGTAATGTTGCTGAGAGAGAGAGACAAGTGGTGGCAGGAGACTAGCGAGCGTATGACTGCTCCAGACCACCGCGGCGAACCTACTGACACGAATCTCAGCTCCCTCCTCCCTCTCTCACTCGCTACATACTGAATTATATGGGGAAAGTACCGAATTACATGCTTTTTGCACTCGCGTTGCACGGTTATTGCAAGAAAACTAGCCATCATAAAAGGATCGTTATGGTGTCATTCGAAAGCTCTGTTTATGCCCTTTCAGGGATAGGTACTTGTTTTACGTTCTGGGTCTTATTTAGGCATGAAAATGATCACGTAAACAGCCCTATTTTGGCTAAAAACACCCCGCTGTGCGGTACATATAAATAAACCGCATAGGCCGCTCGTAAGGTGTTAAAAATTTGGATATTCCCCGCACCCCCCACTTCATCATCCAAGTGATTCCACATAATAACACTTCTATATGGAAAACTGTATTTCCTAACATCTTCTTTACATTTGCCTTTCTTTAACTTGCAACTATGTCCTCTAGTCCTCCCTTTATCACCCTCTAAAATCCTCCTTGTCTATCCTTTCCAATCCCCTAACCCATTTATACATCGTAATCATATCCCTTCTTTCCCTTAGAGTTGGCAAGTTCAATCTCTCTAATCACTATTCATATGACAGTTTTCTTAGTTGTAGAATCATCTTAGTTGCATCTCTCTCTCTCTCTCTCTGTCTGAGTGTGTGTGTGTGTGTATGTGAATAAGAGAGAGAGAGAATAGTGAGTGCTTGTACGTGAGTACATATCTACTGTGTCTGTGTGTGTGTGTGTGTGTAAGTTCAGTAAATGCAGGACACACACACTAGTGAGTGGGACTAAGTACATGTTTGTGTGTACGTGTGGGTAGTGAGGCATATAATGTGTGTGTGTGTGTGTGTGTGTGTGTGTGTGTGTGTTCAGTAAATGCAGGACACACACACTAGTGAGTGGGACTAAGTACATGTTTGTGTGTACGTGTGGGTAGTGAGGCATGTAATGTGTGTGTGTGTGTGTTTATAAATACAGTATATGTGAGTGTGGGTGTATGGATGTATGTGTCTGGGGGGTGTTTGTGTAAGAGAGAGAGAGAGAGAGAGAGAGAGAGAGAGAGAGAGAGAGAGAGAGAGAGAGAGAGAGAGAGAGAGAGAGAGAGAGAGAGAGAGAGAGAGAGAGAGAGAGAGAGAGAGAGAGAGAGAGAGAGAGAGAGAGAGAGAGAGAGAGAGAGAGAGAGAGAGAGAGAGAGAGAGAGAGAGAGAGAGAGAGAGAGAGATGATAGTTTTATTATGCACCATAGACACATTGCAGAGACTCACATAATGATCCATAAACGGGCCTCATGATTAAATAGCGATAACATCATAATTTATCATCGCATGATATATTCAGATTTCTGCAGGGTTGAATGAAGCTATATTTAATTGTCACCCCGCTCTATGGATGCAACTATTAATTATTAACCCCTTCACTACCGGTGCCGTCCTTTAACTGTTTTCTGGCTAATATTAGACGATTTCATTTATTATAAAGTGGGCCACCAGTAATTAACAGGCTTCCAACTATCTCGCTTAAATGTTCTTACTACCACAGATCAACTACACAAAATAGTCTAAATATATCAAGAATAAAATTAAAAAGACGTTATCGGTATAGAAGGGGTTAATAGTAGTAACATTTCTCGTTATTTAATGCACAGCTCTCTAACCCAAGAGTGAAATGATTGTCACAGCATACCTTTTAATCAACCTGTAAATTCTACGACTTAAATTTCACAAACTTCCATGTTCCAGGCATTTATACATCAATGTGCAATCGCCTGCAAGCAAAGGTAGTACACATTTTACTGAACAATTCTGATACATTACTGTAATTTATTGAAACACTCCCATTAGTAACATACCGTACTGGAGACTGTGTTTTCGCTCAAGTATCATTCACTGTGTCTAGTTAATCATATAATAGTGTAGCAGGTACGTACTTGTGCAGGTACAGTACAGTACTTCATTAACACACGCTTAGACAAATATACACATACACACACACACACACACACACACACACACAGCTCCTAATTGTCAAGTAGGCTACACAAAAATGTATCAGTTTTATTGTATACTAAACATATGAGAATAATATGCACCCTAGCAACTAAATACCTATCACAACAGATTCGAAACTGGACTTTGTGATTCATTGTTTATCATATCATAGTATATGCATTTGACTTACTAGAGAGATAGAGAGAGAGAGAGAGAGAGAGAGAGAGAGAGAGAGAGAGAGAGAGAGAGAGAGAGAGAGAGAGAGAGAGAGAGAGAGAGAGAGAGAGAGAGATTTTATTTTTATTTTGCCCAGAATGGCGAGTTTATTGAACAGCGCCCCCATCCTGTGAGAGGACAACCACTGGTAAAGCGATACATACTGCTCAAAGAGCCATTATTCCACTGACTTCTCTTTCTTCTTCTTCTTCACGATGCACAGTGTCAACAGGGATGTAGCCCCCAGATAACTGCGCAAGTAGTACAAGACTTAATTAAGGTTCATGGCGAGGGGACACGATTTCTAGCACGTAACATACTGTAGATGGTGAGGAGTGTGCAGAAGATGAGTAACGGTGAGAAGCGGTAGTTGGAGGGTCGTCAGAGGTCGGAGATCCTCCCTGTAGCAGCGAGGAACGTAGAGAGTCCAGTGGAGATGATATGAAGATCGGTGGTGTTGAGAGGTGCTCCTCCAAGAATATGCTTGATGGTAAACTGTCCTCCCTGGCGGAGAATGCATTCCCTTAAGGCGACCCAGGCACCATGATATCTATGACAATGTAGTAGGAAATGTTCAACAGTTTCAGGGGTAATGCAGTGCTGGCAGTGGCCATCTTGGTGGAGACCTAGGCGATGCATATGTGCCGCCAACCGGGAGTGTCCCAGCCGAAGACGTGTGGCTGCCCTATTGAGAGATGGAGACTTATAGCGAGTGTGCCGCCAAACCATCCAGTCATCCTTGACAGTGCCATAACGGGTATTCGTTATCTGTGCCTTCCAATCGTGGATAAATGTTTGTCGCAATGCGTCGCTAAGGATCACCTTCCTGTCTCGTACTGTGTAGGGGAGCCTAGTGATGTGCTGGAGGGAGTGTAAGTTCTTGGCAAGGGAATCCACGATCTCGTTGTGAAGGAGACCCGAATGGCTCGGAACCCATTGGAGGGACACTGAGGAGCCATTACTCTTATGACGAGCAAGAAGCTGTAGGATCGGGTGGACAAGCTCTTTGTTGGTCTTAGTGGTGTAGGAGATGGACTGGAGAGCACTTCGAGAGTCGCAGCAGAGGACATAATGACCAGGGGGAAGGGTGACCGTGGTCTCGAGAGCTTTGAAGAGGCCAAAAAGTTCAGCGGTGAATATGGTAGAGCGGTGGGGCAGTCGCCATCCCTGGACTAAATGAAATTTAGGAACCCACAAAGCTGTCGAGACGGAGATACCGGTAGCACCATGGATGAGGGACCCATCAGTGTAGACGTAAGTAGTGTCAACAGGGAAGGTGGTAAACAACTGAAGAATAGCTTGCTTGATGTGGGACGGGCCGTCAGATTTCCGCATACCAGGTAGAGGGTCTATCGATGCATTCGGAGCCACAAAATCCCATGGAGGGAGAGGGGGTACCAGAGGTGGTGCGTGGCTGTTTCTGAAGATGAAAGTGTGGCGCTGGATGAGAGGGCCTATCCTTTCCCGAAATGGCACTTTGCACGCCCTAGGGGCATCTGGGTAGAGTGGGACATCACGTAGGTTGGCTGAGAACGGGTGAGATGTCGGTGCGCTATAGGTGACAGCAAAGTAAGATGTACATAAAATATCTCGTCGGACAGACAGGGGCAGGAGATTGCTCTCACTGCAAAGCCCAGCGATTGGAGAGGAGTGTAGGGCACCCGTCATCAGTCTCATGGCAGAGTTTTGCACCACTTCTAGTTTCTTGAGGGTCGTTGGTGATGCTGAGGCAAAAGCTTGGGAACAATAATCCAGCTTACTACGGATGTATGAAGTGTAGAAGATGCGGAGAGTAGATGGATGTGCACCCCGCGTTGTACCAGTAAGAGCCTTCATGATGTTCAGGCGCTGTCGTGAGGAGTCCACAAGGTAGTCTATATGGTCCTTCCATGTTAGGAGCGGGGCATCAAAAACACGCCAAGGTAGCGATGACTGGCAGACTGTGCAAGATTGACGCCATTGAACTTGAGGGTTATCGCTGGAACAGGTCGTTTCCGGGAATAAACTTGGAAGACAGTCTTATTGGGGTTGACGCGGAGGCCCCAGGTGGAAGTCCATTGGTGAAGGGAGTCAAGTGCATCCTGTATAGTACGTGCCGCTTAGAGGGTCCTCATGGGAATAGTATAGGGTCAGATCATCGGCGTATGCAACTAGGTGCACTGGGGATAAGTCAGGGAAGTCTGCTAGGTAGGAATCAAATAGGTACGGACTGAGGATTGAGCCCTGCGGCACACCAACACCATAAATCACGTCTGAGGAGAAGGCACCTTGAAGAAACACACGTCCCGTCCTGGATGTTAAAAAAGATTGGATCCAAGAGAGCATCTTCCCACAAACTCCCAGTTTGGCCATTTTCATCATGAGGAGTAGATGAGGTACACTGTCAAAGGCAGCAGACAGGTCAAGGTACACAACAATGGTAGTGCGCTTATGAGATAGTGCAGTTAAAATAGCCTGTTCCAGATTTAGGACATGGTCAACAGTGGAACAGGAGGGGCGGAATCCAGCTTGGTATGATGGGATAATAGAATTGTGTTCCAGAAACCACTGCAGTCGACGAAGTACCATCTTCTCCATGAGCTTGCTAAGTGTGGACAGAAGAATGATCGGCCGATAAGATGATGGAGCTGACGGGTCCTTACCAGGCTTCAGGAAAGGCAATATAATTCCCCGGGTCCAAGGCGTGGGTAACAGTTTAAGGTCCCATGAAGAGTTAACCAGTCGCAACAGTAGGGGGTAAAAGGTGCTAGGGAGATGCTTAATTAATTCATATGGCACCTGGTCCTCACCAGCTGCTTTGCTACTTGGGAGGGTGTGCAAAGCCAAAAGAAGTTCGTCATGGGTGAAGGGAGTATCCATTGGGGAGTTGAGGGCCATTGCTGTATGCACCTCATCCTGGGCATGAGCCGCGATGATAGGTGGGGGTTGTAAGCTTTGAATATGATCAGCAATAGCACGGGCCCGGTCCTCTGGTGACTGGCAGATGTGGCCGTTATCAACCAATGGATACGACGAGAAGGTAGGTCTCCCATTGATGCCATTGAACATGCGCCACACTGCAGAAGGAGGTGTATCTGGTGATAGTTTACCACAGTATAGTCTCCAGGAGGACACGCGGGCTTTTCGGAGAACCTTCTTAGCGTAAGCCGTGGCACGTTTAATGGAGATCCAGTTCTGCAGGGATTTATGTCGACGTTGAGTATTGATAGCACGGCGGCGAAGAGCAACTGCTCTCGAGCAGTCAGCAGTCCACCAGGGCTTTAAGGGCTTAGTAGATGGCAATCCCTGCGAGTAGTGGAAAAGACTCTTGGCCGCTGTGTTCATCGCATCAACAAGTTCTGCATGGAGGACGGTCGGGTCTGTGCTGCTAGTCTCAGGGAGGGGAACAATATCTTGATAAATCGTCCAATCATAGTTAGCGGGAATCTTCCATTTGGGCAGAGAGACCGGGTGACTTGGAGGCTGAAAACCGTCAAATTTCAAGAGGAGGGGCCAGTGATCACTTCCCAGATCAGGGCCCACCAACGATGATAATTGTGGAAGTAGGACCGCAGAGCCAAAACACAGGTCAATGGAAGAGCAGTAATTGGTACGGGGAACATAATATGTTGGGAGATAAGGATCAGATAATCGACATAAATTACTTGCTAATAAATAGTTATATAAATCATACCCCGCCTGGTTAGGAGTACCACGGCTCCAGGATGGATGATTGGCATTAAAATCCCCAATGAATAAGATTGGGGCAGGCAGTTGGGCCACATAGTGATTAAGCTCTGTACTGGAGATGCGACGATGGGGGCTGTAGACACCAACAATGGATAGGTGGGAAGATAAAAATGGAAGAATAGTGGCCAAAATTTCCAATGAGCCATCGGGATAGGGTATAAGTTTAACAGGGCGGGCTGAAAGTGAGGTCTTGGTTAGAAGGAGAAGTCCCCCTCCGGGCCGGGCTGGTCTATCCCAACGTTGAATGTTGTATGTCTGAAATCTGGGAGAATATTTGGAGGTGAGCCATGTTTCAGTGATGATTGCAACATGTGGAGATGTAGTAATAAGATAATTTTTCAGTTCAGTAAGTGACGTCCTAAGGCATTTGGCATTCCAGGTCATGGCACAGAAGGGAGGCATTATAGTTTTTTTGTTTTTTTGGCAGATTTGGTAAGAAAGGTGGCGATGACTTTCCAGGCGGGCCCTTAGTAGATTTATCACCAGGGGAGGCAACACGCTTGGTGCGAGTCACATCGTCATTCATGGGTTCCGAACCCTGCTCTGGCGTGCGAGGAGGTCCTTGACGGGAAATAGACTGGCTTGAGGGAGGAGGTGAATTGCGGGCAGGCAGTCGATGAGGAAGAGTGGAGGTCTCCGGTTTACCCTTATCCTTGGGACCGGGACGAGACTTGGCGGGGAGACGATCATGCGAGACAGTAGGGCGAGATGGTTGCGTAGACGAGGGTGCGGGTGAGGTGGGCTGCGAAGAGGCTGAGTGAAGATCCGGGGGGGCATCGTCGACTATACCGGGAAGAGGTACAGTATCATCAGTAGCGTCGTAGGAAAGTTCAATAGCAGTGGTCTGAGTGGATGCCGAGGTAGAATGTGTAGACAGTCCTGTGGGTGGAGCAGCAGAGGGTGGGATGTTGACGGTGAGAGTGGACTGGAGGTGGGCGACCAGTGAAGCCAGTACCTGAAGCTGGTCCTGTATCGGTAGTGAGGACATGAGAGAGGTGACCTTCGACTGTACTTCAGAGACATTCCTTGTGGCAGGGCTAGTCACTGACGGGGGTACTGTATTGGGCAGGGTTGGCGGGATAATTCCTGAGGTGGGGTGAGCCGCTTGAGGGCTAGGCCTATTTGGAGGAATCTGTGAGCGAAAGTCTTGCAAGGCATCTCTGTAAGATGTGGCGCCAGAGCGCGCCATCTTGGTAGCATACAAGGCCTCACGATATTTGGGGCATTGATTGGAGGTAGAAGGATGATTGCCTGTGCAGTTAGGACATTTAAGGATGGTTTGGATACACTCAGCGGTGGGGTGAGCCTCTGCACATTTAGCACAACGGACTGACCTAGCCCGACAGGCACTAGCGATGTGGCCGAATCTCTTGCACTTCCTGCAACTCTTGGAAGGTCGGTAGTACTCTGCGACATGGATGACTTGGTTCCATAAGCGGAACTGACGAGGGAGCTCGGTTGGGGAGGTGAGAAGGACAGTCGGAGTATCTACCAGTTCACCCCTGAACCTCTCCTTAAAACGTCTTACTGAGGTAACTGGGAGATCGACAGCCTGGAGACTCTCCAGAATTTCTTCTTGGGTGATGGATTCCTCAAGCCGAATTTTCCCATAGAATAGGCGTTTATCCATAGGCAGGGACAGGGAGACCTTCCAAGAGGCTAGACAATCAATCATAAAAAATTTCCTGGAGCTTGGGGTCAGACATTCGGAGACCAGTGTCGACAGCAAGTAGGCCTAGCCTTTTGTTGGGACGAATATCCTTGACAGCAGTGTCAAGAGCTGAGTCCAGGGAAGCACAGAATTTCGAGTAGGTCCCACTAGCAAAAAATCCAGAAGCATTTTCAAAACGGATTAAGATTGTCTCATAAATAGGAACGGTCTCACCTGAGTATTGTTGAGGTATAGGCCTAGTGGGAGAGGTGGTGTCCATACGAATATCCTGGCGGCATTGGAGATTCTTTGGCGATGGAGCATGTTTGCGGGGACGTTTGGAGCTGGTCTGCCAATCATCATCATTGTTGTCTTCATTAAAACCACTGTAGTCCTCTGAAGCAATCCAGCAGGCCCTGGAGGAGTCGGAATGGGCCTTAGAGGTCGAGGGCGAAGAGCTCTGCCCAGGTACGCCCCTTGACGACGCCATCTTGTGAACCCCATTCCACTGACAAAACAGCATCGTCGTCTGGTTACATTCATATTTGTGTTTATAAATCAGGTTGGCATTATTCAGATGTGTTATTATAGTTTCCTCATTTGATTGGTACATATTTCAGTAGTATTTTAGATATGTAATGCTGAACCTAATATATCCATCCATTTATTTATCAATGTCTTAATTTGTAATGTGTTGAACCACACCTATATTTGACTAAAAGATATAATTCCTAAAATGTTCTATCAGGTATTAGTGTACGGTAGAGGTTATTATGAAGGACTACTCGGAGTTACGTTGACGGTGAAGATGACAGGTGTAAATGTTCTATCAGGTGTTAGTGTACGGTAGAGGTTATTATGAAGGACTACTCGGAGTTACGTTGACGGTGAAGATGACAGGTGTAAATGTTCTATCAGGTGTTAGTTGTTAGTGTACGGTAGAGGTTATTATGAAGGACTACTGGGAGTTACGTTGACGGTGAAGATGACAGGTGTAAATGTTCTATCAGGTGTTAGTGTACGGTAGAGGTTATTATGAAGGACTACTGGGAGTTACGATGACGGTGAAGATGACAGGTGTAAATGTTCTATCAGGTGTTAGTGTACGGTAGAGGTTATTATGAAGGACTACTGCGAGTTACGTTGACGGTGAAGATGACAGGTGTAAATGTTCTATCAGGTGTTAGTGTACGGTAGAGGTTATTATGAAGGACTACTGGGAGTTACGTTGACGGTGAAGATGACAGGTGTAAATGTTCTATCAGGTGTTAGTGTACGGTAGAGGTTATTATGAAGGACTACTCGGAGTTACGTTGACGGTGAAGATGACAGGTGTAAATGTTCTATCAGGTGTTAGTGTACGGTAGAGGTTATTATGAAGGACTACTGGGAGTTACGTTGACGGTGAAGATGACAGGTGTAAATATTTGTATATACTGTATGTATGAATAGATATATAGATAGAGAGAGAGAGAGACTAAGTGTGAAAATAAGAGAGAGAGTGAGTGAGCGTGAGTGAGTAATGGAGTAGAAACATGGATTGTGGTTGAGTGATTATATGTAGTCGTATGAATGTATGTGCATGTACTGTATAATGTATGTGTGTGTTTACATATTTATCTATAACTTCATGTATATTATTGTGCTGATATCTGTGCCTTGAAGTGCTGGACTAGGAATTCGATTTTGCACTGGGGAAATTCAATCACTGAAGGCAATTCAATCAATTCTGCCTTGTCTATATTATTTCCGTCCGATTGGAAGGCGTGTATTCATGAACATATATGTTGTATGTCTGTATGTTTTGTATATTCATGCATGTGTTTAGTTATCCATATGTATTATTGCGCTTGAATGTTTGAATGGATGTGTGTATGCATTTATGTATGTGCTCTCTCTCTCTCTCTCTCTCTCTCTCTCTCTCTGTATATACAGAGAGAGAGAGAGAGAGAGAGAGAGAGAGAGAGAGACTAATGGAGTAGAAAATCTTGTGATGGAGATGAGGTGAATAAGAAAAATGGAGGGTGGCTGGGTGTCTGTGTAGGTGTTGTGTGGCCGGACATGTGCGTGGGTGTGCGTATATATATGTGTGTATACTTGTACAAACACACACACACACACACACACACACACACACACACACACACACACACACACACACACAATCAAAACAACACAACAAAAAACGTTCTGGTGGGTGGGCCACGGGATTCTAAAGCCGGTATCACACGAGCGCTTTTTCCCTCAACATTTATCCCCAACACTGCTCTGGCAGCTTGTGAGGTAAACATTTAATATATTACGGCTACCTATATTTATCTACCATCAGTTTAGTTGCCGATACCAGTGCGAAATATTCCAGAAATGTTGCCAGAAAGTTGTTGATCATCGAATGTTGACTATAAAAGCTCTCGTGTGATACCGGCTATTATTTTAATGACGGTGAGATGTTCTGTGTCAAGCTAACCCACAGGCACTTGTTTCCTGGCTGTAGAGACTTGTTGGGTAGTTAGTGGTGCTTGTTGGGTAGTTAGTGGTGCTTGTTGGATAGTTAGGTCTTTTGATTTGTGAGATATTGTGATTAGAGGTGCTTGTATATTTAAAAACACGAGAAGGAATGTTGTGACTGTTTTTTTGTTTTTGTTTGCTCATTAAATTTAGAGTGTAGTTTTATGGTGTGCTTGTGTATTTGTAATTAGGTAATGCGTCAGTTAGTTAGTTAATAGTACTTCAGAGGCTATCAACCCTTCTGGATTATGTAGCCAGCACACTGTAAGTCAAGAATAGCGTCAGGACTGGAACCCCTTTTCGATAACTCCAGTCCCTTGATTTTGCGTCATGGTGTGTGTGTGTGTGTGTGTGTGTGTGTGTGTGTGTGCTTGAGTGTGTGTGTGTGTGTGTGTATGTCAAGGTAAACCCCCAGGTACTTGTCACCTGGCTGTTGGTAAAGTCATTTATACAAATTAGTGGACCACCTATGCTTTTTTTTATGGAATCACAACTACCTGGATGGATTATTGGATAGAACTTGCTTTTCAAAGAATAGTATACATTACTTTTTACTTGATGAATTGAATATTGTAGGCATAGACTCGCTTCCAGAGATAAACTTCCATAATTAGAAACAGGTGTGGTCGACGATTTTTTCTGAGTGACTGTAGTTGTTGGTTGGTTAGTTCGCCTTAATTGTTGGCTAGTAAGGGTTTTAGATTTGTGAACCATTGTGATTGTATGTGATTTATCTTGCTTATACTTCCTTTAGTTTAGCTTTAGAGTGAAGCTCCATGGTGTGTGTGTGTGTGTGTGTGTGTGTGTGTGTGTGTGTGTGTGTGTGTGTGTGGTTAGGTGTATGTTTTGTGTGTGATATATGTGTTGCGTCAAATGAGCCCCACAGGTGATTGTTTCCAGGCTGTAGGGACATGTAAGGTAGATAGGAAGGCTTGTTAGGTAGTTATGGCAGTCATATATATATATATATATATATTTAAGGGTAGGTGTGGCGGAGTGGTCTTGCCACTGGACTGGTAATCCAATGGACCCGGGTTCGAATCCCAATATGTCAATGGGAAGATATTATTGGGATGGAATTTGTGCTGTATCTAGTTTCAGTGCATTACCACAGCACACCGAAATGCCAAAACAAAAAATACTCTCATTGTTCCCTGATTAAATAGCATTGTATGAATATTCCCATATTCAAAAATATGCTACAGGGGGGCAATGCCTAGTGAGTTAATTGCTCAATAGGTGGCATTCTGAGAGTGAGGGTCCGAGTGGGGGGGGAGGATACTGTGAAGCGCAGAGGCGAGGCGGCTTCAGAGATGGAGAGGCTTCGAGCTGTGGAGCTTCGCATGTCTCACTCCCTAGACTGGAGCAAGACCTCACGGGCCTCACCGTGTTCAGCGGTAGAGTGTAAAAAGGCTATCAGCCTATGCCCGAGAGGTAGTAGTTGGAATATAGGAAAACAAAACAAAATATATATACAGGTATATATATATATATATATATATATATATATATATATATATATATACAGTTGTTACGAGGGGAGTCGGGGCAACCAGACGCTTAACTAGCCTAGCCCACAGCACCGTACTACCCTGCAACAGACACGCTCTTAATATCTGACTCAAACACCAAGACACGCAGGTTCTCTAGGAAAAATTGTTATCTTCCTCTTTGCTTTATTAAAACAGTAACAAGGAGACACAACAATATCTATTGTCCCCGAGTCTAGTCCATAGTGCGTGTAGCATGCAAGAGAACTTCTAAGGTTATTCCCAACTGCCCAAATATTACCTAACCATACAACTACTAGACTCCAAGACCAATCTATATCATGCCCAATCGCTTAGGAATTGAGAACAATACAGAGCAAAAACCATGGAAAGTCCAGTGCAATAAACCTCTGTGCCAAGCCTATTTTCCCTAGCCTATGTCCAAATAATACACCGAGTAGCTCTCTTCACACCAGCTCGGCGGTGGTGTTGTAAAGGATAAATGACTTAACGACTTAACCTTTACAACATCATCTGGGGTTAGCTCAATACACCAGAGTACAATGGGGACAACCTCACCTAGTAACAGGCTCCACCCCTAGTCCCTGACTGCACTGAATGTATTGCTGCTAAAACTAAACAAGGCACAAGGGTTGGTATCTTAGTAGGTTGAAGAATGGCTGCCACACCCTAAAGGGTTAACTAAGGCCTGAGTTAGAGGATGCTGTGTGGTGGAAGGGAAAAAGACAGTAACCTATTATGGCACTGCAGGCCTACACACACACCCAACAACCTCGTTTCTCAAAAGCCTACCAAAAGTAAGTAAACAGGCCAATCCTCAAACCACTAGAGATACCAACCAGGAATAATAATCACACACAAATATAGTAAACACTGCAGAAGAATAATGGAAACGACATGGAAGAATAAAAGGAGAAGCTTATACTCTAGATTGCCAGGAAAAAAAAATGCAGTATCTCTAACAAATGCAGAAAACTCCTGTATGCAAGATAATCAAGATAGAACAATACTTTTATGATTAAATGACTCCCAGACTTGCCCTGCTACTATTCAATAAGAAACAAGATGGTAAATGCGGTAAACAAAGGGAACTATAAGGCAAGCCTGTGACAGCCCACGCAGCACATGTGCTTGGTATGGTATCTGTCTCACGATTGAGGGTCCTGAGGCCACAAGAGTCCCATGCTCGCGCAGGAGGGGAGGAGGGCCCCAGGCATTGCTAGACAAAACAATTATTCTAAGCACCTGAGCTCTCATTAACTATACAGAAATAATCAAAGAAATACAAGACATCATGGTGTAAACTTATGACAAACGAAAACAATCCCCCAAGGGGTGAACAAAAGAAGTAATTAAACTCGTGGCAACAAAACAGGGATATCTTTGTGGCAACAAACATGGTGCAATCATGACGTCACTGCTGGACACGAGGGATTCAAGAGAGATAGAGAAATCATGACTCTCTCCCACTATAACAGAGGCTATGTAAATTATAACTCACTCAAAAATGACATAGGTTACAAAACTCATTTGGGAGTGACACCCTCACACCCAGGGTGAGTCTGTAGGTGCATCCTGAAACAACAGACTGCTCATACTTCAATAACACTACAAGACATACACAACTACAGTCTTTTTTATAGTATTTTTATATATTTTTATATTTTTGCATTTAAATATTTTCTTCTATACAGAAACACAGCAACTCCTACTTTACCACCCTACGCTGGGCTACATACGGCAACCAACAAGCACCAGACGTAACATGCTAATCAAACCAAAGTAGGAGGCTACACCAACACTGACTGAACGGCGAGGGTTCTCCTTAAAACATACCCTCCCGTGACAACCAATCAGCCAGAACATTATCAGTGCCCTTAACATGCCACACATCCAAACTGTGTTCCGGCAGCAAAACATCACCTGATACTGATAAACTGCCCAGTCCATCACAAGACTAGCACTTCTCTTCACTCTCTCAGGCAACGGGACCTGCCAATAACCTGTCACTAATTTCACCTTATGGATAAACGTGGCAGCCCCGATGCGGTCTATGGGGTCGTCAACTCTGGGTAATGGAGAGGTGTCTGTCTGGGATAATGCACTAACGCTACTGCAATCAGCACCAAAACGGATTCCGGCACTCTGCTCAGGTTGCAGAGTCACTGGCAAAGACCACTCACGATATCCCTTATCCCTCAGACCCTTCTCCAACATGTAGTCCAGCTCTGCTTCTAAGACAGGATGTCGAGCAGGATTTATACGGTAGGGAGCCAACTTGAGTCTCTATGTCGGGTGCCACCCCGGACATCAGGCCTGGAGAATCAACAAACATGCGGAAGTACTGCCACAGCCTAGTAAACAACAACTCTTGGCGCTTAGGAACAAGAGGTTGCAACTTATCTCGAAGAACAACATTCTCATTGCCCTCCCACAACCCCGCCGGGACCGCAGCCTCTAAACTATAGTCTCCCTCCTTCTCCACCTCCATCCCTAATACAGCCAGGTCATGGGAGGGACAATCTGTACCACCTGTGCAGTCACTCCCACAGTTCATAAGTGCCAAGGCTACCCCGCCGATACCATACATGCGCACCCCCGCATTCCTTGCGGCTACACCTGCCTGCGCAGCATCACCGCCTTTAGCGCCACGGCCAGATGCAGTCGGTCTATGGTAGGGCTGTTGCGTTTTTATAGGGCAGCATTGGGAGGCTATGCGACGGTCGGGCGTATCTATTACATAGTCAACCTCACCAATCTGCTTAATGAACTGATACTTAGCACGAAACTTAGCAGCCATGGGTTGACCCTTAACTGACAACCATGCCAAAGCCTCATCACCCACCTCGAACACCCTAGATTTAGCCTGTTTGTTACAATGGTCTCTCATCTTCGTGGTCATGCTACTAACCGGGATAGCCTCCGGGCATTTAGTGGTAGTATCAATTAAAGTGTGCAAGTATTTATCTCCCGAACTGGTGGGTAGTAAGGGACCAACCATGTCAACTATGACACGAGTCAATGGCGGTACAACTGCAGGTGTAGGGATCAAAGGTGCCACAGGTATTCCTGGGTGGGGTTCTCCAACTACCTTACCAATATGACACATCAAAAAAGAAGCCACCGATGCATGCATATTAGGCCACCAAAAATGAGAATGTAGCCTATCAGTAGTCTCACATACCCCTAAATGGCCCGCCAGTGGTGCCACCTGCGTTAGCCTAACCAGCTCCTCCCTGAACTGGGCAGGCACCACTAACTGCTCCTCCCCCAAACCTGAGTTCGTATCCGGCGTCCACTGCCGATACAACAATGCCCCTTTTATAATGAATTTCTCTGCTTGACCGTTCTTCCCACCAGTCGTACCAACCTTCTTAAACAGGAGGCCCAGACTCGGGCCCTCTTGCTGCAACTTGCTCAATTTGTTTCTAGGTAACTCCATCAAGGCAGTTACCTCTGACCTCTCAAAAATATCAGAAGGTTGAATCGGTTTCACTTTGTCAGACTCCTCGTCCGGCACTAGGTCACCTCTAATAATCTCGGTAGCCTCACTGGGGTCAGCCAAGCCCACAGTTGCCTCCGGACCAGTGTCATTTAGTAGCGCATCATGGGATGGCCCGCACTCATGGCTGTTGGCCCCCGCATCCACTAAATCATCCACCTGTTGTGCCAAATGTGCCACTGATTGGGACACTGCACCAACAGGGTAGATAGAGTCCATGTTATCTTCTTGCAAACCACCACCACCAGGAGGCACAAAAGCAGTCTCAGCGACGACTGTAGGAGGCAGGAAAACTACATCCCTTTCCAAGTCAGTCCTGAGCAAAAAGTCCACCCCCTCAACTGGCAGAGTGTCCACAATAGCCACCTTACACTCGGCAGTCAAAAGTGGGCACTCTAGGGTCACCAGGACTAAATCACAGAATTGTTCACTGTTGATTCCCCTGCACATCACAAACTCTCCCGTACTAATAGGTCCCCCTGTCAGGTTGCGACACATGGATTGTTGCGCACCAGTATCCCTAAACACCTTGACTGGGTAAGTCTGCTCCCCAATCCGTACAAATCCATCATGTATGAATGGCCGACACCAATCAGGGGAAGTCTGGTTATGCTCAGGTGGTGATACCATCTGGGGCGGCAAAGTGCTTACTACCCTGCTTCGCGCTGGCGAACAGTGCCCCCCAAACTCACCAGTACCTGGCTTGACTTTCACAGGCACCTCCCCTAGTGTCGCCACCAGCTGGACAGCCTTGGGCTCCTGGGTAGCCTTCCATTTAGCACACTGAGGTTTAATATGACCCACTTGCTTGCAAAAATAACATCTCACTTCCGTAGAAGCTTGCTGATCGTCAGCCTTGGTGTAATGTTGTGTCTTATTTGTGGTACTTTTGGGTGATGATGGGCGAGCTGATACTGTGGCTACTTGGTGCACAGGTCGGTCTCTCCTGTCACCAATGCTCCCCATGCACGTGCCACGCTGGGCTAGTGCAAAGTCATCAGCCCAAACTGCTGCTTCCCTTATTTATTTAAACTGCTTTTCTTTTAATTTAGCCCCAATGTCCTTTTCAAATATGCTTGTAAACTGCTCCATCAGCCAAACCTCACACACCGCCTCAAAAGTACAAGCTGACTCTGAATGCAGCCACTTAGCTAGAGTATCGCGCAGGTACCTGGCACATTCCACGTGCGAGTCCCCCTGCCGCTTCCGAGCCACCCTGAAGGCCAACCTGTAAGCCTCGGGATGCAGCTCGTAGGCTTTTAACACAGCCTCTTTAAGTACATCATACCCTAGCTCCTGCACTTCTAGGCGATCGTATGCATCAAGAGCCTTGCCTCTCAAGACATTAGACACCAACACTGCCCAGCGTTGCCTCGGCCACTGCTACTCATGGGCCTTCTTCTCAAAACGCAAGAACCACTCCGTGACCTTGAGTTCATCGAAGGCCGGCACGAGTTTCAGCCGTCGAGACAACAGCACCTCTTCTGCCTCCTCCTTAGATGTATGACCAGCACTATTCCCTTGTCGTCTTTGCCCACTAGTTTCCAACTTCGTCTTCTCCAAATCTACCTCCATCCTCTCAACTCAATCTCTCTATCTTTCTGTCTCACTTCTCTGTCTCTCTATCTCTCTAGCTCTCTGTCTCTCTTCCATCTCCATTCTCTTGAGCTGCAGCTCAATCTCTGGACTCCTTCTCGACCCTATCGGGGTTATAGGAGGAAACTGGGCATAAGGGGGAACATTGTGCTGAGCAGCTACCATATGAGTGGCAGTGAAATGCTGGGGTGTGGCCCACGACACATGGGAGGAAAAAGGAAGATAATGAGGATTGCTAGCATAACTTGAAACAAATGTACTGGCCATAGGGGCATGAACATAGCCCTGTGAACATGAAGGGGCCGTACTAATAGGGTTAAATGCTGACGGTGGAGGCGTGGTGGGGGGTGCTGTGGTAATAGTAGGAGACTGCCTAAATACAGTATCACCTTGCTCTGGAGTTGTTGCTCCACTCCGGTCCCCAGTAGAATGATAACTAGCCTGACTGATAGGACGCTGTGGCACATGCTGGATGGTGCCATCATCCACAACACGAGTACTAGCTTCCTGAAGACCATTCTGCTGTGCCACTAGCTTACACACCTCTTGAACTAACTCTACCTTAGCCATACCACTGCACCTCCAACACACATCTTAATTCATCACTACTCCTGCCAGCAACCTCTTCTCGACTAGGTTGGGTTCTAATAAACTGCCAAACGTCCTCCTTCCCCATGATATGAACAGGAATGTAATCAATATGCGACATCTTAGCACTAGTTGTGGACATGGGTTAATGAAATAAGAGTACCATGTCTGTAGACTTTCAACTACAAGAAAAATTACTGACAATCTAAATATAATTGCTTCACACCACAAGAACTCTATACTATCACACTATGCTGGCCTGAGGTCGCCACTGTTATGAGGGGAGCCGGGGCAACCAGACGCTTAACTAGCCTAGCCCACAGCACTGTACTACCCTGCAACAGACACGCTCTTAATATCTGACTCAAACACCAAGACACGCAGGTTCTCTAGGAATTTTTTTTATTTTCCTCTTTGCTCTAAACAATAACAAGGAGACACAAAAATATCTATTGTCCCCGAGTCTAGTCCATAGTGCGTGTAGCATGCAAGAGAACTTCTAAGGCTATTCTAAACTGCCCAAATATTACCTAACCATACAACTACTAGACTCCAAAACCAATCTATATCATGCCCGATCGCTTAGGAATTGAGAACAATACAGAGCAAAAACCATGGAAAGTCCAGTGCAATAAACCTCTGTGCCAAGCCTATTTTCCCTAGCCTATGTCCTAATAATACACCGAGTGGCTCTCTTCAGCCCAGCTCGGCGGTGGTGTTGTAAGGGATAAACAACTTTAACGACTTAACCCTTACAACATCATCTGGGGTTAGCTCAATACACCAGAGTACAATGGGGACAACCTCACCTAGTAACAGGTTCCACCCCTAGTCCCTGACTGCACTGAATGTATTGCTGCTAAAACTAAACAAGGCACAAGGGTTGGTATCTTAGTAGGTTGAAGAATGGCTGCCACCCCCTAAAGGGTTAACTAAGGCCTGAGTTAGAGGATGCTGTGTGGTGGAAGGGAAAAAGACAGTAGCCTATTATGGCACTGCAGGCCTACACACAAACCCAACAACCTCGTTCCTCAAAAGCCTACCAAAAGTAAGTAAACAGGCCAATCCTCAAACCACTAGAGATACCAACCAGGAATAATAATCACACATAAATATAATAAACACTGCAGAAGAATAATGGAAACGACATGGAAGAATAAAAGGAGAAGCTTATACTCTAGATTGCCAGGAAAAAGAAATGCAGTAGCTCTAACAAATGCAGAAAACTCCTGTATGCAAGATAATCAAGATAGAACAATACTTTTATGATTAAATGACTCCCAGACTTGCCCTGCTACTATTCAATAAGAAACAAGATGGTAAATGCGGTAAACAAAGGGAACTATAAGGCAAGCCTGTGACAGCCCACGCAGCACATGTGCTTGGTATGGTATCTGTCTCACGATTGAGGGTCCTGAGGCCACAAGAGTCCCATGCTCGCGCAGGAGGGGAGGAGAGCCCCAGGCATTGCTAGACAAAACAATTATTCTAAGCACCTGAGTTCTCATTAACTATACAGAAATAATCAAAGAAATACAAGACATCATGGTGTAAACTTATGATAAACGAAAACAATCCCCCAAGGGGTGAACAAAAGAAGTAATTAAACTCGTGGCAACAAACCAGGGATATCTTTGTGGCAATAGACATGGTGCAATCATGACGTCACTGCTGAACAGGAGGGATACAAGAGAGATAGAGAAATCATGACTCTCTCCCACTATAACAAAGGCCATGTAAATTATAACTCACTCAAAAATGACATAGGTTACAAAACTCATTTGGGAGTGACACAGTATATACAGTATATACTGTATACTGGTATAAATATATATGTATGTATTTATTTATTTTGATGTATTTTGGTTATTGCAGATGTGATTTACTTTTATTTTATGTTTACTTTGATTTATTTTTAGAATGTAGTTTCATGGTGTGCTTGTGTAATGGATTTGTGCTGTGTGTGTGTGTTTTTTTTGTTTTTGTGTGTGTGTGTGTGTGTGTGTGTGTGTGTGTGTGTGTGTGTGTGTGTTGTGCACTTGTAACTGTCACCTTAATAAAAAAAACAAAAAAAACAAAAAAAAAATAGAAGGAAACATGCTTACATTACTGAAATGTTTGTGGACATGCAGTAATGCAAGTAATGGTCACTCTTCTGTAAATCTAAAATGGCTTTCTTAAGAATGGGAAAGGGGTGGGCCCTTCTATTTTGTTTTCTTTTTTTTATTTATGTGTGTGTGTGTGTGTCTCATCTACCAGTCACAATGTCAAACAGATTTGAGATCTTGGTAGAGATGGAAGACGAACCAGAAGAGACCAGGCTCTTTGGGGATTCCATTCTACGAGGACAGGTCGAAGAATTCTGCGAATTCTGAGTCCCAATTCGACGAAAAAGATTTTTGCATCCCAGGAGCTTGACTGGACGACATTGTGGAAGCCTTCGAAGATACCACAAAGGATGCAAACGAAAACACCCTTTTTGTCATCCATGCTGGTTCAAATGACGTCATGCGCACCAGATCCGAAGAGTTGATGGAGAAATATCGCAAGATGATCCAGCACTACAAAAACAAGCCATGGAATATCCTCATCTCAGGCATTCCCCCAAGATCGACGCACCTGACAAATTCTACGACAAGGCCTTCAGCACAAATAGCCGACTAAAATATTTGTGTCTGAGGGAAGAAGTTGAATTCATCAACCTCTGGGATAATTTCTATAACCAGCCTACTCTGTTCCACAAGCATGGCACTCATCTAAACCCTGTGGGTTCAGCATGCATGAGTCGTCTCCTACACGAAGCAGTCCGCAGCCATGGATCAAAAAACGCCATCCGAGAAGAAGCAGCAGTGTCATAAATCATCTACCACTAAGCAAAAAACAGAGGCAACCGAGGACCACCAGCGATAAGGACCGAAGACAGCGAGGACCGAGGACAGCCATGACCATAAATGTAGATCCGACAAGAACCAAAATTTTTATTAAAGAGCGTTCCGTGAGTTCTAAAATAACAAATTTAAAGGTTTTCTATGCAAACGCTCGTAGCATACGCAATAAATTTTCAGATATAGAGGAGCTAGTGTTTACAGAATTTATGATGTGATTGGCATAACAGAATCTTGGCTCAATACAGAAGATAGAAACTTTTTAGCAGAATATTCACTTCCCGGTTATGTAATGTTTGAGAAAAGCCGAATAAATAGAAATGGAGGTGGCGTTTTACTTTATATCAAAGAAAGTCTTACCCATACCCTCTTGTCAAAACCTCAAATTGTGAACGTCGACACATCTTTTGTGCTAATAAAGAATAATAAAGGTACAAAAATAATACTTGCGTTAATATACAGACCTCCAGCTCAATCAGTGCAAACTGACCAAGAAATTTACGAACAAATTGCAGATGTAAGTAACTCACAAGATACCGTAATTTTTGGCGACTTTAATTTGCCTGTGACCAAGTGGGGCGATACTCTTACTTCACACTCCGGACATGACTTGTATACGAACTTGCAAGAGAGTTCGCTTTATCAATTTGTTCGAACGCCGACCCGTGGTAATAACGTTCTTGACATTGTACTTGCAACAAAAGAAGAATTAATAGAGAATTTGAATGTTGGTGATGAATTCAGTAACAGCGACCATCGTACGATAACTTTCACTTTAAAGTTTACTAGTAACGAACCAAATAGTAGCATCGAAAAAGTCACTAATTTCAAGAAAGCAAACTTTCATAAACTTAGAGCTATGTTTAAAGAAACTGACTGGAGCTTTTTAATTAACAATAACGACATAAATACATCTTGGAAGTTATTCGAAACCACTTACCTAAAAGCAGTGCAGGACTTCATACCATCGAAAATACGGTGTCCAGGCCATAATAATAAGCCCAAATGGTGGAATAAAGATATTTCAAACTGTTTGCTTGCTAAAAAAATTGCTAATGATAGATTAAAATCCTCACAAAATGACGTAGAACGGGTGAAATTTGTAGAGCTACGACGCAAAGCCAAAAAGTTAATTAACACCTTACGAGCAGCCTAGGCGGTAACTTCTACTACCTGCCAAGCGGGTGGTTTTACCCTAAACGAGCTTATTTCCGTGCTCGTTTTCATGCATAAACAAGAGCCAGAGCGTAATACAATTATGTATCCTTGAAAGGGCGTTAATTGAGCTTTCGAATGACACCTGAACCATCCTTCTACGATCACTGGTTATCTTGCAACGATCGTGCAACCGAAGGGCAAAATCGCTAAAATACGGTAATTTCCTTACATAATTCCCTGTGTAGCGAGGTAGTGAGTGTGGGTGTGGGTGGAGTAGACGTTAGTAGGCGCGCGGGACCTGTGCCGAGCGGTCATGAGCCGACCTACACTCCTCCCACCGCTCGTGTCTCTCTCAGAGCCAATTATGTGCTCAAAATTGCATGCGACTATAGCCGGGCCCCGCTCTTTGGGTTGGGGTTCTCTTGTCCGACTATAGCCGGGTGCCGCCAAAGAGGGGTTAAGCAAAGTAAAAAGACCCTAGAGTTACATATTGCGAATCAAAGTAAAACAAACCCGAAAGAATTCTATAGTTAGATCAGAAAGAAAAAAGTAGTTACTTCAACTGTTGGACCGTTAGTCAATGAAAATGGAGAATACACCAAAGACGAAGTACAAATGAGTAATGCCCTCAATAGCTTTTTTGCATCAGTTTTTACAACAGAAGACCTCAGTGATATCACTACACCATCGCCGATTCAGATTGATAATTCAGATGTTCTAAGCAATGTCACCGTTACAGAGAGAGAAGTATTGAATTGTTTAGATAAACTCAAGGTAAATAAAACGCCTGGACCTGATACAATCTCGCCTAGAGTTCTAAAGGAAGCTAAGGATGAGCTCTCCAAACCACTGACATTACTATTCAATAAATCCTTGCAGTCTGGAACTATGCCTGATCAGTGGAAGCTAGCCAACGTAACACCGATATTCAAAAAAGGGAGCAAATCCCTACCCCGTAACTATCGTCCAATTAGCTTAACCTCAGTTGTATGTAAATTGCTAGAAACGGTCATAAGAGACAGACTCGTAAATCACTTAGAGGAAAATAACATACTTAAAGATACTCAACAGGGCTTTCGTAAAAAAAGTTCCTGTTTAACAAACCTCTTAGACTTCTTCCACGATATCCTCAACCTCTACGATGAGAGTAAAGCTGTAGATATTATATACCTTGATTTTCAAAAGGCCTTTGACAAAGTTCCCCACAAACGTTTACTGCTAAAACTAAAAGCGCATGGAATACAAGACGGTGTGTTGAAATGGATAGAAAATTGGCTCAGCGACAGAAAGCAAAGAGTAGTCATAAACGGTAAGGCATCTAAATGGACCAATGTAAGTAGCGGGGTACCCCAGGGATCGGTACTAGGACCAATTCTCTTTCTAATTTACATCAACGACATAGATGAGGGTCTCACCTGTACAATCTCAAAATTTGCTGACGATACAAAAATTTCAAATAGCGTACTCTCAAAAGAACAAGTTGACGATATGCAACACAATCTAGATAAATTGTCATGTTGGGCTCAAATTTGGCAAATGAGTTTCAATGCGGATAAATGTAAAGTACCGGTACTACATATCGGATACCTAAATGAGAAAGCAAACTATTCGATGAATGGCACTCAGCTTAAGAATGTAAACAGAGAAACCGATCTGGGAGTCACAATATCGAGTAACCTAAAACCGAATCAACAATGTTCAGAAGTTGTTAAGAAGGCAAACAAAATAATTGGCTTTATAGGCAGGTCATTTGAGCATAAATCCAAAGAAGTTCCCTTTCCAATGTTCCCTTACCCACTCTAAACCACTATTTGGACACTTGATCCTCAGTGTTTTGGAGGACAAGCAGCCTAGAAGGGTCACTAGACCTGTTGTTGCTTGATTTCCTTTTTACTCCTTTGTACTCCTTTGTATATGTATTGTATGATGTGTTTGTGTTCAATATGTTCCCTTTGTTTGTTTATGTGTGCCATGTGTTTTTAACTCCTTCAATATGAATTACATCTTCTCTATATCGTTCTAGCCACATTTAGACAATTTTATGCAGCTTAGGAAGGATATGTGGTAGCTATAAGAGTTAATTTAGATAATCTGTAGCCTTATAGTAGCTAGAGGTCCTTCGTAAGCTGATCAAAATCGTCTAATGGTAGCCAGAATAAAATGAAAATGAAATCACCCACACTCAAAGGATTAATTAGAATGTCTTAACACTTTCAACACATTACGCGTTTCTGTTCTGTTTTCTGGCTGCTATTAGACGATATTGCTCCTATTAGGAAGGGTATTTGGAAGTCAGGGGGTTAATTAAGTCTTAACCCTTAAAATGATCACACATCCTTCCTAAGCTGTATAAAATCGGATCATAATGGCCACAAAACAATGTCAAATTGCTTCATTATCTTCACAGGGTTAAGGGGGTTGTACTCTCTTTTTCTGGACCCTCTTCTCCCTCATGTTTAGCATATTTGTTTTGAGGTTTTAAGACGTTCGTTCCGTTAGTTTGGTGATTTTGAGACCTTTTGCCTCATTTTTGTTATCCATATTAAGATCTTTCGTGCTCCTTAGGTGTCGATTTTGTCCTGGCGAGCGAAAGCGAGCCTCTAATTTTAGATGGAAGCGAACTTTGGCCGAAACATTTTTCTACCGAAAAATTTACAAATTTATCTTGAAAGGGGGTCTAGGCCTCTAGGGGGTGTTTTTTAAAGCCTGATGGAGGTCTAGCGATGAAACTCAAAAATATATTAATATATATCTAGAGTTCTAGACCAAAAACCTAGCACTACCGCCGTAAATGTTAATTGTCTTGTGTTGTACCATATTATCAGACAGTTGTGTTCTGGCTGTAGGGGCTGGTACAGTCACTCATAAACATTCGTGGACCTCACCTATTTATGATTATGGAAGTGTATATCTGGAAGCGAACATATGAATATATTTGTCTATACGTCAACTACAAAACAATATATACTATATATTATGAAACAAGTTCCACCCAAAAATCAATCCAGCTAGTCATAATTGCATAAATCAATCCAGCTAGTCATAATTGCATAAATCAATCCAGCTAGTCATAATTGCATAAATCAATCCAGCTAGTCATAATTGCATAAATCAATCCAGCTAGTCATAATTGCATAAATCAATCCAGCTAGTCATAATTGCATAAATCAATCCAGCTAGTCATAATTGCATAAATCAATCCAGCTAGTCATAATTGCATAAAGACAAATATAGGGGGTCCACGATTTGTTTCTAAGTGACTGTACGGTAGTTAGGCGTGCTTGTTGGAGAGTTCGAGTGCCATGTTGAATAGTTAAGGGGCCTACCTGTTTTTGTTCGCCCCCTCTCTCTGGGTTGTATTCATTTGGCCCCATTCACCCTACTGTTTTAAGACGTTTATTCCCATCCAGGTGTTGATTATATCCTGGCGAGCGGTAGCGAGCCAGCATATTTTGTTATAATGTTTTGTCAGCAGGGTAATTTTTTATATTTTTCGATAAAAAAATGTCTTAGACGATGCCGGATTTCTCCATACAATGCTGGCTCGCTATCGTTCGCCAGGAATAAATCGACACCTGGATGGGGATAAATATATTAAACAGTAGACTGAATGGGGGCCGCATGGATGCAAGCCAGAGAAAGAGACAGAAGTAGAGAGAATAAAGCAGGTCACCCCCCTTAACCCTTTCCGTGGCCATTGTTTCTGGTTGTAGAGGCTTGTAGGGGAGTTAGGCGTACCTGTTGGGTTGTTTGAGTACCTTGTTGGGTAGTTATCCCTATCAAGGTCCAATACGCATTTCTTTTCTGTTTTTCCGGTTAGTATTAGACTAAGAAGGGGAGGTGTGGCAGAGTGGTCTTGCCACTGGACTGGTAATCCAATGGACCCGGGTTCGAATCCCAATATGTCAATGGGAAGATATTATTGGGATGAAATTTGTGCTGTACCTAGTTTCAGTGCATTACCACAGCACACCGAAATGCCCAAAAAATACCCTCATTGTTCCCTGATTAAATAGCATTGTATGAATATTCCTATATTAAAAAAATATTCTACAGGGGGGCAATGCCTAGTGAGTTAATTGCTCAATAGGTGGCGTTCTGAGGCGAAGCAGCTTCAGAGATGGAATTGCTTCGAGCCGTGAAGCTTCGCATGTCTCACTTCCTAGACTGGAGCAAGACCTCACGGGCCTCTCCGTGTTCAGCGGTAGAGTGTAAAGGCTATCAGCCTATGCCCGAGAGGGAGTAGTTGGAATATAGAAAACAAAAATATTTGAATTCAGAGGGTTAATTGAGATAGTCTTGACCCTTATTTTTCCCACATATCCTTCTTCAACTGATTGAATCGTCTAATGATAGCCAGAATTAATACACTTTCAAAATGCGTCACCATCTTGAAAGGGGTAAGGATATTGGTTAGATGAAGGACTACTTGTTGGGATATTTTGAGGTGGATTATGGTCCTGTTTTTGTTTTGTGTATTTGTTATGACTTGGGGTGTGTTGAGTGTTGTGTGTGTGTTCTGTGTATGCTTCACTGTTAGTTTGTCATGTGTGTGTATGTGTGTGTTAAGGGGAGGTGGGTCGTTTTTCTGGTCCCTTTTCTCCCTTGTATTAAGCCCCATTTGTTTTGAGATTATAAGATGTGCGGTCAATTCGTTTGTCGATTTTAAGACCTTTCGCTCCATTTCTTTGCCAATATTTAAACCTTTCGTGCTATTTAGGTGTATATTTTTTGTCTAGGCGAACGTTTTGAGCCTGAAATTTTAAGAGGACAAATTTATCTCTCTAGGGGATGTTTTCCTAAGCTTGATGGAGGTCTAGCGAGGAAACTAAGAAATACAGGAATACAGGAATTAATAGACCAACAAAAAAAAACGACCCATCTTCCCTTAATGATGAATGGTAGTCTCGTCTCTGCTGTTGTGAGTATGTGTGTTTGTGTTGTAGTCTGTGTGTGTATAATATCCCCGTGGTGTTGTGTGTGTTAGTGTTGAAAGGTCGTCTCGTGTGTTGCATTGCGAGTATAGGTAGTGAATTTGTGTTGTATTCTGTGTTTGTATAATATTCCCGTGGTGTTGTGTGTGTGTGGTAGTATTGAAAGGTATTCTCGTGTGTTGCATTGCGAGTATAGTTAGCGTATTTTGTGTTGTATTGTGTGTCTGGATAAAGTTATATGTGTGTGAGTGTGTGTTAATGTTAAATAGTGGTCGCTGTGTTAATGTTATATGGTGGTTGCTTTAGTTGTGTTGTGAGTATAGGGCGGCTGTATAATCTGTGTTGTATTGTGTGTCTGTATATTATTTCCTTGGTGATATATGTGTATGATAGTGTTAAAAGTCTAGTTTGTTGTGTTGTGAATGTGGTTTGTGTGTTGTATTGTGTATCTCTATCATATTTCCGTGGTGTTATGTGTGTGTGTGTGTGTGTTTGTGTTGAAAGGTAGTCTTGTTTTTTGTGTTGTGAATATGTTTTTTTATGTTGTATTGTGAATATATTTATATCTCAGTGGTGCTTTGTGTGTGTGTGTGTGTGTGTGTGTGTGTTTGTGTGTGTGTGTGTGTGTGTTTGTGTTGAAAGGTAGTCTTGTTTTTTGTGTTGTGAATATGTTTTTTTATGTTGTATTGTGAATATCTTTATATCTCAGTGGTGCTTTGTGTGTGTGTGTGTTTGTGTGTGTGTGTGTGTGTGTGTGTGTGTGTTAGTATTGAAAGGTAGTCTCGTTAGTTTTGTTGTAAGTATATATAGTGTATTGTGTATTTTGTTGTAAGTATATATAGTGTATTGTGTATTTTGTAACTATAATATTTATGTGATGTGTTATGTGTGTATGTTAATGTCGAAAGGCAGTCTCGTTAGTTTTGTTGTGAGTATAGTGTATTTTGTGTTGCATTGTGTGTTTGTATATTATTGCTTTGGTGATATAGGCAATGCATTTTGTGTTGCATTACGTGTTTGTATAATATTTCCGTACCGTTATCTGATGCTGAACGATAAACTTGTTTGTTGGGTTGCGATTATAGGTAGTACATTGTGTGTGAAACTGTGTGTTTGTATTAAATATCCGTGGTGTTATTTATTTATTAGTGGCCCCTCCATCATTGACGAACATGCCTATTACATAAGGCATCCTTTTCAAACACTAATCCGCCGTAGTTTGAATCTACCGCGCAGAGCATTTAAAAACTGAGGAGCCTTCATCATGAGCGCACGCGACCTCACTCATGGCTTCAGTCATTATGAATTGGGTTCTCACTACGAAAAAACTTCGTAAAAAATAAAAACAAAAAGAAAATAAGAATAACTATCCAATAAGCTTTCCATCATATCGTGGATGTACTTGTGTGGATCTTTGACCAGACGCTGATTCAGGCGTCATTCTTCCTTCTCTGCTCTGCGCTCAGCCTGCCCGGACGTGTCTCCCCACGCTCCGCTGGTTCCGCATTTGCTGCGTCCCTAGTGAGTTTTTTCTCATTTGTTTACTCCGGGATGTATCGAGTAAGGTTAGGATATGCGTAGCAGGAGTGTCCTGGGCTGGTTGCCCGCAGTGCAGTGTATTTTGGGTCGTGTGTTTGGGGCATCTATTTCGGATGTACCCTCGTGGTCCTGTTGTGGACTTGTGATCTTTTCACAGTTGAGTTAGCTTGTGATGCAGGCGGCTTTCATTACGTGATTAATTAGGCTGCCTTTTATCTTTCTGATGAGGTAAGCGTTGCTTACTGACGTTCCCAGCGTATTTTTCTTCACTTAGTGAAGTTTTTTCTGGGTCCCGAGTCAGTCTTCCCTTTGCCGGAAGTTTTTGCTACAGTGGTGTGTTGGCGGTGGTTCCTGTTGTTATATTTCCAGTGTTTTTTGTTTATATTTCAACATTTCTTATGCCGTCTACTTAGGCCTAGCCAGCCGCTCGTAGCTTTGCCACATGTACAAGTGTTATTGTTTATTTTATAAATATGTCCTACTGTGTCATGTGTATCCGGGTTTAGTTGTGTATTGGCTAATTCCACGGACTATGTTTGTTTCCTGGTTTAGTTGTGTATTGGCTAATTCCACGGATTATTGTGTGGACTTAGGCTAGTCGTGCTTGGCTTTCCTTCGAGTCCGATGTACGTTCAGATGGTTCTGAACGGGGTGGGTTACCTTCCGGCGGGTTTTTTCTCGGTTTCACCATGAAAAACCCCCGGCCGAGAGCCGTGTTGGGCCACACGTGGTTTCAACACAGGCTTGTGTCCCCGGCGATGAGGTGTCTGTGGCTCTCCAGGACTGCGTCTCTGTGTTGGTGCCTGTTTTCAGGCTCCCTTTGATTTCCGGCGGAGTGGCTGTACCCATCTAACATTGTTCATGCGGACATATGTTATGAAGTTTTTCTACCCGGTTTTACAAACCACAGAAAAATCCTAGCTGTTGTTAAGGGCTTTCCTCCCCGGCGATCTTTTACAAAGAAGTGGGGACAGGAACTTATGGGGTTAACGTTTTGACATCTCACCCGGCGGGTGCACCTTGGTAGGGTGGGATGAACAACTAAGTCATTCAGTTAGTTAACCGATCCATTTTAGTGATACTATATGTATCGCCGCCTTTACACTTACGGCGATTGAAGGTTCAATTAGGGTTAACATCGTTTTTACACCCGGCGGGTGCTCCTGGGTGGAGGAAATAAGGAATTTACAATTCAATTTCGATTAACCACTTAATTGAGAGATACGTTTATGTATCGCCGCCTTCAAACTTACGGCGATCTTTTGTGACAATTCGTTAGAAATCAGATCTCGTATCAGCCTGCCCTGTGTTATTCTACTAAAATAATTCAAGGGCCGGCGTCTTTGTGTGGGGTTGTTTTTCCAAAAAATTGAATCTTGAAAGAGTCACCACCAGAAAGACTATAAACGCCATGCTGGTCCTTTATATTATGTCAGAGGGTATTCTTCACTTTCTTAAAAAGATATGTTTAGATATTCTGAACCCCGCCGCGTAGCGAGCTGTGATCGTTGTGTCATTACATCTCGTTACCCGGTGGGTTATTACCACTTGTGTGCGAACATGTTGGGTTAACCTTATGAGCATTAATTCCTGGAAATTTTCTTTTTTTCCAGAGCTGGGCTCCGGCGGACCAATACAGACCCGGCAGTAGTTTTCCCCACCAGTCTCTGTCATGGCTACCTTGGCCCCAGTCTTTGCTTTATGCACTACCCCTACCTGTGCCGGTATCCCTATTTTTGCGCACACTCTTTGCATCAAGTGTGTTAAATGTCTAGACCGTTCAAGGGGTCTGTGGGTGATGCGCAACTGTTCCTTTTGCTCCCAATTTTTTTTTCTTTTTTTTTTTTTTCTATGTGATTAAGTGTCAAGGTCCTCCGCGACAATGATAAGACCGCAGCGGTCGCATTAAGAGAGGTTAGGCAACAGATGTCAGCATATACGACGATTGTAGCTCATAAGTCACTTCAATGTGACAACGTCCCTCTTTGGGATAGACTGCTTTTCGAACACCCTCCCCCTAAACGTTCCTCTCGAGTAACTAGTAATAAGCCGGCGGAGACTGGTCAGGGTTCTGTGTCTTCTGCTGCTACTCCGAAACGTCCAAGAGAGCCTACACCCCCGGCGACCGCCTCCTCGTCTCGGGAGAGATCTCGGTCTAGGTCACCTCTCAGACACCAGCCATCTAGTTTTGCCTCTTCACCATCGAGTAAGAAGAGTAAGACGGAAAGTTCCACCAGTGGTCACGGAGATAAATCCTCCAAATCAAAGAGTAGTTCACGGTCACACCGTAGCCATAAATCTTCCAAAAAGGATTCCCATAATAGAAAGGCCCCCCTACATTCGCCAGTTTCTAGTGCTTCTCATCGTACCTCTACCCCAGACAGAGTTTGTGTTAGGTCTCAAGGGTCCAGTACGGTGCCTGTACCTAAAGATGATTTACCCATTAACATTTTAACCCTGGAATTGGAGAGTTCAGGGGGATCAGTGATTGAGAGTGTTTCAGACTCCCAAGAGAGTGTAGGCCAAGGCCTCGGTGTTTGGCGATTTTCTCGGCCGGGGTCTGACCACCCACTTCCGACTCAAACTAGTCACACAGTAGCTGACGTCCACAGGGACGCGGCGATCCCATTCTCTATTCCTGACTTATCTTGGCAACAAGGTACCCCAGCTTCGGCGGGATCTTCTCAGGAGGAACAGGAGGAGAAAGACGAGGTTTCAATAATTTCGGATATGGAAGGGCAAGAGTCAGGTTCAGGCTTAGACGCCGCGCAGGATATTAATGATTCACCAGTGAGTACATCATCAAGTCAATTTGTCACTGCACAGGAAATTGATGGGCTACTTAGTCATGCTTTATCTAAAAAAATTGGCCAACAACAGGAAACTCCCACAGTGGACTTGGGAGCTCCCACAACAAGTTCTACGGTACGGCCTCTGATGACTTCTATTGCTTTAACTAAGATCCCTCACCCTCCCACTCTGTCATCATCAGTGGTTACTAGGCCGGCTACGGCGGCATTGACCACTTCGAATGTAAGGGTTATAACGGATGCCAATCCACCCCCTCTAGACAAGGCACCTCTCAGAAAGGTAGCTATGCCCTTGCTTTACGGACCAGACGAGTCATGGGTCCTTTTGACCCCCACTAAACCAGAGCTCGCCCAACCTACCTTGTCAGGGGAACTCCCAGTACCGCGTGAGTGGGTCATCCAGGGCAATAAATCAAAGAAATTAAGGGCCTTGGATACTTTGGGAAATGTACTAGACGTTAATATAAAGGCTATACCTAGTTATTATCACCAAGACTATTTTGTGTATGCTACTAAGCCAGCTTAGTAGCCTCAGCTTCAAAATTGTTTTCAGACTGGTCTAAGCTGGATGGGTTTAATGACATTAAGACTCTGTCAGCTCTCACTCCAGAACTTGATTTACAAACCGTCACAGACGAAGCAGCTAATCCAGTCTTGAAGGTGGGGCAGTTGGGTCCAGGACCTTGGGTGGATTGGGAGACAGAGGCTCAAAACTTTGCGACCACATTTACTTCCAAAACTTCCCACCAGATCCCTCAAGATACTCATTCGTGGTTCTCCATGCCAGTGTGTTCTGCCGGCGGAGTCCCTTCAGCTTTGTTTGCTTTCTTAGCTGCCCCTAAAATTAATCTTTGTGAGCTAAAAGACCCTTTCACTACCCCTACCCCAACTCACCTAGACCGAGAATTTAGGCTAAGGGGTAAAGCTTTTCGCCTGTTCTCTCAATACATAGTGTCTCAACAGGTAGCAAAGTCTTTGCTCCGGTCCACTCAGGCAATCGCAGACGCGGATGCCAGACGATCGGTTGAATTGTCCCGGCGACTGCTTCTTCAGTCGTCAATCCAATCTCTGGGTGACATCCGCACCGCCTTGCTTGAGGCGGTACGAGCGAGACAAGACCTCAGAATGTCTTTAGTCCGCAAACTGCCTGATCGCATTGCGAATCAGGTGGTCATGTCACCAGTGCTTACTCCCTCTTTAATGTCCCCTGACGTGTGGCGAACGGTGTTTAATATGGCGCAGGCCTTTAAACACAGTCCCACCCCTTCTAAGAAACCTGCCTTTAACTTTCCCAAACCCAGGCCAGCCGCTAAAGCTCAGCCGGGGGATCTAAGCCCTTTCTTCCACCTAAGTCCTCCCCCTCCCCTCAAGGTCAGTACAGGCATAGACAGAGTAGGTTTTCAGGTCAGAGAGGACGCGGCCATAATAAGCCAGGTCAGGGCCCGTCTTCGGCCAACACCAGCCAGCCGGCGAAGCGTCCAGCACCACCAACCCCACCATCAAAAAACTAAAGTCTCTCTCACTCCCGGTGCCAACCTTAAGGCCGGCGGATCCGAGGGTAGTACAGCCGGCGAACCCTTGTCTGCTAACTGGGTCGTTCCGAACGTGTCACCAAGCATGGCCGTTAAACACTTGGGCACGAATGGTGGCACGCAAAGGCATCACTTGGCAGTGGCTCCGGCGACCTCGCTTACGTCAGCCGACAACGGCGAATTTTGTTTCTTTAGAGGTGGAGTCACTGGTCCAGGAAATGATTGCCAAGAATGTCATCATCCCGGTCCCCCCAAATTACCCTGTATTCACGTCCAAGCTATTTTTGGTTCCCAAAAGGGACAGTGTTCAGATAAGACCGGTCTTAGACCTGTCTTATCTGAACCTTCACATTCACAACGAGTCTTTCCGAATGTTAACAGTACACCAAATCAGGCTAACACTTCCGCCGGGAGGTTGGATGTGTTCCCTAGACCTGACAGACGCCTATTGGCATGTATCGGTCAACAAAAGATTTCAAAGGTTTTTGGCCTTACGGATCAGGCACCAAAATTTTGTTTTTCAACGGATGCCATTCGGTTTGAACCTGGCACCTCGATTATTCACAAAATTAGTCCGGCAAGCCCTGATGCCGTTGTTAAAACAAGGAATCAGAGTTTTGTGGTACCTAGACGACTGGCTGGTGGTGGCAGAGACACAACAATTATGCATCAAACATGTCAACATCATTTTAAATCATGTCAAAACTCTAGGGTTCAAGGTAAATCTGGTAAAGTCAAACCTGGTTCCCTCACGAGTAATTCAGTGGATAGGGCTGGTCTGGGACACGGCCGCTCTCACTCTGAGTCAGAGTGTGGACAATCGCAACAGGTTTCGCAGGAAACTGTTCATGTTTCTTCACAGTCTGACTACGACGCGGAGGGTCTGGGAGTCTCTGGTCGGCTCTCTCAACTGGATTCAACTAACTGTTATGTTGGGCCGGTTGAAAGTAAAACGTTTAATATTGGAAGGCAACAAATATTTCCCACTCTTACCGGCGGGAATATTATGGCCCATCCCGAAATTAATCCACACCTTACTAGCGTTCTGGGCGAAGAGGGAAACGTTGCACTCAATAATGTCATGGACCTCTCCTCCGCCAACGGTATGGGTAGACACGGATGCGTCAGGCACAATAGGTTGGGGATTTCAGTCAAATCAGGGGCACCAGGGTCAGGGGCTTTGGTTCCACTTAGAAATCTCCCACATCAATGTCAAAGAATTACTAGTCCCCTTGTATTTCCTTCAGGCTCACGGCCCTGCGTTACGGGGCAAGTCGGTGGCCTTCAGAATGGACAATCTGAACGCAGTTCACTGTATTCAGAAACAGGGGTCAACGAGGTCAAGGAGGTTGCTAAACGTGTCAGAAGAGATTTTTACTCTAGCCAACAGACTAGACATTTATCTTCACGCATCTTATCTCCCAGGCGTAGCAAACGTCTGGGCAGACGCTCTGTCCCGGAGACAGAGCACGACAGTAGAATGGGAGCTCAAGCAACCCATTTTCAACCTAATGATTGCAGAGCTCTCCCATCCACAAGTGGATCTGTTTGCGTCCGAGGAGACTCACAAACTCCCTCTATACCTCACCCGCCGGACGAAAACGCCGGCAGGGGGGCCAGACGCCCTAGTGACAGACTGGAACAGATGGAGCTCCATCTATCTGTTTCCGCCGCCAGATGCGTCACTAATGTGCCACGTAGTGAACAAACTACGAGATTATCGAGGCTTAGTCTCACTAATCGCGCCCCTGTGGCCGGCGCAGTTGTGGTACCAGCAATTGAAGACGTGGTGCCCGCACCCGGTGTCGCTCCCGGTCGGGTATTTCCACTTAGACACGATTGGCAACCTAGCGACCTCGCTGACTTTTGCATTATGGACATTCAGGAGGCCAAGTGGCTAGCACCATACGGTAGAGATGTGACCAATAAATTATTAAATCAATATACTCAGTCTACGAAACGACAGTATCACTCACATTGGCAAGCCTTTACTTCTTGGATCATTAGAACAGAAGAGACTGTACCATCAGTAGCTTTAGTTTTTAATTATTTAAATTATCTGTTTGAGCAGAAACATTTATCTGTGGTAACGTTAAAAAATCACTTAACTGCAATTAGAGTGCCCTTTTTAGACCTTACAGGTCTCTCCATACCGGTGGCGGAGGAAACAGGTTTTATGAGACCTTGTTTTAAACTCCGCCCACCTCCCCGTCAGCTCATGCCTACTTGGTCTCTGGACAAAGCTTTGTCTTTACTTCACTCTCGTCTGTACCAAAATACTGCAGATTTTGCATTGCTCTTAAAAAAGGCTGTATTCCTTTTGGCTTTGGCCACCGGGAACAGAGTGTCTGAGCTGGCGGCGATGAGCAACACACCTAATTGCCTTAGGTTTGGTAGACTTAATGAATGTATTCACATTGCACCTTCCCCGGGATTTGTAGCCAAGAATGAGCACAGTGCACACGTGTTTTCTGAGTTCACGGTGCCGGCGTTAAAAAGGGGAAAGGTGCATCATAATCTATGTCCAGTGCAAGCTCTAACCAAATATTTGAGAGTAGCTCCTCTAAACCCCCAAGGTGCTTTATGGGTAGCGAGTACGGGTAAACGCTTACTGAAACGGAGATTAGCTTCTCTTCTGGTCGAAGTCATTAAAGAGAGTAATCCCGGCGTTGTGGGTCGGGCCCACGATTTACGCAAATGGGCAGCCTCTTTACGTTTCCTGAAGAATTTTTCAGTAGAAGATATTTCGTCCACTCAGTTGTGGGCGTCTAATCATACGTTTTTGACTAGATACTTGTCAGTTGCTCTAGATAAACCTTCCTTACCATGTATAGCTTTAAGGCAGAGGGTCTAGGTGGCCCTTCAGTCACTTTTGTTTACTTTCAAGAAAAGGGGGGGGGGGGTGCAGTCAGTTAACATAGGACACCCTAGACCCCGCCGGAGTGTGAGAGCTGTGATACAATTTATGGTTAATGTGATATGAAAATTTCTCTTCGAGAAATTGTGCTAGTACAATGTTAGTACAAAACAACGGGGTTGTTATAGTAGTTTTAGCTGCGAAAGCAATTTAATATTAAACAGTGAAGATCTTTTGCAATTTATCTCCACGATTATTTTGGGGTTTATTATGTGCACATGTAAACTTATAACTTGTTATTTTTGTCACCACTCGTTGAGTGGGGTGCCTTTGTAACTACAGATCTGTTCACAGAATCTTCAGAGTTACACTTTTTTGTCAATCAGGCTTCTTTGAAGCACGCACCTGCCTGAACCCCTTTCTTGTATATATATGGGCTATGCCTTATTAAATATATTTTCAAAGTAAGAATACTATGTGGTTGTTTTTATTATCTGCTTTTCTAGAGTTATGATATGATTACGAATGTCCCCCTCCAGTCTTAGAAATCAGGCATGTTCGTCAATGATGGAGGGGCCACTAATAAATTATAGGTTTGACTCCTGTAAGGAGATAAAGAAAACCTAATATTTAGTAGTGGCCCCGTAATCATTGACGACTGGGGCCCTCCCGACCATCCCCTTCCCATTCGTTGATGTATTAAGGATTTTGGTTTACTTGATATGTCAGTGAAGGAAGAATGACGCCTGAATCAGCGTCTGGTCAAAGATCCACACAAGTACATCCACGATATGATGGAAAGCTTATTGGATAGTTATTCTTATTTTCTTTTTGTTTTTATTTTTTACGAAGTTTTTTCGTAGTGAAAACCCATTTCATAATGACTGAAGCCATGAGTGAGGTCGCGTGCGCTCATGATGAAGGCTCCTCAGTTTTTAAATGCTCTGCGCGGTAGATTCAAACTACGGCGGATTAGTGTTTGAAAAGGATGCCTTATGTAATAGGCATGTTCGTCAATGATTACGGGGCCACTACTAAATATTAGGTTTTCTTTATCTCCTTACAGGAGTCAAACCTATAGTGTGTGATAGTGTTGGAAGGTGGTCCCATATGTGTTATGTTTGTAGTTTACTGGAGTTTATGTTGTGTTTTGTCCTGTATTATGTGTTTGTATATAATATGCTAGTCTCATTTTTTGTGTATTGAATACATATTATGTCTTGTTCTGCATCTTCTCTCAGTATTCTTGGTGTCTCTTTTTCTTCTTCTCTCTCTTGGAAGGACCATATTACCAGTCTTGCCAAGGCAGCCTCCCAGAAGCTGGGTGTGCTCAACGCCTCAAGGGGTTCTTTACACCTGCACAGCTTCTTGCACAGTGCGTCCTTGTATTGAGTGTTGTTCACATGTGTGGGGAGGATCCACTCACACAGCGCTTCTAGACAAAGTAGAAAGGAAAGCCTTTCGTATCATTAACTTCCGTCCACTCACCAACTCTCTGCAATCTCTCTCTCTCCGCCGCAATGTTGCATATCTCTCGCTGTTCTATCGCTACTACAATAATCAGTGTTCCTCAGAACTTTCGCAGTGTATACCACCCCCTCTACGTAGGGTACGTAATTACCGTCTTGCAACACAATCCAACCCCTACTCTGTGCAACTTTCCAACCCAAGAGTGAAACGTTATTCTCAGTCTTTCTTCTATTCAACAGCTGAACTCTGGAACTCTCTCCCAGAATCAGTCTTTCCCTCTTCCTATGACTTAAATTGGTTCAAACTCCGTGTGCTCATGCATTTTGGCTCGAACTTCCCTTGATTTTGGCCCTGTCACTCTTTCAACTCTGGGGGAGGCACTCGCTACAGGCAGTTCTGCCTTTTGTCTCCCTCACTCAGATAGAACACACAAATTGTGTTTGCAAATATTATGCTAGTATTTGTTTTTCTTTTAAGGCATGTATTCCTCATTACTGGATATCATTGTCTTGTCAAGCCAAGGGCAAAGGTGCTTGTTTGCGACTGTAATGCCGTGTCGGGTAGTTAGGGTGCTAATTGGGTTTCTAGAGTAGTTAGGGAGGGATTATTGTACAATGGGCCAGATTGACTTGTATCCACTCGGTGATTTCATGTATGGAAATAAAATGAGTGCGAAAGACTTGTATGCATACTTTGCTATACACTGTTAAGGGTAGGCAGACCGTTTGTTTGGTTTAGTAAATCATGTATTCATATATTTATTTTAGTTTCCTCCCTAGACCTCCATCAAGCTTATAAAACAAAAACCTAGACCCCCCTTCAAGATAAATCTGTACATTTTTCGGTAGAAACATGTCCCGACCGAAGGCCGGTTCCTCTTGAAATTGCAGGCTCGCTATCGCTCGCCAGGACAAAATGGACGCCTAAATAGCACGAAAGGTCTTAAAATTGACAACAAAATGGGGCAAAAGGTGTTAAAATGGCCAAACTAATGGGCCGAACGTCTTATAATCTCAAAACTAGAGGTGCTAAACATGAGGGAGAAGGGGTCCAGAAAAATGGTCTGCCTCCCCTTAATTGATCAGATCATTTGACTACTCCATAAGAAAATGCACTTTTATTTCAATCAAACTGGTAGTGAAACTTATAGGAGGAGGAGGAGGTGTTTTTATAGGAGGAGGAGGAGGTGTTTTTATAGGAGGAGGAGGAGGTGTTTTTATAGGAGGAGGAGGAGGTGTTTTTATAGGAGGAGGAGGAGGTGTTTTTATAGGAGGAGGAGGAGGTGTTTCTATAGGAGGAGGAGGAGGTGTTTTTATAGGAGGAGGAGGAGGTGTTTTTATAGGAGGAGGAGGAGGTGTTTTTATAGGAGGAGGAGGAGGTGTTTTTATAGGAGGAGGAGGAGGTGTTTTTTGGAGCTAGCTGGATTACTCTCTGTATAGGTGAGACACAAACAGAACCAGTGAGGGAAGCCAAAGAAATAAAACTAGTTCCAGAAACTCCTTATCATATGCCTATGAGGCCTCACCTGGGTATTGCTCTGCTCGGTTGGTGTCTACAATCTATGAGGCCTCACCTGGGTATTGCTCTGCTCGGTTGGTGTCTACAATCTATGAGGCCTCACCTGGGTATTGCTCTGCTCGGTTGGTGTCTACAATCTATGAGGCCTCACCTGGGTATTGCTCTGCTCGGTTGGTGTCTACAATCTATGAGGCCTCACCTGGGTATTGCTCTGCTCGGTTGGTGTCTACAATCTATGAGGCCTCACCTGGGTATTGCTCTGCTCGGTTGGTGTCTACAATCTATGAGGCCTCACCTGGGTATTGCTCTGCTCGGTTGGTGTCTACAATCTATGAGGCCTCACCTGGGTATTGCTCTGCTCGGTTGGTGTCTACAATCTATGAGGCCTCACCTGGGTATTGCTCTGCTCGGTTGGTGTCTACAATCTATGAGGCCTCACCTGGGTATTGCTCTGCTCGGTTGGTGTCTACAATCTATGAGGCCTCACCTGGGTATTGCTCTGCTCGGTTGGTGTCTACAATCTATGAGGCCTCACCTGGGTATTGCTCTGCTCGGTTGGTGTCTACAATCTATGAGGCCTCACCTGGGTATTGCTCTGCTCGGTTGGTGTCTACAATCTATGAGGCCTCACCTGGGTATTGCTCTGCTCGGTTGGTGTCTACAATCTATGAGGCCTCACCTGGGTATTGCTCTGCTCGGTTGGTGTCTACAATCTATGAGGCCTCACCTGGGTATTGCTCTGCTCGGTTGGTGTCTACAATCTATGAGGCCTCACCTGGGTATTGCTCTGCTCGGTTGGTGTCTACAATCTATGAGGCCTCACCTGGGTATTGCTCTGCTCGGTTGGTGTCTACAATCTATGAGGCCTCACCTGGGTATTGCTCTGCTCGGTTGGTGTCTACAATCTATGAGGCCTCACCTGGGTATTGCTCTGCTCGGTTGGTGTCTACAATCTATGAGGCCTCACCTGGGTATTGCTCTGCTCGGTTGGTGTCTACAATCTATGAGGCCTCACCTGGGTATTGCTCTGCTCGGTTGGTGTCTACAATCTATGAGGCCTCACCTGGGTATTGCTCTGCTCGGTTGGTGTCTACAATCTATGAGGCCTCACCTGGGTATTGCTCTGCTCGGGTTGGTGTCTACAATCTATGAGGCCTCACCTGGGTATTGCTCTGCTCGGTTGGTGTCTACAATCTATGAGGCCTCACCTGGGTATTGCTCTGCTCGGTTGGTGTCTACAATCTATGAGGCCTCACCTGGGTATTGCTCTGCTCGGTTGGTGTCTACAATCTATGAGGCCTCACCTGGGTATTGCTCTGCTCGGTTGGTGTCTACAATCTATGAGGCCTCACCTGGGTATTGCTCTGCTCGGTTGGTGTCTACAATCTATGAGGCCTCACCTGGGTATTGCTCTGCTCGGTTGGTGTCTACAATCTATGAGGCCTCACCTGGGTATTGCTCTGCTCGGTTGGTGTCTACAATCTATGAGGCCTCACCTGGGTATTGCTCTGCTCGGTTTGGTGTCTACAATCTATGAGGCCTCACCTGGGTATTGCTCTGCTCGGTTGGTGTCTACAATCTATGAGGCCTCACCTGGGTATTGCTCTGCTCGGTTGGTGTCTACAATCTATGAGGCCTCACCTGGGTATTGCTCTGCTCGGTTGGTGTCTACAATCTATGAGGCCTCACCTGGGTATTGCTCTGCTCGGTTGGTGTCTACAATCTATGAGGCCTCACCTGGGTATTGCTCTGCTCGGTTGGTGTCTACAATCTATGAGGCCTCACCTGGGTATTGCTCTGCTCGGTTGGTGTCTACAATCTATGAGGCCTCACCTGGGTATTGCTCTGCTCGGTTGGTGTCTACAATCTATGAGGCCTCACCTGGGTATTGCTCTGCTCGGTTGGTGTCTACAATCTATGAGGCCTCACCTGGGTATTGCTCTGCTCGGTTGGTGTCTACAATCTATGAGGCCTCACCTGGGTATTGCTCTGCTCGGTTGGTGTCTACAATCTATGAGGCCTCACCTGGGTATTGCTCTGCTCGGTTGGTGTCTACAATCTCCCCTGAATATTTGTTTATGAGTGTTGTATGTGTTATGTGCTGTGTGTTTGTGTGTGTGTGTGTGTGTGTGTGTGTGTGTGTTTCGATATCCGACAACAAAATGTGACTTCCCCAGTTCAAACTAACTGATTTTGTCTACTCTATTTCTGACTAAAAAATTGACTTCCCGAATTTGTCAACTCCCTGATTTTGACTATTTCATTAGTACTATACTACTTTTTCTGTAGGGGCAAACACTCTACACCAGGTATTATAGAGATAGCTGGTTTGCCACAGTTATAACAGAAAACCGATTACGGCGGGTGGCTGTGGCCTGATGAAGTCCATCCGCCTCTCTATTTTGCTTTGGGGTGGGTGTTTGACTGCATCTCTACAGTACATTTTTCGTATATCTATATTAATTTCAACTCTTTTCACATGTGTGTGTTTTGCATAATATTGTATCAATATAAGTCAATAGGCACTTATTCCATAGCTGTAGGATGTTGTGGGGTAGACTAGCTAGGAGTGGATGTAGGCTTGTAAGGGTACTATATCCTATAGTTAGGAAGATTAGGGTAGTCTGAGGTTATTATCGGTCTGCAATATATTATTCAGTGTTTAGTATTATTATGTATTATTTAGTATTTATTTATTTATGTTTTTCTGATGCATTTATTATATATTATTTTTATGTACCGGGTATTTGATATACACTATTTTATGTACCGGGTATTTGATATACACTATTTTCATATTATTCATTATGCATTATACATATTATTTTAGGTTCTGTATTTTGAGTTTCAATTTTATGATAGATATTTGTGTATTTGCTGTGAATCGTGCGCGTGTGTGTGTGTGTGTGTGAGCCCAGCATTGCTGGGCTCATGGGCACAAATTAAATTAAATGTGTAGGTTTAACTGTTAAAGTAGATGGATTCTATTGTTGAAGTGTACAAAAAGCTTTAAAATACTTAGAAAAAGAGCGTTCTGGGTTAGGTTAGCTGAGCTAGGTTAGGTTAAGTTAGATTAAGTTTTCTCTGGATAGTTTTGTTTTAACTTAAAACTCGAACAAATGTTTTCGTAAGCATTCATAACTTTCATTTGTACCGACAAACACACCGTCGCGTATATGTGTGTATGCGTGTGTGTGTGTGTGGGTGGGTGTGTGTGCCCAACCCCGAAAGGGGTTGAAATAAGGCGGCTTTCTAGGGCCTTTCCTAGCTGATGCTGAGAGGATTGGGTTCTAGTCATGTGGTGATGGGCTGGTCTATCAGAGTGATAACTGAGCGATCTCTGCCATACCCATAGCTTACTCTGACTGTTCCTTTTACTTATATATTTTCTAGATCTCAAGTGACGTCGTCTCTTCCGTGGATTGACCTCCCAATCTACCAAGATTGGAAACCAAAGCGTCACATTTTTCCTTTGCCCCTCAACTTTCTCTTCATAATTGCTGAGGGGCACAGGGCCCTGGGTGGGGCTTTGGTTTCCCGGGCGTTTCCGCGCCCTCCTCAGCTCCCCGCCATGGAGTGGCTTCGGTCACCCAGGCTTTATTGTGGTCGGCAGGGAGGGTACTGTGAGGGCGCTCGGTTATGGCCTTGGCCTTGCTCGGGGCCTTGGGGATGTTCGGCCAGGCAGCTTGAGGAACGACAACAACAACAACAACAACCCTATTTAATCCGAGGAAGATCTTTATAGATCTCCCCTGTTTCGACCCATCAGTTTGTAAATTTAGGCATTTATTTTAGTTAGAAGTAAGTCTGGGAAGGCGTTTATGGTAGCCCAGGGGACAAACTAAAATATTTTCCCTGATAATGGTAAAAGCAAGCAAAATCCTAAAACATAATCACATACAAATATCTTAATAACCCACAAGAAGTCGAATTACGTAGGAGTCCTATGTTATATGGATCCATTGTAACATTGTTTTTCTCACCCCCTCTCTCTCTCTCTCTCTCTCTCTCTCTCTCTCTCTCTCTCTCTCTCTCTCTCTCTCTCTCTTACACTACTATAAAACATCATCTTTTCAACTTCTGTCTTGCTCTCCCTTTCTCTCTCTGCACCTCACGCCCCGAATACATTAATCATAATTTTCTCTTTCTTCTTTGTCTTCTTTCCCACCCCCCTTTCTCTCTTCCTCTCCTCCCCTTTGTCACTCTTTTCCATCTCTCCTTTTTTATCGTCTTCTCCCACAATTACGCTCTTTCTTCTCCTTCGCTATCTCGATCGGTTTTATGGTGTGATTATTGCGAAGTTTGCTCGTGTTTGGTGTCTTGGTGTTTCTGTCAATGCGTTTACAGTATATGGCTGTTTGCACTGTTTAATGTGTTATTCACTAGCTTGTTCGTCAAGGGGAATCCACGCAATGCGAGCTAAGCTCATTATTATCGCGCCTCCTTAACTGGGAATGTATTGCGTGAAATGCATGTTAAGTGTTTATGTATCGTTGGAATGGCTGTGAATGTGTGTGTAGTCTGTATTTTAGCCAATTGGCGACATCTGGAAACGAAGGCTTTGGGTTAATCTGTACGGTACCATTCTCACTACGGTACCAGACTCAACCGAAGGCTTAGGTTGACCAGTAGCTTAGGTTGACCAGTACGATACCCATCTCACCTTGTAACCGATCACCAACCCCAGATGGGACGTCACAACTTCGTCCACTTATACCAGGTTCCTATTTATACTGCTAGGTGAACAGAGGCTACACCGTTTGGAGACTTGCCCAAATGTCTCTTCCCCGCCCGGGTCTCGAACCCGGGACCTTCTGGTTGTGAGCCAGACGCGCTATCAGTTACGCCACTGGGAGGTGTGAGTGTGAGTGTGTGTGTGTGTGTGTGTGTTTGTGTGTGTGTGTGTGTGTGTGTGTTTGTGTGTGTGTGTTTGTGTGTGTGTGTTTGTGTTTGTGTGTGTGTGTTTGTGTTTGTGTGTGTGTGTGTTTGTGTGTGTGTGTGTGTTTGTGTGTGTGTGTGTGTGTGTTTGTGTGTGTGTGTTTGTGTGTGTGTGTGTGTGTTTGTGTGTGTGTGTGGTTGATTGTTCAATTGCAGCCTTGAGGCTCAATATATACAGTTTCTTTTAACCTACATACAGTGCAATGCTTATGTTACAATAACCCCAAAGGCGTCGGATCAGATAGTGTAATTTGTGCATATACTGCATATATATATGTTTTAATATTTACATAAAACACTTAATTTGATTCAATTACATTTTCTAAGTTAAGGGAAGTGACCTGCTTGTTTTTCTCTTTTGGTTGTATCCATTCGCCCCCCATTCAGCCTACTGTTTTAGACATTCGCCCCCCATTCAGCCTACTGTTTTAGACATTCGCCCCCCATTCAGCCTACTGTTTTAGACATAAATCCCCATCCAGGTGTCAATTTTTGTTCCTGGCGAGCGAGAGCGAGCCAGCATTTTGTGGAGAAATCCGGCTTCACCAGAGAAATGTTTCTCTCCAAAAATGTACACATTTAGCCAGCTGTCTAACTCATTATCCATAATATGGTGGCTCGCTTTCGCTCACCAGGTATAAATTAACACCTGGATATTAGTGATAAACGTCTTAAAACAGTAGTGTAAATGGGGCCGAATGGATACAACCCAGAGAGAGAGAAAAAAAGCAGGACACCCCCCTTAAAAGTTTCCTTTGTATTTTAGGCTCAGATGATGGAATGAGTTGTTCCGAAACGTTAGCCAGTAATCACCCTACTTCAAGATGTCTATGATTTAATATTATAGAGTAACTTAGAAACACATAAATAATATATGACAAATACAATCATCGAGCATGTGATGGTGTACAGGAGTAGGCTATAATGTGTAATACAACTAATACAGAAGTGTTACTATTTGTTCTGTGTACTCTATGTCTGCTGGTATTCTACTACTACTACTACTCTCTCTCTCTCTCTCTCTCTCTCTCTCTCTCTCTCTCTCTCTCTCTCTCTTTCTTGCACACAGATACACACACAAACATTTTGTCTGTGTGTGTCTCACTTTGTGTGTGTATGTATGTGTGTGTGTGTGTGATTTTTCATGATATTTATTAACAGTTGCCCTGTCACCGTAAGAAATTAACACACAGAAAAATAATAGCTGGCATAACAATACAGATCAACTTAGAGAATGTTCATAAACAGGAAGTAGGAAGTGGCTCGGCGGTGCCCAAATCTGTATATACTGAGAGAGAGAGAGAGAGAGAGAGAGAGAGAGAGAGAGAGAGAGAGAGAGAGAGAGAGAGAGAGAGAATAAGTTAATGGGTAAAATACAATACAAGTTAACAGGAATTGAAAGGTGGCCCAGCGCTGCTCAAATCCAACTTGGCCACCCCTATTGCTTAATGGAAGATTATTGTTTGTATTTTATTTTATTTGTTATCCCTTATGTTTAAGCCCTATACTTTTTAAATACCAAGATATTCGCCCCATTAGTGTGGCGATTTTAAGACATTTGCCCCTATTAGTTTGGTAATTATAATACAAATTCCCATTAGATTGGTGATTTTAAGACTCTTCTAACCGTTTTAGGTGTCGATTGTTATCCTGGCGAGCGATAGCGAACCTGTGGTTAAGGGGGAACCATAGCTTTCGGCTGAGACATGTACACATTTATCTCGAAGGTGGCTCTTGGGGGTAGTTTTTAAGGGGAGATGGGCTGCTTTTCTGGACCACTTTCTCCTTCATGTTTAGCCCCATTAATTTTCAGATGTTAAGATGTTTGCCCAATTAGTTAGTCGATTTTAAGACCTTTCGCCCAATTTATTTGTCAATATATAGACCTTTCGTGCTATTTAGGTGTCAATTTTTTCTCTGGCGAACGATAGTGAGCCTGTAATTTTGGAAGAACCGGCCTTCGGCCGGGAAATTTTTCTACCGAAAAATGTACAAATTAATCTAGAAGGGGGATCTGATGGATTTTTTTTTTTTTTAATTTGATGGAGGTCTAGGGAGGAAACTAGAAAAATAATGAATACATGCAAAAATCGTCCAAAAAGTGAAACATCTCACCTTAAAGCTTGATGGACGTCTAGGGAGCAAACTAAAAACTTCCCCTTAATCCTTTCATGATTCTCCACGTCATACCCCACCAACCACAGACATACTGTACAGTGAGCATACAGATACACAGACACACACAGACATATCATCCAGTCACACATACAGAAGTACAGGCGTGGTCAGAAGTGTCTGGACAATATTTGAAACGGTAATTATGTAACACAGACGTTTTTTTTTTTTTGGGGGGGTGGGGGGTAACTGCATGAGCCACACATAACAAATTATCAATAGTTCACATAATGTTCATCACATTCTGGATATTATTAGACGATTTTATTCAGCTTAGGGAGCACTTCTACCAATTAAAGGGATACAGACACAGACAGATACAAAAAACATTCAGACAAAATATATACAGTATACAAGCAGACGAAAGCTAGGTACAGCCAAATACTACCAAGCAAACAAAGACAAAGGGCAGATAATTTGTAAACAAACAGGAAATGGGAGGTGGCCCCTCTGCCCAAATATATGACATTCCACCCCAATTGCTTAATGCCTTTTTTTTTTTTTAAAGACCTCCGTCTACGTATTGTGAAAAACCTGTTATCCTCCGGCAAATTGTGGGGTTGAGTGAGTGAAGGGGGGGACAGTGAATGAAGGAGGATACATGTTTTTCATAATACGTGTTGCTAGCCCCAAACGCGCGAGCAACTGTGGCTTTCAACCATCCGACACATCCCCTTTTATTTATGTGCATCACACATGTTAAATACAAATAAAGTTTATGTTTTGTTTTACCCTACTGTGGAAAGACTACGGATACACCACTCCTGCCCGGGCCTCACACAGTGGCATGACCCAGTCCAGTCGAACTGAGCTCATGACGCTGGTGGCATTTCCCCGGAGGATAGCCATCCATAGTATTTGCTTGAGCCAGAGGGTTTCCCGGGGTTCTCCTGAAACTTCTCTGATTTTACGGCCTATTTCATTCACCATCTTAAGGGTGGTAGGGCCGAAGACTCCTGAAGTTTCGAATGCCAGGGGCTCGACCTGATGATTTCTGGCGATGGCTTGATATTTTTCTCGCTTTTTATTTTCTGCTATCCGGGCGGCTTCACCTGCTTCGTCGGCGTTTCTGGCGATGTTGGTTGTGGAGAAAGTGTCAACACATGTGGCATCCCACACGAGGCACCGGCCATTCTTGTAAGGGAAAGTGGTTATCCGATCTGGCCGTTTGCCGTCTTCTCTGTGAAGTCCATGTGGTTCGAGGATTGATGCACGGTTAGCACTCTGCAGGGCCCGTTTTATGACATCATTTAGTGCAGAGTGACTTGGCAGGCGGCCTGCGTTGTAATTACATGACAAGGCATGGTGACCTTGAGCATCCATCCCCCCACCACACTTGCAAGTGTGTGGGTGACAAACTGCCGCACCCAATCTGAGCGCGATGGCAACCCGGAGCGCTTCAGCATCCAAGTGAGTTCCAAGAGGTGGGATGGGGATGGCGTGTAACCACAAGCCACTCTCCGAACGGGCGGCTGCCTGGAGGCGTGCTTTTGCAACCTGGTCTGCATTGGTTAGGAGATTTTTTTAAGTTTTCTTCGCCGATATGGTATCCCACGCTTTCTGCTTGCTCCTGGAGGTACCCTGAGGCTCCTCCTCTGCTCCTGTACTTTCCTTCCAGGTGTTAATCGCTACTGCTACGTCCCCATTAAGTATCATTCCGGGTTGAGAAGAAAGGATGGACACTACAAGGTCGTTGGTCGCGATGAGGGAAGAGATAAAGGCTGGGGAGGCAATATCCGAGGCTCTCCGTATGCCCAAGCCCCCGAGGCGGACAGGAAGGGTGGCTTGTGTCCAGGTCCGTTCTTTAAATTCCACGTTGGTGATGCTGGTCACTGCTTCTCGGATTATGCTGTCTAATTCTTGGAGGCCACCATTGTTCGTGTAAGTCATCGATGTGCGCAAGAGGTATTGGAGTTTTGGGATGGAGAAACAGTTCTTGAGAAGGGCCAGAGCTGAGTGGGCATCGATGTGTATCAGGCGACTCACGAGACGTTGAAGCTCCTCCTTTTTAACTTGAAGTGCTAGTGGGATTGCTGCCAGAGTTAGTGGGGAACCTAATAGGGTTTGCTGGTGCTCCTGAAGGATCTTTACATCTGGCAATATGCCTTGAAACAGGGCCTGAGTCTCTTCTCCTTCTTCACGTGTGTGGTTGAGGAGGACAAGTTCACATTTGGTGTCATTTATCACTAGCCCAGCCTGGCCGAGGTCAGTTACGATGTTATTTAGGTCGGTTAGAACGTTCTCTACAGACCCAACCAAGGTTGCATCGTCCAGGTACCATACATTCAGTTCTGACCTTACTTTGTTAGTTGCTGCATCCACCCCTATTGAGAAAAGAGCAGGACCACCTGGATCTCCCTGCTGTAACCCGGTCGCTGATGGAATTACCGTCTCGCCAAAAATCAGGATTGAAGGTTTGGAATAAGCCTGACAAAGTAGGGGGTACAGAGTGGGGATGTGTTCTTGAGCTGTACGGAGGAAGACATCCCTGCGAATGCTGTTGAATGCGTTCCGCATGTCAATCTTTAGAAGCACTCGTTTTTCTTGGGCTTGGCTGAGGTAGGTGCGGGTTGCGTGTACAGCAGCTTCACACCCCCCTGGAGTTCCGAAACCTAGTTGAACTGGTCTTAAGTGTTGACCTAGCCATTCGAGAGTGGTTTCAAACCCACCTTTGTGGCAAGGCGGCGGAAGGTGTTCCCTACTGCTATTGGGCTCACACCGCCATCTTTTTTTGCCAGTGCACAGAGTGATGCCCCCAAAAATAGGGGTGTGGCACAGTCGGGTACTTCCCCTCTTAAAACCATGTTGATGAATTTGGTGAGGGTTTCCAAGAGTGCCTCCCCAGCAGCTCCTGATCTCTGACCCAAGAGGCCTTTGAGGTGGGCGGGTCGGATACCATCTAGGCCCGCGGCTGAGCCTGCTGGGAATGAAGTCACTGCGGCAACCACCTGCTCCTTCGTGGCAACTAAAGGTTGGGGCAGGGGGGAGGTTTAGGTCCCTAGGTGTAGGTGGGTGCTTTTCTTGTAGGGCTTCAACAACTTCGGTGCCTTGACCAGCAAAACCTTCTGAAGAGGACAACAGTCTGACGGCCCCTTTGATGTCACTATCCGCCAGCTTCGCCACGACCCTCTTACGTAGCTGTTCAGCCTCTTCCTCTTCCTTGTCCTGTTGCTTCTGGGCCCTGTTTGGTTGCTGTTCGGGAGGTTCCACCAGTTTGTTTCCATCCATATACTGCGCTACTTGACTTTTCACTCTGGTGGCTAGTGAAACCTGAAGATGGTCTTGTATGTTGGTTCTGGGTGGTTTTCGGAGGGCCCCATAGGTGAAACCCAGGAGCCGTGCCCATGCGAGGGGAGTCTTGAGCTGTAGGGCCTGCTTTATGATGGATGTAAGGGCCTCCGCCACTTGGATTCTGGCTCCTTTAGGTACCCGGGCAAGGACCTGGATCCGCGCTTTCCATTTGGTCACAAGTTGGGTCAAGTCGGCGACCGGTGTTGCCGGTGTTGCCCCGGTTGGCTCTGCAGTGGGCCCTGGGTATGCGAGACATTTCCAGTTTGGTTGTTCTCCTGATGTTTTCTTTGTCAGCTTAGCACAAGATAAATGAATAGATCTAAGACAGCCGGAACAGTTTCGCGAATTCTTTCTTGCATTGGTTTTTCCGCAGTTAAAACACTTAGTATCTGCTAGGCCATAGTCTTCCAAGATTATCCGTTCCTCTGCCTCTACCAAGCCGACCTCCTGATCATCCCGTGGTGCTTCCATCTCTGCCATGTCTCCCTTGTTTCAGAAACCCCGGGAAATCTCTCCTGGCACATATCTAGATTATTGCTGTTGTTATTAATGTATAATTGGCTGGATGCATAAAAATTCACATATCATAGTCAACCTTTCTGATGGAATATGTAAAAAAAAAAAAAAAAAAAAAAATCACATATCATAGTCAACCTTTCTGATGGGCAATTGGCCTGCTTTTCCTAAAGCTAAGTGGTTAAATGTATAAATCCTCGGCATTGGGCACCGGTACAACTAAAAGATCTAACTGATTGAAGGGAAGCACGCCAATTATATCCTATGATTATCCTATGATTAAACTGGCGACTCCACCCTGATGTTGAGTATTAATAAATGCTTAGGATATTAATAATGCTGTCAACATCAAGATAGGGAGAGAGCCAGAGAGTGAGCGAGAGCCAGGATCTGAGTGGGTAACCGAATCTAGGACAGCAGTTATGGAAAAATGCTTAAATTGTACAAAATGTTAAGAGAGAGAGAGAGAGAGGGAGAGAGAGCAGGGCCGGGGGCGAGGGAGAAAGAAAGCGAGCTGGAGAGGGGGCTGGCCTGGTTGGGTATTGAAAGATGTTAGGGAAAAACAAATAACTAAAATGATAAAGAGCGATCTGAAGTTATAGAAAAACAAAAAATAATAACAATGAGAGCGACTTGTGACGGTTAAGTGCGGTGATTGAAAGTGGATGGAAATGCCTTGGTTACTCTCAGCCCACCATGGTTGAGTCACTAGGGAGAGAGAGAGAGAGAGAGCTAGAGAGAGAGAGAGAGACAGAGAGAGAGTGGTGAGTGAGTATGTCAGTGACTGCGAGAGAGAGAGAGTGTGTGTGTGTGTGTGTGTGTGTGTGTGTGTGTGTGTGCTACAATGGGAGAACGACACCATCTTTACCTTACCACGATGACTTAGTCCAGCGTGGGAAGGATGTGTGTACACTATACAGTATGTGTGAAGCATAATTATGTTTAATATTACTGTAATGTTAGAGTGGCTGTGGTTATGATAGTTGTATACAGAATAATCATGCAAATGTGACACTGGTCCACACCTAACATATCAAATAACCTCAACTCGCTGCCTTCCACACGCCATTAAACTTAAGGGGAGATAGGTAGTTTTTTAAGTCTATTAATTCATGAATTCCAATATGTCTTAGTTTCCTCGCTAGACCTCCACCAAGCTTGGAAAAACGCCCCCTAGACACCCTTGAAGATAAATTTGGAATTTTTTCGGTACAAAAATGTCCCGGCCGAAGGCCGATTCCTCTTAAAATGTCAGGCTCTCTATCGCTCGTCAGGGAACAATCAACACCTAAATGGCACGAAAGGTATTAAAATTAATAAAGAAATGGGGCGAAAGTTGTTAAAATCGCCAAACTAATGGACCGAACGTCTTATAATCTCAAAACAAATAGGGCTTAACACGAGGGAGAAAGGGGACCAGACAAACGACCTATCTTCCCTTAATGGACGCTACCCCAGCTCCATGGCAGGGACCACATGGTATATTAACCTATTAAGTACCGGTGACATCCTTCTCATTATAGTCTAGCAATTATATTAAGATTGTATTCATCTTATGAAGGAAGTCAGTCCATTAAAAGGCTATAGACGATCTCATTTAATCTTATTAAATACCATATATCCTTCCCAAGCTTAAAAAATCGTCTACATATAATTATTACAAAGACGTTGTTGGTACAGAATGAGTCAATAATTACCATAGTAAACTCTACCTTTCAGCCATGGTTGTGTGTCGTGTCCCGGTTTAGGGGAGATGAGCTGTTTTTCTTGGTCTATTAATTCATTAATTCCTTTATTTCTTAGTTTCCTCACTAGACCTAAATCGAGCTTAGAAAAACACCCCCTAGACCCCCTTCAAGCTTTTTTTTTTTTTTTTTTCTTTTTTTCGGTACACAAATGTCCCAGCCGAAAGCCGGTTCCTTTTAAAATGTAAGACTCGCTATCGCTCGTCAGGAAAAAATCGACACTAAAATGGAGAAACAAGATTTAAAATTACCAAACTAATAGGCCAAACGTCTTATAATCTCAAAACAAATGGGGCTTAACACGAGGAAGAAAGGGGATCAGCAAAATGACCCATCTCCCCTTAAGGCTGTGGATCTTATTATAATCCGCATGTTCAACCCAGTATCTAAATAATCTTGAATCCTTCAATGAAAAGATTTCGTAGTTAAGGGGAGTAAACTGCTTTTTTTCTCTTTTTTGGTCGTATCCATTCGGCCCCTATCCCCATCCAGGTTTCGATTTCTTCCTGGTGAGTGATACCGAGCCAGCATTTTATGGAGAAATCCGGCTTCGCCGGAGACATTTTACTATCGAAAAATTTACAAATTTAGCCAGCTGCCTAACTAATTATCCAAAATATGGTAGCTCGCTGTCGCTCGCCAGGTATAAATCGACACCTGGATGCGGATAAACGTCTTAAAACAGTAGGCTGAATGGGCCCGAATGGATACAACCCAGAGAGATAAAAAATAGCAGTTCAACCCCCTTAACGTGTTTCCTTCCCTCCTTCCTTTCTTTCTCCTCCTCCTTTGGTTTCCTCCTTTCTTCTTTTCCATTCTCCTCTTCGTTCACTTTTAATTTTCTTCTTCCTCTTTCTCCTGTTCCTTCCACTACCATCAACACCACTATCATTATCACCATCATCATCAGCAGCAGCAGAAACAGCGTACTATTATATCAACATTAATCAACATCACCATCATAAAATTCATCCTTGCTATCATTATAAATAATTTTCATTATCACTTAATCGTAATTCTCATTATCACCAGTATACAGTATATTCATTATCAACAAATATCATCAACAATATCATATTATCCAGTTAAACCAATAATGTACCGGAGACGTCGTTTTAATTGTATTCTAGCTGTATTTAGACGATTTTGTGCAGTATACAATGGGTTAGTGACAGTAAAAAGGGTTAAGTGAGATAGTTCGATGCCTCTTTTTTACTGTAGGCTCTTTGTACGCTGAATACAATCGTCTAAAAGTAGCCGGAATAAATCTAAACCGGCCGTCACCGGTACTTAATTGAGTTAACCCCCTTTATACCCACGATCTCTATTTATCATATTCTGGCAACTACTAGACGATTTTATTCAGCTTAGGAAGGACGTATACCCTTCAAAGGGATACAGACTGTCTCAATTAACCCTTTTTGCTACCGTATAGCATTCCTAAGCTTCATACAATCTTCTAAATGTAGCTAACATGAAATACACAAAATGTCGCCGGTACAGAAGGTGGTAATCATTATCTGTAGTTGTCACAATCACAAATTATCACCACCACTACTAATTCCACTTTCACACCATATTTTCGCTACATCACTTCAGCAAATTTACCTCCCTTCCCTCCATCTACGTCTCTGCTGCCAGGTCATCCTGTAAATATGAATATTACATAATATAGGCACGCTTATGCAATTGTACACTCGGATTCCATCGTTTGTAGCCCACTCATGAGGATTCCATCGTTTGTAGCCCACTCATGAGGAGTCGTGGACCCCCATTGTATTTCTGTATGCAATTATAACTACCAGGATTGATTTTTGGATAGAACTTGCTTTCCATTATAATTATAGATTATATAGTTTTGCAGTTGATGTATAGAACACTATACTCATAAAGTCGTTTCCAGAGATATACTTCCATAATTAGAGATAGGTGAAGTCCAGGAATATATGTATGAGTGGGCTAGATACTATGGTATCCGCGTGTACCGTCGCGCTAATAAGTCATGTCCCAGCTGTCATTACGTTTGGCTCGCTCTGTGCTGTATCAATATCTGTCAGATGTTGAATAGGGTGGATAAGTGTAGGAACATGTTTGTATATTTCACTTGATATGAAGAAATGAAACTTAGATATTGCTGATACCAATTACTGATCAAAACATACTTGGTGCCGAGACATCACTTATTAGCGCGATTGTACAAATGTTCGCGAGCTCTGGCGATTTGCTTCATGCTAATATATCCCTTTACATTGATGGTCAGATTAAAACAGCTATATATTAATAAATATATATTAAATGTTCATTAATATATAGCTGATTTTATATGAACATCAATTATAAATGGATATATTTGCATAAATCACAAGAGCTCACGAACATTCGTCAGTAGCTGTATACAAAATAGAAGAGCCAAAAATTATAAGCTACAGGATGATGGTGATAATACAAAATAAACAGGTTTATTATATAATACATAACGTTAAAGACATTTTTCTTGACCCCCTTCTCCGTCATGCTTAGCCCCATTAGTTTTATAATTATAATAGTCGTCCAATTAGTTTGGCAATTTTAAGACCATTCGCCCTAGATCTATCGTGCCATTTAGGTGTCTATCTTTTCCTTACGAGACAATACAATTCATCATTATAGCCCAGATGCTTCAGAACCTCGTCCTACGGACCTAAATTCTTCTGTACCGGCGACGTTTTTTTTTTCTGGCTACAATTAGACGGTTTTATTCAGCTTAAAAACGGCCTGCAGCAATTAACAGGCTTCAAACTATCTCACTTAACCATTTTATATAATTATTTGGAAAAGGCTTGCCGCCTTATTATATATAATTTGTTATGCTTTCTCCACCAACCAACTTCACCTCTAAACTCAATTAATGAAATCAACAAATACATGTGGCAGGTCTATGAAATTCTTTTATTGTACTCATGTATAATCCACTGTGGGAGAATAATGTTGATCACATGTATAACACCTGATATTACAGGAAACAAAAAGAGTCCCATCACTCTCAGAGCTCCCTCAGACGTCCTCACTGTTTACAAACGTCATTATTATGGAGTATAGTCGATGTTTACCCCCTGCTGGCAACAAAGATAGTGATTTCAATAAGTCATGGGGAAGGGGGGCAAAGACCCCCCTCGACCTTCTTGTATCCCACGTTGGAATTATAACTAAACCATGAAAACACTAATTTCTCAAAATCTGGAGGAATACACATGGATAATATGGGTGCGAGCCTTTTCCCTATAATTTCCCCCTCTTAAACTGCACAAAATCATGTAAATATAGCAAGACTAAAATTATACAGACTAAGCCGGTACAAAAGGGGTTAAAGGTTCAAATTATGAACTGGTGTAACTTTATATATGCTGAGAACTATATCTGAATTAATTACTGCAACTGTACTTATATTCATCCCACGGTCCATATTGTGGTTCCCGGGCTACACCTCGGCTGGTCTCAGACACGCGGGGGCTGGCGGGGATAAAACTCTCTCCCTTATTTGTGTTCGTAGCTCCATTATGTCTAGGGTACACTCTAGGACAAAAATCGTGCTTTCTAGTTGTCAAAGATATTATATTGAAACATGAACCAAAATTATATTTATGAGATCGAAAACTCGTCTATGCAAAGAACTTTAATGTTTGTTTTTGTATTACTTATGGATATACTATACTAATAATGACATGCAAAAGGACAAACTTAACCATAGGTCGCTGCACGACCACAATAACGCTGACAAACATTATATCAAGGCTGTTCGATTAAGAAATGTACACAAATTGCAGTTCATTGCTGCGTTACTGCATTCGTATTCAAATAACATTGACATGTTTCGTATATCTGTATAAATGTAGACATTTAGTAACCATTCTTTTACTTTGATCATATAATGGATGTGAGACTTGTCATTATAATTAGTTACAGAGGGTGAATTAATTCTCACATTCCCAATTAAACTTGCCTTCAGTGAGAACTGCCAAACAAGCTGTGACAATAATGTCTGTAGACCGTAATCTTCAAAACGGTTTTTATTTTTATTTTCTACTTGTTACGACCGGGGCTCGTATAAAACAAGGGCTCTTAATCATTGGACTAGAAAGGCACACAGCCACAACGGTAACACTAGATCCAACCCTCGAACTTATAATGCCGGTGCACAAAAAACACCTATACCCTCCAGAGTTAAATCTGCGATAGCGGAGTATCCTATAACTCGGTATAAGTGCACTACTACTACAGGCTGATGATCTCTGATACAGCCTGATCACAACAACATACAATTTCGTTAATAAGGTATACTAGGAAAAGATAGAGATCTTAATTAAATCACTGCAATTATGTAATGCAAACTAGAAGAAGGTATATTTAAAGTTACTCTAAACAATAATGAACTGTCACTCCTATACTAAAGAAAGTGAACGAAAGTCCCAAAGCATCGAGCAGGAATCTTCTGAAGAAAGTCTGATGCTGGGGTAAGATGATCGTATCGGATTTTGAACTGTTATATAAAGCAGGGTCAATATAGGACAAGTGTAGAGACAGACAGTGTCAACTGACACGGGAATAACGATAAATGCACACTAGTATTATCTCAAACAACAAAAGAAGTTCTTCGTCAGGCAACTCAAAAAACCTGCTCAGGTTGTGCAACTCAACAACAACCAAGGCTTACAGTAAACGTTAATAAGAATGCTGCATACATAATATAAGAGTTTATAATTCTAAACGGGTGTCTGCTAGGCTAATAAAGTCTAGCTGGGATGTCGTAGGCTAGGAAACAATGGCTGAGCAAGCGGCTCGTAGCCTAGCGAGGTCCTTAAGACTGTGCGGCCAAATTACGTTAATTGATAGGGTGCTCTCTTGAGAGATCCAGATCGCTAGTATCTGGTTCTCTCCTGGCGACCCTCGCAAAGTCAAAACAAAACGAGTTAGCACAGTGCTGGGTGGCAGAGGCAAAAGCCCTCACTCGCAGCACAGTGCTAAACTCACAAGGTACACAGTCAGAAAGATCACCTAGGCTTCCCACGTCTCCGTTGCGATTGTACAGGTTAAACAAAACTTGTTACACATCGGAAATCACAACCCAAGTAGCCTTACCCCAGTCTAGCATTAAATAGCCCAGCAGACAGCCAAGGAATAGGCAGGGAGACACCGTGAGTGTGTCGAACCTCTACAGACAAAATGGTAACCCCTCCAAAATGCCTAAATAAACATATAATATCTGAGAGCTTCAGCATATAATACGATGGCCGATATATGAAATCGTGCAGAACCAAAGGGGAGTTATGATATTAAATAGAGAGGAAGAATGAGAGGTAAGAAGTTGAGAGAGAGAGAAAGTGCTCTATAGGTAGAAGTCGGTGACAGGTGGCAAGGGATATGTTAAGGGTATGCTGGTCAAACAAGCTCTGAAGAGAGTAACTCCTCGGGACCCCTAGGATCACACACAAAGGTATGGTGGTCAGCCAATCACAGGCCGCTACGTCACCAGGCAGCAGGGCTGCAGAAGGCGCCAGGAACCACCAGCCAATCAAGAAGCGTGGGAAGGCACGTGCGCGAGCCTACAGCGAGGGGGAGGCAGCACATGTATATGCACGCACACACTACCACCCAACTGCCTATATTATTCTCTCTCCTTAACTATAATTATACAATGCATCTTATGTTCTACTCATGATATAAAATGCTTCCCCTTGTCACAGACGAAAATAAAGACCACCACGGGACTGTCTGCAACAACACGAACACTATGAAAGAAAGAACAACATTGTAGATAGACTGTAGCCAAACACCTTGCCCCGGCGAGTGCTAGCGAGTGGCCAAGCGAGCGGCTGAGCCCACGTGGCGTTCTGCCAAGCTGCAGGCGTCACATACTTATAATATATCGTCACAAAATCCATATAGCCTTAGGTGTATTTGGTATATAGCCTACATACTTTATACTTTTTGTAACTTATTGTTTTGATTTGATTTTTTTTTTTTTTTTACTTTTTAAAATAAGGAACAGCCCGTTCTTAACATTAATCATCCATTGCAAAGCCCAATGTACTTGAATAAACTAATGAAAGCATATGGTCCTCCTGGGATTCAAACTCGAGACACCACACCCAGAACAAAACATCTAAACCAGTACACCACCAACACTTATTTAAAGAGAATGCCATTTTTTTTGTTTTAATTTTGTTACCCCTAAAATGTATGAAATGTTTGTGTTTCATCGCAGCAGCACTACATATAAACAAAACTAGTGTGAATGAAGTTAAAGACATTTGCATTTTGGAAATTCTTCCCCTCCTACTGTTGTTCCCAACATTTGCATTTATACATTTTCAATAATTTCCTATTTATTTATACTTTCTATAACTCTCCTCTTTTTATATATGCATTCTTTCATAACTACCCGCCTTAATATATGTTTGTATATATATTCTGTATATACTGTATATATATATATATATACCGGTATATATATATATATATATATATATATATATAGGCTATATATTTTTTTCTATGTGGATAAGGGAGAAAAAAGGCAGAACTGCTAGCAACGAGTGCCTCCCCCAATTGAAAGAGTGACAGGTCCAAAATCAAGGAACGTTGGAGCCAAAACTCCTGGACACACGGAGTTTGAAGCAATTTAACCCTTAATTAGCGGCTCACCACATAAGTCGTATTTAATAAAGCTGGACTATGTGGCGGCGCTCGACATAGGTCGAGTGGCAATTTCAGCACGTAATGTTGCTGAGAGAGAGACAAGTGGTGGCAGGAGAGTAGCGAGCGTATGACTGCTCCAGACCACCGCGGCGAACATACTGACACGAATCCCAGCTCCCTCCTCCCTCTCTCACTCGCTATATAAGGAATTGTATCGGGAAAGTGGCTAATTACATGCTTTTTGCACTCGCGTTGCACGGTTATTGCAAGAAAACTAGCCATCATAATAGGATCGTTATGGTGTCATTCGAAAGCTCTGTTTATGCCCTTTCAGGGATAGGTACTTGTTTTACGTTCTGGGTCTTATTTAGGCATGAAAATGATCACGTAAACAGCCCTATTTTGGCTAAAAACACCCCGCTGGGCGGTACATATAAATAAACCGCATAGGCCGCTCGTAAGGTGTTAAGTCATATGATGAGGGCAAGATGGATTCAGGGAGAGAGTTCCAGAGCTCAGCTGTTGAATAGAAGAAGGTTTGAGAATATCGCTTCACTCTTGGTTTGGAGATTTGAACAGAGTAGGGATGGGATTGTGTTGCAAGACGGGTGCAATGTACTCTATGTAGAGGAGGTGGTATACACTGAGAGAGCTCTGAGGAACATTGATTATTATCATAGCGGTATAATAGCGGGAGAGATGCAACACTGCGGCGAAGAGAGAGAGATTGCAAAGAGTCAGTGAGTGGACGTGAGTTAATGAGACGAAAAGCTTTCTTTTCTACTTTGTCGAAAAGTGATGTGTGAGATGATACTCCCGACACATGCGAACAATACTCGATACATGGACGCACTGTGCCCCTGTACAGGGCAAGAAGCTTTGCAGGGGTAAAGAATCCCCGGAGACGGTTGAGCACACCCAGCTTCTGCGAAGCTGTTTTAGCAAGGGTGATAATATGGTCTTTCCAAGTGAGATCAGGAGAGAAAGAGATTCCTAGAATACTGAGAGAAGATGAAGGATTGATTTGTGTATTGTTGAAATATAAGGGATAGTCCTGGGAGAGTTCCTTGTGGCTAGATAAATGGAGAAATTGGGTTTTGGAAGCATTGAAAGTAACAAGATTTTCTCTGCCTCAAATGGAAATGGTTGATAGGTCAGAATTTAAGTGTTGTACGGCATCTTCGCGTGATTTTTTGAGTGCTTGCTTGTTGGGAGGTTCTGGAAAACGAGTTGAATAGTGTAAGGTAGAGTCATCAGCATATGAATGGATAGTACTGGAGGTAAAGTTGAGATAATTATTTTGAGATTTGTGCCAGACTCTATCAAAGGCCTTCGATATGTCTAGCGCAATAGAAAAGGTCTCTCCGAAGTCCCAGAAGGAGGACAACCAAGATTTAGTAAGATATGAGAGATCCCCAGCAGAGCGACCCTTAAGGAATCAATACTGGCGATCTGAGAGTAGATTAAAATAATGCTTAAGAAATTTTGAATTAAGAATAGTTTCAAAAACTTTGGAGATGCAAGAAATGAGAGCAATTGGATGATGGTTGGAAGGTTGAGAGCGGTCAACTTTCTTTGGGACAGGTCGAGTGTGAGCAAACTTCCAGCAAGAAGGGAAGACGTTAGGGAGAGACAGAAATGAAAGAGTTTGCCTAAGCAGGGAGTCAGCACGGAAGCATAGTTTTTTAGTTAAACAGGAGGAACACCGTCCGGACCGTACACCTTCTTAGTATTAAGCCCAGAGAGGGTAGAAAGTACATCTTTAGAAGAGATTAGGATATTAGGCATGAGTAGGTGAGAGGGGGTGGAGAGGGAGAAATATCAATGGAATCATCCAAGGTGTAGTTTCTAGCGAAAGTTTGGGTGAAGAGTTTAGCTTTGTCAGAGAAAGAAGTGATGGTGGTGCCGTCAGAATGGAAAAGGGGAGGGAAAGACGAGGAAGAAACATTGTTGGAGAGATTTTTGGCTAGATGCCAGAAAGCTTGGGGAAGAGCTAGAATTGGATAGTTCAGTGCATTTATTATTGATGAAAGAGTATTTGGCGAGTCAAGGAACAGATTTGGCTTGATCCCGGGCAGAAACATAGGAAGTATGAGATTCTTGAGTTTGAAGGCGACGGTACCGTTTGAATGTTTCATCCTTCTTGCGGACAGGAGTAGAACAAATGTGACTAAACCAAGATTTTTTAACATTAGACTGAGAGAAAGAAAATGGTATGTATGCTTTTATGCCTGAGAGGATTAACTCAGTAATGCGTTCAGTACTCTCCGAGGTTTCCCGGCCAAGAAAGCAAAAGTCATTCCATGGGAAATCAAAGAAGTACTACCGAAGAGCCTCCCAGTTGGCAGCGCCAAAGTGCTACAAACGCCCCCGGCTGGGAGGATTGGGGGGCCGTATCGGAGAGATTGGATAGGTGACAGAGATAAGTTTATGGTCGGAGGAGCCCAAAGGATAGAAAAAGATTTATAGCATAAGCAGAAGGGTTAGAAGTTAGAAATAAGGCAAGAATGTTGGGCCGATCTCAGAAGCGATCCGGGATAGGGGTAGGTTGCTGTACTAACTGCTCTAAGTCATTTAGGATATAAAATATGTCGGCTTGTTCACCAGGTTGGTCAGTGGAAAGAGACGAAAGCCATTGGCAGTGATGAACGTTGAAATCTCCTAGGATGGAGATTTCTGCGCAAGGAGAGATGGATAGAATGTGTTCCACTTTAGAAGTTAGATAGTCAAAGAATTTTGGATAGTCAGTAGAATTGGGGGAAAGATAGACAGCACAGAAATATTTAATTTGAGAGTGACAAGAAAGCTTTACCCAGAGAGTTGAGAATTCAGAAGAGTCAAAGTTGGGAACATGAGAGAAAGCGAGATTGTCGCGCCATATACGCAACATCCACCTTTGGCTTGAAACTGAGGATAGAGATAGTAGGAGAATACAGAGAAAATACAGTGTATATATATATATATATATATATTTAAAATACAGGCAATTTTGGTCTGGCCTTTTCAAAATATAGGCTATGCCATAAATCAGCCACCTACCATAATATACTTGCAATCTATTTTCTGATTCTAAAGTGAAAGAGCCTCAAAACATTACGAGAAACAGCTTGCTCATGGAAAATTGTTGGGAATATGCGTTTGTGTAACCCCGACTTTCAGAATATTTACAGCGTTTTGTTCTTGATCGTCGTACACTCTTTTTATATTTATTTTATTTTCGCATATTCATAGTTGATCGTACCGCTTCTCATTTTTGCTTTGTCTATTAAATGTTTTTTAAAGAGTAATGCCAATTAAATTTTGCTACGTTTTTCATTTTTACTTTTCTGTAAATGCGTGTGTGTGTTTGTGTGTGTGTGTGTTTGTGTGTGTGTGTTTAGATTAATACTATTTGTTCATACATATTTTGTTTTAAAGTGCATCAATATGCTTTGCTTCTATATTCGCTGTGTCACTTTTGTGTAAAATGTTGATTGCAAAACTTCTTCTGTTTCAGACGTACTGTATTATTTCCTCTCATGTGTTCCTTTCATCTCTCTCTCTCTCTCTCTCTCTCTCTCTCTCTCTCTCTCTCTCTCTCTCTCTCTCTCTCTCTCTTGTGGCACTCTGTCCATGAATACACCGTATAATCTAATATGTTTAACCCCTTCAGCACCATGATGCATTTTTACCTTTGATTCGTGCTAAAATTGGACGGTTTTATGCAGTGTAAATATGACCTATGTTACTAAGAGGGTTTATTGAGATGGTATTTACTCATCTGAGTCGTATAGATAGATTACAAATAAAATATAACAGTCAAATGGTAACCATAATAAAATATAACAGTCAAATGGTAACCATAATAAAATGAACATTACGTAATGATGGTAACCATAATAAAATATAACAGTCAAATGGTAACCATAATAAAATGAACATTACGTAATGATGGTGAAGGGGGTAACTTTGCAAATGAACATTACGTAATGATGGTAAAGGGGGTAACTTTGCAAATGAACATTACGTAATGATGGTAAAGGGGGTAACTTTGCAAATGAACATTACGTAATGATGGTAAAGGGGGTAACTTTGCAAATGAACATTACGTAATGATGGTAAAGGGGGTAACTTTGGCAAATGAACATTACGTAATGATGGTAAAGGGGGTAACTTTGCAAAATGAACATTACGTAATGATGGTAAAGGGGGTAACTTTGCAAATGAACATTACGTAATGATGGTAAAGGGGGTAACTTTGCAAATGAACATTACGTAATGATGGTAAAGGGGGTAACTTTGCAAATGAACATTACGTAATGATGGTAAAGGGGGTAACTTTGCAAATGAACATTACGTAATGATGGTAAAGGGGGTACTTAACTTTGCAAAATGAACATTACGTAATGATGGTAAAGGGGTGGTAACTTTGCAAATGAACATTACGTAATGATGGTAAATAAGGGGGTAACTTTGCAAAATGAACATTACGTAATGATGGTAAAAGGGGGTAACTTTGCAAATGAACATTACGTAATGATGGTAAAAAGGGGGGTAGTAACTTTGCAAATGAACATTACGTAATGATGGTAAGGGGGGGTAACTTTGCAAATGAACATTACGTAATGAGGGTAAAAGGGGTAACTTTGCAAATGAACATTACGTAATGATGGTAAAGGGGGTAACTTTGCAAATGAACATTACGTAATGATGGTAAAGGGGGTAACTTTGCAAATGAACATTACGTAATGATGGTAAAGGGGGTAACTTTGCAAATGAACATTACGTAATGATGGTAAAGGGGGTAACTTTGCAAATGAACATTACGTAATGATGGTAAAGGGGGTAACTTTGCAAATGTCCTTATGCGCTGCATAACTCTACTTTCAGCAGATTGGTTGATAGTTGTATATGTCCAAGGAACATAGTTGTATATGTCCAAGGAACATCTTTCAGTTGTAAAAACAAGCATAAACAATATACTTCACAAAACCATCAACCAATCAGCTTTTAGTATAGTTTCTAGTTCAAAGGAGCCAAGGGCAAATTCGTCAGGTTAATAAATAATGGACTATAGGGTGTCCCTCTCAATAATTTGATAGGCAATAAGTACTCCTGTTTTCTCTGGCACACCGGTATGTGTTTGTGAAGGAGAACTGTCAAGAAAAAGGTATACCAATATTTATACGTGTCCAGATTTCATCATTAATTATTAATTTAGTTAATGAAAAACTTATAATGAACAATATGTGTTTTACATAAACATATATATAAGTTCTTCAATATGCAATAATAATGCATGCTCTGACACTACTTGATACAAATATTAACGGTCTAGGGCTTTAGGCGATACTGAACGTATCATTATAGGAATTGTAGGACAAACATCTGTTTACATAATATACAACGAAAAACTAGAGAAACTGTAGTTATGTAAGTGATAATTTATGTAGTTGGACATAGTTAGGAGGGTTGGTCAGAAGGTATGCCTACAGATAAAGGCTAATATACTTTCATATTTACGATAAGTTTACGACTGGAGGCCAGCAAGGAGATGTTCACAGACACCAGGTTAGGTTAGGACGTAGGTGAAGGTATTGAGCGATAAACCTTGACAACGGAACCTCGTATCTACTTTTCGAAGACTGTTGGGAGAGAAGAATGTAGGAAGCTGTTGGAGTGGCTTTGTTGTGTATTTTATTATTCTGTATATGGTGATGGTGAAGGTATCGAGGGGTAAGCCTATACAATGGCACCTTGTATCTACTTTTCGAAGAGTTTTGGGAAAGAAGGGAGAGAGAGAGGAAGCTGTTGGAGTGACTTTGTAGTGTAGTGTGTGTGAGGCAAGTAAATTGTTCCATAAATTTAATCTTTTTAGGGTCAATTATTGTGACTGTATTCTAAAATTTGACATCAATAATTTTAATCAAGCATTTTTAACTTGAAGTTTCTTGTATAACCTCTGCTTACTTTTTGTCTGTATTTATTGTTTTTTGTCTGTATTTATTGTTTATCTTTTTCTTTTTCTATTATTAATATTAATATTGATGATTTTTAAAATTGATTGTTCTTGTTAAAAGAGTACTCTTTGTTTAAATCTGGTGTTACTTCATATTTTGCAATTATTTGTCTTTATATTATATGTATTCATTGTCGATAGTATCAATTGCTTACTTTTGCGATTTCCTTAGTTTATTTGTGCTATAAATGTAGGTTATTTGTAGGGTAGTTATTGATAGGGGTCACTTGAGGCATGCTATGCTTACAGGTCCCTACCCGATAGCACTATCGTTAGTGAGTGCTGTACTGTATTTTATATATTATTTTGTAATAGTATCTTATCAATATTTGTATTTTGTACTATTGTTAATGTCTTGTCATGTTGCAAATTTGATTTTAAATAATATTTTGACATTTAACATGTAGTTTCTTTATTCATGCAGAGTTTAGTAAAATTTGCCAGAACGTCCCGGACTTCCCAAACTTGACTACTTCCTTTAACGTGACGATAGTGCGTTGTTATATGTGCGATTAGTTTGCTTGGGAAACAGATTAACTTGCTCATGTAGTAATGTACACCCTATGTGGTGGATTGTGTTCTTTTATTTAATAATTTTCATTTTAGTAAGCGTTGTTTCCACATAGCGATTTTGATAATTTAATTTGACTTTATATTGTCCTTGTCCCAATTTTGGTTTGTTTAGTTTGCAAGTTTTACATTATAATTAGTCTGCATATGGTGATGGTGAAGGTATTGAGGGATAAACATTTACAACGACACCTCGTATCTACTTTTCGAATAGTTTTGGGAGAGGAGAAGGGGTGTTGGAGAGAGAGAGGATGCTGTTGGAGAGGTTTTGTTATGTGTGGTATTATAGTGATCGTGAAGATATTGAGGGATAAACCGTTACAACGGCACCTCGTATCTACTTTTCTAAGAGTTTTGGGAGAGGAAAAGGGGTGTTGGAGAGAGAGGAAGCTGTTGGAGAGGCTTTGTTATGTGTAGTATTAGTCTGTATATAGTGATCGTGAAGATATTGAGGGATAAACCGTTACAACGGCACCTCGTATCTACTTTTCGAAGAGTTTTGGGAGAGGAGAAGGGGTGTTGGAGAGAGAGGAAGCTGTTGGAGTGGCTTGTTAAGGGGGGATGCGGGTATATGTTTCCTCATTCATATATATTTTTATAATTATGTTTAGTTTTCTTACCTATACCTCCATCAGGCTTAAAAAAAACACTCCCCCAAGACAATTTTGTACATTTGTTTTATAGAAAAATGCCCCGGCCGAAGCCCGGTTCCTCTGAAATTACAGGCTCGCTTTCGCTCGCCAGAAAAATATCGACACCTTAGTGACATGAAAAGTCTTAATATTGACAAAGAAATGCGGCGAAAGGTATTAGCTTTTCTAAACTAATGAGCCGAACGGCATAAAATCTGAAAACCGATGGGGTTAAACATGAGGGAGAAGGGGGACCAGAAAAACGACCTATCTCCTCTTAACATTGGCATTATAAAGAGATGTTATAGTAACGGAGATGAAGAGCCAACCTCCGCCATCTTGGTTCCACTGGGGACCTTGGCTTCTCCTGATAAACTGTCTTGATGGTGCAATGGTTAGAGTGTTATGATCTGTTTGTGGTAACCCAGGTTCGAATCCCGGGAGGATCACATGCTTTCATTAATTTCATTGGGAGGTGTTTGGTGTTGGGAGTGAGATTAATGAATTATATTATTCATATGTTTCCATACTTGTTATAAACTTTCGGTTTTACTGGCATACTGGATATATATAGTTCAGTCTTAAGGGACATTGGCCGTTTTTATGGTCCCCTTCTTCCTCATTCTTAGCCCGATTAGTTTTCAGATTTTATGACGTTCGGTCCACTAGTTTGGCGATATGAATACCTTCCGCCCCATTTCATTGTAAATGTTAAGACCCTTCGTGCCATTTAGGTGTCGATATTTTTCCTGGTGAAAAATAACAAACTTTTAATTTTAAGAGTAACCGGCCTTCGGCCGGGAAATTTTTCTACCGAAAAATGCAATGTAATATTAGTTCAATGGAATTCATTGGCAATTGATCTCCACATGTATTTTGGGGTTTATGATGTGCACATATAAACTTATAACTTATTATTTTTGTCACCACTCGTTGAGTGGGGTGCCTTTTGTAACTACAGATCTGTGTTCAGAATCTTCAGGGTTACCCATTTTTGTCGGGCAGGCTTCTTTGAAGCACGCACCTGCCTGAACCCCTTTTTCTTGTATATTTCCGGCCTACGCCGTATTAAATACATTTTTCAAAAGTAAGAATACTATGTGGTTGTTTTTATTATCTGCTTTTCTAGAGTTATGATATGATTACGAATGTCCCCCTCCAGTCTTAGATATCAGGCATGTTCGTCAATGATGGAGGGGCCACTAATAAATTATAGGTTTGACTCCTGTAAGGAGATAAAGAAAACCTAATATTTAGTAGTGGCCCCGTAATCATTGACGACTGGGGCCCTCCCGACCGTCCCCTTCCCATTCGTTGATGTATTAAGGATTTTGGTTTACTTGATATGTCAGTGAAGGAGGAATGACGCCTGAATCAGCGTCTGGTCAGAAATCCACACAAGTACATCCACGATATGATGGAAAGCTTATTGGATAGTTATTCTTATTTTCTTTTTGTTTTTATTTTTTACGAAGTTTTTTCGTAGTGAGAACCCAATTCATAATGACTGAAGCCATGAGTGAGGTCGCGTGCGCTCATGATGAAGGCTCCTCAGTTTTTAAATGCTCTGCGCGGTAGATTCAAACTACGGCGGATTAGTGTTTGAAGAGGATGCCTTATGTAATAGACATGTTCGTCAATGATTACGGGGCCACTACTAAATATTATGTTTTCTTTATCTCCTTACAGGAGTCAAACCTATAATTAATACATGACTTACTAATAGACCAAACAACGGCCACTAGCCCCTTAAGATATATAGACCAAACAACGGCCACTAGCCCCTTAAGATATATAGACCAAACAACGGCCACTAGCCCCTTAAGATATATAGACCAAACAACGGCCACTAGCCCCTTAAGATATATAGACCAAACAACGGCCACTAGCCCCTTAAGATATATAGACCAAACAACGGCCACTAGCCCCTTAAGATATATAGACCAAACAACGGCCACTAGCCCCTTAAGATATATAGACCAAACAACGGCCACTAGCCCCTTAAGATATATAGACCAAACAACGGCCACTAGCCCCTTAAGATATATAGACCAAACAACGGCCACTAGCCCCTTAAGATATATAGACCAAACAATGGCCACTAGCCCCTTAAGATATATAGACCAAACAACGGCCACTAGCCCCTTAAGATATATACCAAACAACGGCCACTAGCCCCTTAAGATATATAGACCAAACAACGGCCACTAGCCCCTTAAGATAGATAGACCAAACAACGGCCACTAGCCCCTTAAGATATATAGACCAAACAACGGCCACTAGCCCCTTAAGATATATAGACCAAACAACGGCCACTAGCCCCTTAAGATATATAGACCAAACAACGGCCACTAGCCCCTTAAGATATATACCAAACAACGGCCACTAGCCCCTTAAGATATATAGACCAAACAACGGCCACTAGCCCCTTAAGATATATAGACCAAACAACGGCCACTAGCCCCTTATGATATATACCAAACAACGGCCACTAGCCCCTTAAGATATATAGACCAAACAACGGCCACTAGCCCCTTAAGATATAGACCAAACAACGGCCACTAGCCCCTTAAGATATATACCAAACAACGGCCACTAGCCCCTTAAGATATATAGACCAAACAACGGCCACTAGCCCCTTAAGATATATAGACCAAACAACGGCCACTAGCCCCTTAAGATATATAGACCAAACAACGGCCACTAGCCCCTTAAGATATATACCAAACAACGGCCACTAGCCCCTTAAGATATAGACCAAACAACGGCCACTAGCCCCTTAAGATATATAGACCAAACAACGGCCACTAGCCCCTTAAGATATATACCAAACAACGGCCACTAGCCCCTTAAGATATAGACCAAACAACGGCCACTAGCCCCTTAAGATATATAGAACAAACAACGGCCACTAGCCCCTTAAGATATATAGACCAAACAACGGCCACTAGCCCCTTAAGATATAGACCAAACAACGGCCACTAGCCCCTTAAGATATAGACCAAACAACGGCCACTAGCCCCTTAAGATATAGACCAAACAACGGCCACTAGCCCCTTAAGATATATACATTTCGCATTGTCAAAAATCAAATCAAACCCCTTTCTTTGATAGCTGAGGCTTCAGAATGGCCCATATAATTTAGTACCCATGTCGTACACAGGAAAACAACCAACAATATACCTATTGTTCCTAACGTGGCTGTTTGTAACTAATCTACCATGCCTATAGCTAATCTGCGTGGTGATTGTATGCATAGAATACATATGGTAGGATAGACTTATTAGTGTAGTATTTTATGAAGCAGCGAATTGATCACCTACACTAACTTACTGCAAAACAAACTATTCTCGTACTTCATTTTAACAAATTTGACTTTCATTCATAATTTCATAACAGGAAGGCAGTATCACACGAGAAATGTTATAGTTAACATTTGACGATAAACATTTTCCTGGAAACATTAACTAATATCGTTCTTAAAACCAATATAATACATTCTAATGAAATTAATGAAAGCATATGATCCTTCATTGATTAGAACCCAGGACACCACATACAGAACCTTTACGCTTTAGCCATTCTACCACCAAGACAGTTAAATATTGAGTACATGACTACGATTAGGATTAATTTATCGACTACCGGATATCAATCTAATCATTTCAGGGATTCTATTCACTGGTATTTGGCTCTAGATTGAAGATGGAAAACATTTGGTGACTGCATTTATACAAAAAAGTTAACCTTATAAGCTGCCAGACCAGTGTTGTTGATAAATGCCGATGGAAAAAGCGCTCGTGTGATACCGGTTATAGTCAGATTAATTAACCCCTAGATGATTATGACGCGTTTTAGCATTTTTTTCTGACTGTCATTAGACGGTTTGATCCAGTTTAGGATGGATATGTGGGAATTAAAAGCGCAAAAACTATCTCAATTAACCTTCTGAGCAAAATATATCCTTCCTAATCTGCATAAAATCGACTAATAATAGCCAGAAAACATAAACCAAATCTGTAATTGTATCTTGAAAGGGTTAACGTGGGCAACTGTATGCACTATAAAAAAAGCCAGAAATCCTAACTCTAACCTTTTGTAACTCAGAAAGGTCTGGAGCAACCGGGATGGAATTGGCCACACTGGTTGACCTTTTCCAAATGGTAGAAATATTTGGTCAATTACTGAAGTCCTTCTTGAGTTAGGAGAGGTATGGATCAGGAATTTTGTCCTAACTATAATGAACAAGTTAGGAGAGGTATGGATCAGGAATTCTGTCCTAACTATAATGAACAAGGTATAGTAATCATAAATTTGATACATGTATGTTTCTATGCACAGTATATATTACTGAGGCACATACCCCATAGCTAGGGGTGGCCGACTCCAGACAAAGCTAGACAGGAGCAACAACAAAATAAAAAAAAAGTATCTAAAATCACACACATCTAGGTCGTCCAGGAGAAGACCCAGCGTCAAGGCTCATTTGCGGTCCCCAGCATAAGGTTCCCAGGTCCCAGACCTCCCAAAAAGGTTCCGGTCTCAGCAGGCAGACACGCAGCAGAGAACACCACAATGCCCGCGCACATCACTTCCAGGCATGGCCCTTCACATGTACACCTGACAGACTATTATCTGGTCCAACTGGCGCCCATTCCCTATGACCACGTTATCACTTATCTATTCACAATCATTCTCCATTCATTCCTATTCATCACCACTTTTCTTGCCTGTTCTTTAGTCATCTCTCTATCTTCCAACGGGGTTTTTTTCACACCATCTCTCCATCTTCTCCTAGGTCTTCCGCACAATTTATTTTCTCTTGTTTCCGACTCATTTATTCTCCTTGTAAGCCTTTCATCCCCCATTCGTTCACCATGTCCATACCAGCATAGCACCTTCTTTCCACTCTGGTAGATAGGGGTTCTTGTTGTCCCACTCTCCTACGTACTGTACCTCTTAATTTCTCAATAATTCTCTATGCGTCACTCTAGACATACTCCTCAAGCAGCTCATCTCCATCACATCCAAAAAAAAAAAATCTCTATTATATTCAGACCTATGCCTCAGCCCTAAACATCACTGTTGGTACAAAGTTACTATCCCTTTGTACATCGCACTTTTAGCTTTCATTCCGAGATTAAATCTCACCTTCCACATACATCCCAATGCTTCGAAAACTGTCCTTCCCTAACACACTCATACACCGAATAATTAATAGAGTCCATAATTGACTAAATATTATATGTATATTCCTAGTAACTTCAGCCGCACGTTACTGGAGTGTATTTAAAGTACCAGTTAACCCCTTCTGGAGTATGACGCGTGCTAACCCCTTGAAAATTATGATGCATTTTGGCTGTGTATTTTGGCTATTATTATACGATTTTAGTTTGATTGGGAAGACTATATGGAAGTCAGAGGGTCAATGGAGACAGTCTTTACCCTCTCAACTTCCACAGAGCCTGCCTAAGCTGCATACAATTGCCCAACGATAGCCAGAATAAACTGTCAAAGCGAGTCATGATCCTCAAGGGGTTAATAGTTTCGGGCTTCCTCCTACAAACAAATTCTAGGGTACGATTTACTCAAGAATATTAATGCCAACATTTGTTTCATCAGATTAAAGTGCAACTATCTCTGTTTCATCCTTTGTGAATAATCAGGAATTCGAACTGCATTAACTTGCCAAATCAAGAACATAATTGGTTTGTAATACGTTTTGTACTCACTAAAGCAACAAATATGCTTGAAAAAAACAAAAAACATTATTATCAATTATGTACGATTAAGTAAGACAGGTTGCGTAAGAGTTATCCTCACCAGGATTCGAACCCACTCACTCCAGGTATATTTGGGAGAGTCGGGCACCGTAATAACTCGGCCATGAGCGGATGTGGCCGAGTGGTTACGGTGCCCGACTCTCCCAAATATACCTGGAGTGAGTGGGTTCGAATCCTGGTGAGGATACCTCTTACCCAAAAACACTGTTGTCGAAAATACCTGAGAACATAACGAGCGTGAACATCCAATACTAAATAAGCTCGAAAACGAAAAGCAGGTTTACATCCAGACACAATTTACAGATGGGTTTGTTTGGCAAATCGTCGACTCTTATAAAACTCCTTTTGGTTGCACCGTCAACAAAGGTGCAGTGGAGTCCGTATAAAGGTAGCAGATCGATACCCAAGGCAAAGCTTAAGGGGAGATGAGTTGTTTTTCTGGTCCCCCTTCTGCCTCTTGTTTAGCCCCATTAGTTTTCAGATTAAAAGACGTTCGGACCATTCGTTTGGCGATTTTAAGGCCTTTTGCCCCATTTTTTGTCAATATTAAGACTTTTCGTGTCATTTAGGTGTCAATTTTTTCCTAGCAAGCTAGCTTCCTAGATAGCGAGCCTGTAATTTAAGAGGAACCGGCCTTTGGCCGGGACACTTTCTACTGAAAAACGTACACATTTATCTTGAAGGATGGTCTTGGGCGGATGTTTTTTTAAGCTTGATGGAGTTCTAGGAAGGAAACTATAAAAATAATATAAAGATACATAAATGAGTCAACATTTGGCCGGTGAGATTGAGCCAGGCGTTAGATGGAACCTTACAACAGACCTTAATGCACTTATAGAGCAAAGTTCATACAAAATTGTCTCACATATTTATTACTGTCTAAAGCATGTAATTATGATTGATACTACACAGTTTTCTTGGTTTGCCATACATTGTGATCTAAGAGAGTACACAAAGTCATGTTAGATATTTTAAGTTTTAGGAATTTAGGAGGTTGATGGTAAACCCTGTCGCCTCTCTCTTTTGTCAGTGATAGAGAGACTAGACTGTGGAAATTGAATTTGTTTAGATATTGCCTGTATTTAACTTACCCTGATATATTTCGTACACGATGGTGTAATGTGAAGGCAGTATTCGATAGTTATATCACATAAATATAATATTTGTCTATCCTTATGCATCTACCAATACAAGTAATCATACTTTGGTCTCATTAGTAATAAATATATACTTTTTGGCAACTCAATTTTTATGGTAACACTAATAGTAATGGGATGAAGGTATCTTTATAGAATAGAGTACCGGTACTGACAACGTGTCAAAAGATTCCTTCTTGATTTTTACTTTCACAGTGAGTTATCCACTTGCCAATATTTCTACACTTCGTTGTTAAGCTTAGGCTGCTCATACAATTACTCATACCTGTTCTTAAATATCTGTCCATCTTTGTAACTACTTTCACAACATGGAGTGTTTAACAGAATAGGCCTACTGAGAGACCAAATGGTGGCCAGTGACCTGACTCCTGAAGCTCATTGCCCGATTATGCTTCTCTTTGGGTTCCCCCAATATGTCAGGACAGTTCGGAGCCGTCATCCACCGCCACCATACAACACAATATTATTTTATATTTACATTTATAATAAACTCCGACTGCAATTATTGCACATTAGAGCTATGTTGCACACTAACAATTTATGATAATGAGGTTAGCTGACCCCGTGAGCAATACTTTTTTACACTATCCGGTCCGACGTCTTGTGGGTTAATAAAATATTGTGTTTTATTGTTAGAGGATTTTGCTTGTTTCTACCAAGTTCTAGCAATTTATTTTAGTTTGATCCCTAACTAAAATACCCTTCCCGGACTTCCTTCAAGATAAATGTATGTGCACCTCCTTTGGGGGTGGTTCGTTCGTGGCCACCCCTTCGGGGATCACGGCGTTAGGCAATAGATAGATAGATAGATAGACCCCCTTCAGGCTAAATATGTACATATTTTGATAGAAGGCAGGTTTCTTTCAATTACAGGCTCGCTATTGCTCGGCCAGAAGCAAATCGACACCTGAATGGGGTGAAGCGTCTTTTAATGCCAAACTAATGAAGTAGAGCGTCTAAAAATCTCAAAATTTATGTAGCGAAGCAAATGAGGCCCAAGAACACCACCCTCAGCCTAAATAAAACCCCTATCCATTTTGTTTGGCCCCCTTCTCCCTAGTGTTTAGCCCCATTGGTTTTTAGATTGTATTCCGCTCGCCCTATTTGTTTGTCGATTTTACAACTGTTCGTCCTATTTATAAATCAATATAAAGAAATTTCGTACCATTTAGGTGTCGATTTCTTTCCTGGCGAGCGATACCGAACCTGTAATTTTAAGAGAAACCGGCCTTCGGCCAGGACATTTGTATATCGAACAATTTACAAATATATCATGAGGGGGGTCTAGGGAGTGTTTTTAAGTTTGAAGGTATAGCAAAGAAACTAAAAAATATATGAATATATTAGTAAATAGACCCCAACAAATAACCATTGTCTACTTAATGTTACTCATCCTAACTTCCTTATTAACTCCTTTATAATCTGTCTTTATTTTCTTCTTCATCTGTCATGCTATCGTCTACTCATCTCTCCCTTAAACATTAAAATATACTCTTATCAATTACAGTCCCCCTACCCAACCCAATTCCAGTTTTCTTATCTACCACATCGAGTCTGGCTTTGACTCACTCTCACTCTCTCTCTCTCTCTCGTATGCATTTTGTCTGACATTCTTTCCTGATATTCTCTCGTCCCTCCTTATACTGTAGCTATTCGTTTATTCCATGCATTTTGCCCCATCCTTATCTTTTTCCACCCCCATCATTACTCCATAACGACTCCAATTATTCAAAAACTCACGTGATAAGGCCACAGCACGCCTATCTTCTGATCTATCGACTAGTTCCGATTGAGGCAGAGTGAATCTTGTTATTTACTATGCTTCCAAAAACCCAGTCTCTCCATCTATCTACCCGTCACACTTTTCCCAATGACTATACCTTACTCATCAACAATACACAAATCAACCTTTTATCTTCTCTAAATATTATCGGTGTTTTTTTTTCTGACCTTTCTTTAAACGATCATATTAGCACACTTGCTATAACAGCTTACCAGAAGTTTGGTGTGCTCAACTGTCTCCGTGGGTTCTTCACCCCCACACAGCTTCTTGCTCTGCAAAGGGACACAGTGCGCCCATTTATCAAATATTGTTCGCGTGTGTGGGGTAGTTCCACCAATACTGAACTGCTTGGGAGTCAAAAGCATTGTATCTCATCAACTCACCGCCTCTTACTAATTCCCTACCATCTCTCTCAATGTGACGCAATGTTGCCTCTCTATTACTCTTCTACTGCTATTACAATAATCAATGTTGCCTCTCTATTACTCTTCTACTGCTATTACAATCAATGTTGCCTCTCTATTACTCTTCTACTGCTATTACAATAATCAATGTTGCCTCTCTATTACTCTTCTACTGCTATTACAATAATCAATGTTGCCTCTCTATTACTCTTCTACTGCTATTACAATAATCAATGCTGCCTCTCTATTACTCTTCTACTGCTATTACAATAATCAATGTTGCCTCTCTATTACTCTTCTACTGCTATTACAATAATCAATGTTGCCTCTCTATTACTCTTCTACTGCTATTACAATAATCAATGTTGCCTCTCTATTACTCTTCTACTGCTATTACAATAATCAATGTTGCCTCTCTATTACTCTTCTACTGCTATTACAATAATCAATGTTGCCTCTCTATTACTCTTCTACTGCTATTACAATAATCAATGTGCCTCTCTATTACTCTTCTACTGCTATTACAATAATCAATGTTGCCTCTCTATTACTCTTCTACTGCTATTACAATAATCAATGTTGCCTCTCTATTACTCTTCTACTGCTATTACAATAATCAATGTTGCCTCTCTATTAGTCTTCTACTGCTATTACAATAATCAATGTTGCCTCTCTATTACTCTTCTACTGCTATTACAATAATCAATGTTGCCTCTCTATTACTCTTCTACTGCTATTACAATAATCAATGTTCTTCAGAGCTTTCTCAGTGTATACTTCCTCTTACGGAGAGTAAGAGGCAGCCACTTTCCAACACATTCCCACCCCTATTAGAAATATATCCAACTCTTTAACCCAAGAGTAAACCGATTTTCCCAGTCTTTCTCCTACTCAAGAAGTAGGCTCTGGAACTCGCTCCCTCAATCTGTTTTTCCCTCTTCCTATGAGTTAAGCTGCTTCCACCTCCGTGTGTCCGAACAGTTTGACTCTATAATTCCTTGAATTTGGCTCTGTAAAGGAAATCACTTTTGATATTCTAGGTTGGTTCCGTGATTTCAGAGTAACTTGATATACACTCTATAAATTAAAAACTCATTCTCTTAGCCTACATAAGATAAGGATTAGTGATAGAAAATACATAACCTCAAAAGTATATTATAAAATATATATATATCAAGTAATGAAAAAAGAAACCCATAACATTTACACACATTCACACCATTCACCCAAATTCACACTACAGGACATTCGCATTATAAAGAAGGGTGCAGTGGTGAATATCTTAGGGTTAATTAGTTTGTGGTCAATTAATTAACTTTCAAATAAGAATGACAACATGAATGACAACTTGAATGACAACTTTAAGTAGACTACGAGAGGGTCCTAAAGTAGGCCATTACTGCTAAGGTCTCCAGAGGGAATTTAAGGTAATGATGAATATAGAAGTCCCCCCCCTCTTCACTGGTTGACTTGAACTCCTGGCTGTCCTAAGGTAGGCTAATACGGCTTAGGTCTCCAGAGGGAATGCAAGGGAATGACGAATATAGAAGTCCCCCTCCTCTTCACTGGTTGACTTGAACTCCTGGCTGTCCGGGCACACACAGGCTGAGAAACTGCAGTACAGCCCCGAGAACTATACGTGAGTGCTCACACAAGGCAACCTGGCGTCACCACACTGTACTTGTATGGCGATCCTGGACCCGTCAACAGCTGCAGGGCTCGAAGTGTAACCAAACGCTCTCCCTCATCCAAGTCCTACACTCGCCTCAGGCCAAACAGAAGCAGCCCACACTCGCACACGGATGGGTCCACTCGGTCAAAGCACCAGGTAGACCGAAACGGCCACATCAGGACCGGACTAAGGTTAGATTCTTGGCATAGATCATGGGCAAGATCCTGGTCAAAATTCATAAGTAATAGCTCTGGTGGCAGACCCCCAGCACACACACGCTACACTGCTAGAAAGCAAAGAAAGAAAACACTTAGGAATTTACACCGTAAAGACGTAAAATATTATGATACTGACAAATACAATCACAGAAGAAAATCATCACTGTCAGACACCATCACTAATACTTCAATCTTAAGCAATTCACTATATTTTAGCACCAACACTCACTAGTAGCTGAAGAGACCGTAATCCTCGTGTGCTGGGAAGGTACTGACTGACTGAATTAAGTCCTCTACCAAATCACCTCTCAATAATTCATAAAAGTCAAAACACACACTGAATCAACATTCGATACCCCGAACACCCACCTCAAAGAAAATAAGAAATTAATTATACAACTATCACTTACACTAACAAACCATCTGAAACTCAAATGAATCAATCTACACTAGCACGCATACCTGTACAGTATCACATAGTCTCGTAAAGCATCGAATCCAAAATTGAAACTCACCAACGCATACACACGCACACACAACACTCGCTCTCATGAACGACGCCATCTATGATCAGACAGCCTAACCAGATTATTCACACCTATAAAAGCAATATGACACAATATTCCTGACAGGCTCTCTTTCACTCTTTCAACTTTGGCGGGACACTTTTTACAGGCAGCTTTACATTTTGTCTCCTTCATACACATACACAATAATAAATATTTATCCTCGTTGTTTATCATCTTTCCACATTGGTTTTCCTCTTATTCCTCATCATTCCCTTCATCGCTCCCCATATATTCTGCCTCATCACCTTCATCATATCCTTTCTCACACCAGCTTCACATGTCGCTTTTCTCATCGGTCACTTCATCTCTCTTCTCACATTTTGCCTCAATTTACCTCATAATTATCCTCATACTGTATGCCTGTTCTAATTTATATATTCTCTGATAAGCAACAAGCAAATATACTCAAAACACAATATGTGAAAATCATTCATAAACATACCACACATGTAAACAAAATCAGCATAAAACCCCTAATAAATACCATAGCCAATACACCAACTCTTCTCAATACAGATGAAGTAAAAACTATCAAACCACTTCACAACTCTCACTCCACCTGAACAAACAGTATATGAAACTTGCACCTAAAAGCCCTAGGCCTACGCCCTACAAGCAATAAAAAACATCTTCAATCACTCTTGGCTCCACGATACCATAACAAACATCTGAAAGCATTCCACCATCATCCACATTATCAAATCAGGCAAACCTCCCAGCCAGCCCTCCTCCTACAGACCTATCTCCTTTCTGCCCATGATCTCCCCAGTACTTGAGAGACTCATCCTTCAAGGAATCAACCCAGACATCTCCCTCCCAACTTCACGACACATCTTTCGGCCTAAGCACTCCACCACAGCACTACACACCATATTAACTTGACAAATATTTAATGGCTTCAACCAAGCCCGTCCAGCCTCCCGCACAGTGATGGCAGCCATAGACATTACTGAGCAACGCCTTTAGCGCTATGCTCTAAAACACTCAGACAAGAAAGACTAAACACCACACTGCGCAACAGTGACAAGAAATTGCTCACAAACTTTATCGCACACATCACCTACAACAACCATACAACCAAAACACGTTCACTACCCAACGGCGTCCCTCAGGGAGAATCCTATCAGCAAAACATTTACATCTTTTCCTTCACGATCTCCCACAAGCTAACCTGGCACAGTAAACACACATCTTCTCATATGCAGACAGCCTCACCATCGCATCACAACACTCCAAAATCCAACAAGCTATCTAAAACAATTCCTCCTGCAACTAAAAAAATGGCTTCAAAATATACAAATTAGTCTCACCCCAAAAATCTTCCATAGCTTTACTTACCCCAGACAGACATGAATCACGCTTTCACTCGTATATCATACTACTCAACAAACCACTCTCCCTCAACTAAACACCTAAATTACTTGGGGTAACTTATGACACAAACATTGAATTCACTCCACACATAGAATATACAAACACGAGAGCCTTACATAAACTAAATGCCTTCAGAGTCCTCACAGGAAAAGACTGTGACCAAAAAAATAAAACAAAAAACACTGTCCATTCTTTACAAAACAGTACATCCGCACAACCTTGCACTGTGTATCCCAAGCCTGGTCATCCTGTACCTCAACCACAAACATGAAGAAACTACAAACCACTCAAAATAAAGCCCTAAAAATCATAACAGGCTGCACACAAACCCCCCAAAAATAAATCACATTCATATAGAAAGACAGATCTTTCCCCTGAAGGCTCATTTAGAAATGATAGGAAAACTGTCTTACTCTTTAGCCCAAGACCCACTTCACCCATGCCACTCCCTAACGCATCACCCACCCCTACCTCGAGACATGAAACAAACACCTGCCCAATATTGCAACCACATCTACATCAACATCCCACCCTCACCTCCAAACATCAACACATACAGGCATAATATATATATATACACAGTTACACACATACCTCACCCAACAAACCATCAACAATATCCCACACAATACAATCCTAATCTCTCCACCTCCCAAGATTAACCCCTTAGAAAACACACTTCCCAGAGAAACATGAGTCATACTTGCACGCCTCATGTCCGGCCATCACCCGTCATTACAAGATTGCAAACACAGACTAGGTCCAACTTAAGGGGAAATGGGCATATTTATTTGCTCATTTATGTATCTTTTTACTATTTGTTTAGTTTCCTCCATAGACCTCCATCAAGTTTATGCAAATACCTGCCCAAGACCCTCTTTCAAGATAAATGTGTACATTTTCGATAGAAAAATGATCCGGCCTCCTCTTAAATTACAGGTTCGCTATGGCTCGTCAGATTAAAATTGACACCCAACTGACACGAAAAGCCTTAATATTGACAAAGAAATGGGACAAAAGGTCTTCACATCGCCAAACTAATGGGCCGAATGTCTCAACATTTGAAAACTAATGGAGCTAAAGATGAGGAAGAAGGGGGACCAGATAAACGGCCGATCTCCCCTTAAGACCCTTCTTGTCCCCGGTTCCAACATCCCACCAACAACACAGAACACTGCCCAACATTTGCCACACACTACTACAACTGAGGCTGTCAAACCAGAGCAATATTGGTTGAGGATTGAATGAATATGGGAAGGAGTACAACAACATTAAATATGGGAAGGAGTACAACAACATTAAATATGGGAAGGAGTACAACAACATTAAATATGGGAAGGAGTACAACAACATTAAATATGGGAAGGAGTACAACAACATTAAATATGGGAAGGAGTACAACAACATTAAATATGGGAAGGAGTACAACAACATTAAATATGGAAGGAGTACAACAACATTAAATATGGGAAGGAGTACAACAACATTAAATATGGGAAGGAGTACAACAACATTAAATATGGGAAGGAGTACAACAACATTAAATATGGGAAGGAGTACAACAACATTAAATATGGGAAGGAGTACAACAACATTAAATATGGGAAGGAGTACAACAACATTAAATATGGGAAGGAGTACAACAACATTAAATATGGGAAGGAGTACAACAACATTAAAAGATTTACCAATAATTTTGCAACCGTTTCCCCGCGTGTAATTAGATTGGTCGATAGTGAAGTACTTACTACAGTTCATATTGTCGATGCCTTTGATGATTTTGAACACTTGAATTAAGTCACCTCTTAATCTGCGCTGGGTTAAAGGAAATAGATTTAATTCTCTAAGACGCTCTTCGTATGGTTTGTTCTTTAGGCTAGGTATCATTTTGGTAACTCTACGTTGAACTCGTTCTAGCTTGTTTATATCTTTTTGGTAATAAGGGCACCAGGATTGAACGCAGTATTCCAGAAGAGGGCGGACTAATGAATTGTAAAGGGTTAGGATAACTTCTTTGGATTTATGCTCAAATGACCTGCCTATAAAGCCAATTATTTTGTTTGCCTTCTTAACAACTTCTGAACATTGTTGACTCGGTTTTAGGTTACTCGATATTGTTACTCCCAGATCGGTTTCTCTGTTTACATTCTTAAGCTGAGTGCCATTTATCGAATAGTTTGCTTTCTCATTTAGGTATCCGATATGTAGTACTTTACATTTATCCGCATTGAAAATCATTTGCCAAATTTGGGCCCAACATGAGAATTTATCTAGATTGTGTTGCATATCGTCAACTTGTTCTTTTGAGAGTACGCTATTTGCAATTTTTGTATCGTCAGCAAATTTTGAGATTGTGCAGGTGAGACCCTCATCTATGTCGTTGATGTAAATTAGAAAGAGAATTGGTCCTAGTACCGATCCCTGGGGTACCCCGCTACTTACATTGGTCCATTTAGATGCCTTACCGTTTATGACTACTCTTTGCTTTCTGTCGCTGAGCCAATTTTCTATCCATTTCAACACACCGTCTTGTATTCCATGCGCTTTTAGTTTTAGCAGTAAACGTTTGTGGGGAACTTTGTCAAAGGCCTTTTGAAAATCAAGGTATATAATATCTACAGCTTTACTCTCATCGTAGAGGTTGAGGATATCGTGGAAGAAGTCTAAGAGGTTTGTTAAACAGGAACGTTTTTTACGAAAGCCGTGTTGAGTATCTTTAAGTATGTTATTTTCCTCTAAGTGATTTACGAGTCTGTCTCGTATGACCGTTTCTAGCATTTTACATACAACTGAGGTTAAGCTAATTGGACGATAGTTACTGGGTACGGATTTGCTGCCTTTTTTGAATATCGGTGTTTCGTTGGCTAGCTTCCACTGATCAGGCATAGTTCCAGACTGCAAGGATTTATTGAATAGTAATGTCAGTGGTTTGGAGAGCTCATCCTTAGCTTCCTTTAGAACTCTAGGCGAGATTGTATCAGGTCCAGGCGTTTTATTTACCTTGAGTTTATCTAAACAATTCAATACTTCTCTCTCTGTAACGGTGATATTGCTTAAAACATCTGAATTATCAATTTGAATCGCCGATGGTGTAGGGATATCACTGAGGTCTTCTGTTGTAGAAACTGATGCAAAAAAGGTATTCAGGGCATTACTCATTTGTACTTCGTCTTTGGTGTATTCTCCATTTTCATCGACTAACGGTCCAACAGTTGAAGTAACTACTTTTTTCTTTCTGATATAACTATAGAATTCTTTCGGGTTTGTTTTACTTTGATTCGCAATATGTAACTCTAAGGTCTTTTTACTTTGCTTAATTAACTTTTTGGCTTTGTGTCGTAGCTCTACAAATTTCACCCGTTCTTCGTCATTTTGTGAAGATTTTAATCTATCATTAGCAAATTTTTTAGCAAGCAGGCAGTTTGAAATATCTTTATTCCAACATTTGGGCTAATTATTATGGCCTGGACGCCGTATTTTCGATGGTATGCAGTCTTGCACTGCTTTTAGGTAAGTGGTTTCGAATAACTTCCAAGATGTATTTATGTCGTTATTGTTAATTAAAAAGCTCCAGTCAGTTTCTTTAAACATAGCTCTAAGTTTATGGAAGTTTGCTTTCTTGAAATTAGGGACTTTTTCGATGCTACTATTTGGTTCGTTACTAGTAAAATTTAAAGTGAAAGGTATCGTACGATGGTCGCTGTTAGAGAGAGAGAGAGAGAGAGAGAGAGAGAGAGAGAGAGAGAGAGAGCGAGAGCGAGAGAGGGAGAGAGAGAGAGAGGTGTTCCAGGTATTACTCTCCCCAATATGAAGACTATCACACCTGAATCTCCTGCAATTAATCCAGACTCGGGCCAGCTTCAAGCCTATCTGGTCGGTGTCCAGGTGTGTGTTTGTGTTTAGTCGTGTGTGCGTTTGTTTGTAGTTGTTTGAGTGTGTGTGTGTTTGTGGGGGAAGTGTGTAAATGTATGTGTGTGTTTTTTCTCTTTTGTTTTCTATGTGAGTTAAGGAAACAACAGGCAAAGTTACCTGTAACAAGTGTCTCCCCAAAAGTTGAAAGAGTGATAGAGAGCCAAATTATAGGTATGTTGAGTCATAATATCTGGACACACAAAGCTTGAACCAGGATAAGAGAAAGACAGATTGTGGGAGAGAGATCCAGAGTTCACTTGTTGAGTAGACGAAGACTGAAGAAATTTGTTAATTCTTGGGTTGGAGAGCTTGACAGAATAGGAATGAGACTGTATTGAAAGGCAGGTGCCTCCCACTGGCCATACTGAGAGAGCTCTGAAAAACACAGATTGTTGTAATAGCGATAGAAGAGTGCAAGATATGCAACATTGTATTGTGTAGAGGATTGTAGAGGATTAGTAAAGGGAGTTGTTGAGTCAAAATGCCTTTGATGCTACCCTTGCAAAGCATGGTATGGATGGAACCTCCCAACACATGCTAATGATACTCGATACATGGGCGCACTGTGATCCTATACTCATAGAGACGGTTAACCCGGCAGCTACGGGGAGACTCTTAAGAGGTTTTACTGGGCGACTGTGGGGAGACTCTTAAGATCCAAGGCCTAAAAATAAAAATTTAAAACACCCTAGTGGCACTTAAAAACAAAATTGTGTTTAAGTGAGACAATTTCCCTCCGTACCTCCAATCACTCCTTCACATGTGTCAAAGTCCCCTCCTTCCCTCCTTCCCCCCCCCCCCCCCTTCAATTATCACCTATTTTCCCTGTTATTCCCTTATTCATTGGTATATTTCCGTGTCACCATCTCCAGGCCGGTTCCATTGTGTTGTCGTGTGACTAGCGAGTGTGTTGCGTAAGGGAGACTCTGGGAGAGTGTGAGGGAGTAAGTCAGTAAGGCTTCAGCCCTCGAGAGGAGAGGGTGTACGGCTGGCTGGCTCACATTTGATGAATGAACCGCTCGGTAATAATTCACGATTTTGACCATCCAAACAATATTCCCACTTGTTTTACTGTTGTTACAGGTTACTATCTTTGTATTAAACATAAAATAGGTGCATATGGATAAGTATTAATTTTATTTGTGGTAAATTAACAATTTTAGTGAGGAATTAATCAGAATACCTATGCAGAGGGGTATGGTGTATACTACAGGGGCTGCGCAGCCGAGAGGTTAACAACACCTAATTTCTTGGAAGCTGTTTTAAGAGCAAAGTCTTTTTGATTCTCTGTCCTCACAACTCTGTGTCCTCAACTTAAATGCTTCTTCTGAAATCACTGTGTTGGGTGATTTTAATGTCCATAATGTTGAATGGCTCACTCACTCAGCCAGGACTGATGATGCTGGTCTTGAATGTGAGCTATTTGCAGACTCATTTAATCTCACTCAACTAGTCAACCAACCTACCCGTGTACCAGATAATCCTGATCATAATTCCCACCTACTGGACTTATTTTTAACAACCAATTCAGAAAATTATGTTACAGTGAGGTCCCCGCTTGGATCTTCTGGTCACTGTCTGATACAGGCCACCTGTCTATCACCTACCACACCTTCCCACTCTGAACCTGTTTTGTTGACTAAATGGCATTACGATAGGGCAGACTGGGAGAGTCTTCAAGATTTCTTTATTGATATTCCCTGGACCTCTTTTTTTCTAATGATGCACACTCCACCTTGAGCCACATACAAGATTTTATAAAAATTGGAATGGAAACTTTTATTCCTCATCAAAAGTACAGTAAAAGATCTAATTCACCTAAATGGTTTGACCATAATTGTGCTAGAGTAACTGAACAAAAAGCAATAACCTACAATGCATACACAAGATAAAAAACACATGAAGCCTTTAATTACTTTAAAAACATCAGAAATCATGCCAAAATTGTATTAAATCTAACTAAATCAAACTTTCTCCACAAGCAGGCAAATAAACTTCTAAATAATCCAAATGAAAACAAAATATATTGGTCTACTCTTAACTCATTCAAATCCAACTTCACTACTGTTTCATCCATTCCATCATTAAAATCTCCGACTGGCAATCTTGTAAGTTACCCACGAGGTAAAGCTAACCTTCTTCCTGATATTTTCTCCACCAACTCAACCTTAGATGAAATAAATCAAGATGTCCCTGTACTTAATTTTAATTCGCCTGAAATTCCTTCACTTAAGATCCACACCAGACATGTCAAAACTATTTTGCAGAATCTCTCAGTAGATAAAGCTCCTGGTCCAGATGAAATTCCTCCAATAGTACTTAAGAATTGCTCCTTGGTGCTCGCTCCTGTATTGGCAAAATATTTCCGTCTGTGTACTCATACCTCATGCTTCCCAGTACCCTGGAAAGAAGCAAACATCCATCCAGTTCCTAAAATAGGTGCCTCTTAAGATCCATCAAACTACAGACCAATAGCTATAACTTCCACTCTTGGTAAAGTCTTTGAAATTATATTAAAGAATCATATAATTAAGCATCTTGAGAATAATAGATTAATCAGTGATAGGCAATATGGTTTTAGACGATGTCGATCAACTGCAGACATTCTTTGCCTTCTTACACATCAAATCAACCAAGCTACAGACCAACATGGTGAAACACATACAATATCACTGGATATATCAAAGGCATTTGATAGAGTCTGGCATCAATCCTTATTGTCGAAGATGTCACACTACGGCCTTGCATCATCAGTTCCACTAATTTCTTCTTATCTTCATAACAGAAAAATATGTGTAATGGTAGATGGCCTTTATTCTCAATTTAACTCAATAAATGCTGGTGTTCCCCAGGGATCAGTTTTGGCCCCAACTCTGTTCCTCATTCATATCAATGATCTCATATCTACCACTCATAATCCAATACATTCCTACGCAGATGACTCAACACTCCACAGTTCCTTCACATTTACCAATTCTTTCACCAAAGCCGATCTTATAAATTCAAAAATAAACACTGCAATTGCTCTGAACCAGGACCTTTCTAGAATTGAGGAATGGGGACAAGAGAATCTAGTTTCCTTTAATGCACAGAAAACCAAGTACATTCAATTTTCTAACCGACAGAATCTCACTGACTCCCATATATTTTTTAATGATGTAAATATTCCCACTTCCCCTAGTATTGACATTCTCGGTGTAACATTAACTACTAACCTGAGCTGGACACATTATGTTAGAAGCATTGCTAAGAATGCCTCTACAAAACTGGGACTCCTGTACAGAGTTCGAGAATTCTTCACTGACGAGCAGTTGGCCGTAATATATAAAAGTCATGTGCGTTCTCAGATGGATTACTGTTCACCTCTGTGGAGTGGAAGTGGAGTGGTTGCATTGAGGCAGTTGGACAAAATTCAAAATAAAGCTTTTAGATTAATCAATAACCCTGCAATCACACAGGACCTTCCTACATTATCCATACGAAGTAACGTTGCATCCCTTGTATTATTCTATAGATATTTTCACAGCAATTGTTCTGAGGAACTTGCTTAAATTGTGCCGCCTCTCCATATCTTTCCCCATAGAACTAGGACAGCTGAAAGCGCCATGAATTTACACTTTCTCCTCCACAATGCAGAACTTCTGCTTATCAAAATTAATTTATCCCCAGAACTACTACTCTTTGGAATTCACTTCCCTCGAGTTGCTATCCACAAACTTACAATCTACAACAGTTTAAATCCAGTTGTTACAAACATTTTATGAATGGAGGATGCCTTTAGACACATGGACCTTTTTTGTTTTATCTGTGTTTTTCCTTCCTCCGTTCATTGTCTCTTTAAAAAAAAAAAAAAATGGTAATATGATCTTTCCATGAAAGGTCAGGAAAAAAAAAGAATCACCAAACATACTAAGAAAAGATGAAGGGTTGATTTGTGTGATGTTGAAGGATATGGGAAAATCGTTTGGAAGATAGTGATGCATAGATAGAAGAAATATAATTTTGGAAGCATTGAAAGTAAAAAGATTTTCACTGCCACAATCGGAGATAGGTAATAGATCAGAAAATAGGCGTGCTATGGCCTCATCACGTGAGTTTTGAAGTGATTGCATACTGTGTCATTGTGGAAAACTAGCAGAATAGTGTAAGGTAGAGCATAACAGTGGATATGACTAGAGGTACAATGATCAGTAATGAATATTAGAAAGATAACTGTACACAGGACACAACCCTGAGGAATACCAGAGTTGATAGGTTGAGGAAGCTAGTGACTGTAGCTATGGAACGGCCAGAAAGGAAATTGGATATAAAGGCACAGATAGAGAGGTAGAAACCAAAGGAGGATAGTTTATAAATAAGTGATGTGTGCCAGACTCTATCGAAGGCCCTCAATATTTTTAGCACAATAGAAAAGGTCTCGCCAAAATCCCAAAAGGAGGATGACCGAGAATTAGTAAAACAGGAAAGATCACCAACAAAGCGACCCTTAATGAAACCATACGGGTGATCTGAAAGTAGATTATGGAAAGACAAATGCTTAAGGAGCTGTGAAGTAAGAATTGCTTTAAAGAATTTAGATATGCAAGAAACTCAAGGGGTTCTTTACCCCTGCGCAGCTACTTGCTCTGTACAGGGGCACAGTGCCTCCTTGTATTGAGTACTGTTCACATGTTTGGGGAGGATCCTCTCACACCACACTCCTAGATAAGTAGAAAGGAAAGCCTTTTGTATCATTAACTCCCGTCCACTCACCAACTCTCTGCAATCTCTCTCTCTTCGCCGCAATGTTGCATCTCTCTCACTATTCAATCGCTACTACAATACTCAGTGTTCCTCATAGCTCTCTCAGTGTATAGCACCTCCTCTACGTAGGGTACGTAGTACCCGCCTTGTAACACAATCCCACCCCTACTCTGTGCAACTCTCCAGCCCAAGAGTGAAACGCTATTCTCAGACTTTTTTCTATTCAACTGCTGAGCTCTGGAACTCTCTCCCAGAATCAGTCTTTCCCTCTTCCTATGACTTAAATTGTTTCAAACTCTGTGTGTCCAGGCATTTTAGCTCGAACGTCCCTTGATTTCGGCCCTGTCATTCTTTGAAATCTGGGGGAGGAACTCGCTGCAGGCAGTTATGCCTTTTGTCTCCCTCATTCACATAGAAAAAAACCAAAGAAAAACAAAATGGACGATAGTTGGAGGGTTGAGAGCAGGCACCCACCATTGGGACAGGTTGAATGAGGGCAAACTTCCAGCAAAAGAGAGATACGAATAAGTTTGCCTAGGCAGAGATTCAGCTTGGAAGAACATTTGTTTAGTTCAACAGGAGGAACAACACCACCCAATCCGTACGCCTTCATAGTATTAAACCCTTCTGTACCGGCGACATCTTTGTATATTTATTTTAGGTATATTTAGACATTTTTGTGCAGTTTAAGATGGATATGTGGTAGAAAAAAAAGGTTAAACGAGATAGTTTGAAGCCTGTTGATTGCTGAAGTCCTATTTAAGCTTAATAAAATCGTCTCATAGTAGCCAGAAAGAAGTTAAAAGGGGTTAAGCTCAGAGAGGGCAGAAAGTTCATCCTTAAAAGAGATTATGATATTAGGCATAAGTAGGAGGGAGGGGGGTGGAGAGGAAGGAATCGCACCGGAATCATCCAAGGTGCAGTTTTTAGCAAAAGTTTGAGCGAAGAGTTCAGCTTTGTCAGATTAAGAAATGGTGCTACCAATATCAGAGTGGAAAAGAGGAGGGAAAGACGAGGATGTATAAATGAGTGTGGGTGTGTAAGTACAAGCATTAATGGGTTCATGTGCGTTCGTATGTGTATAAGTGTGTGTCTGTGTGTGTGAGAGAGTGTGTGTGTGGGGGGGGGGGGAGAGTGAGTGATGTGTGTATGTATATGGATCAGTTGTAGACGATCCAGGTGACATACACTTGATAGCCCACATCCAAAATTAGAGCAGCTATTATTGGAACCAGGACAGTATATTAGGTGCCTCTATCTATCTATGTCTATATCTACCTATTTATATCTACCTCTCTGTATATCTACCTGTCGCTCTATCTACCTGTCTCTCTATATACTTATCCCTCTATATACCTACCTACCTATCTCTTCATCTATCTACTGTATATCTATCTATCTATCTATATCTACCTATCTCTGTCTACCTGTATATCTATCTACCTATCTCTGTATCTTCATATATCTCTATCTACCTATCTCTCTACCCCCTAAATGGGGATTGGGCCTGAGCATATAGATAGATAGATAGACCTATCTCTCTATCTACCTATATCTCTATCTACCTCTCTCTCTATCTACCCCTCTCTATCTACATATCTCTATATCCATCTATCTCTCTGCCTCTCAATCTATCTATCTACCTGGCTCTCTATCTAATAATCTCTCTATCTACCTATCTATTTATCCACCTTTCTCTCCATCTACCTATCTTTCTATCTACCTGTCTATTCACCTATCTATCTACATATCTTTTAAAATACCTATATCTCTATCTACCCATCTCTATCTACCTATCTCGACTATATCTACCTATCTATCTCTATCTACCTAACAATATACCTATCTCCCTATCTTTCTAACTATCTCTCTATCTACCTATATCTCTATGCAACTATCTCTGTATTTACCTAACTCTATTTACCTATCTCCCTATCTACATATCTCCCTTTGCAACTATCACTATACATACCTATCTCTATCTACCCCTCTATATGGCGGGTGCCCAACCCCGAAAGGAGTTGAAATAGGGGAGCTATCCCCCCGCCAAAGGCGGCTTTCTAGGGCCTAGCCTAGCTGATGCTGAGAGGATTGGGTTCTAGTCATGTGGTGATGGGCTGGTCTATCCGAGTGAGAACTGAGCGATCTCTGCCATACCCATAGCTTACTCTGACTGTTCCTTTTACTTATATATCTTCTAGATCTCAAGTGGCGGCGTCTTTTCCGTGGATTGACCTCCCTACTGCCAACCTAGAAGTTGGCAGATTGGGAGCCAAAGCATCACATTTTTCCCTTACCCCTCAACTTTCCCTTCATAATTGCTGAGGGGCACAGGGCCTTGGGTGGGGCTTTTGTTTCCCGGGCGTTTCCGTACCTTCCTCAGCTCCCTGCCTTGGAGTGGCTTCGGTCACCCGGGCTTTGTTAGTGGTAAGCAGGGAGGATTTTGTGGGGGCGCTCGTTTATGGCCTTGGCCTTGCTCGAGACCTTGGGGCTGTTCGGCCAGACAGCCTGGGGAACAACAACAACAACCCATCTATATATCTACCTAATGCCTACGAACAATCAATTAACTTGCTATTTTTACATCTGTCCAGGTGATGTCCTAGATTAACCCTATTTGGTCCGAGGAAGCTCTTTTTGGATTTCCCCTGTTTCGCTTCATTAGTTTGGCGATTATACAACGTTTCATCCCATTAGTGTTTCGATAATATGACGCTTCACCCCATTCCGGTGTCTATTGTATATATTTCTAGGCCAGCGATAGTGAGCCTGTATCTTAGAAGAAATTGTCTTCCGGCCAGGGCGTTTCTCTATCGAAAAATGTACACATTTAGCTTAAATGGGGTCAGGGTGGGCATTACTTTTTAGGTTGAAGGAAGTCTGGGAAGGCGATTTGGTTAGCCAAAGGGGCAAACTAACATACATTGTTCGAAAATGTCAAGCGCGGCCATTTAAAGTTTTTCCATTATTTCATTCATCCATTCATTCACCCACCCATTCATTCACCCACCCATTCATTCATCCATCCATTCATTCATTCATCCATTCATTCATTCATTGATCCATCCATGCATTCATTCATCGATCCATCCATGCATTCATGCATTCATTCATTCATCCAACCATGCATTCATTCATTCATTCATCCAACATGCATTCATTCATTCATTCATTCATTCATTCATTCACATAGGTTAGGTACAGTTGTTATCCTGAATACGTTAACACTTCTTCACACTATCTGGTTCAACGCTTTAGGGGTTATTATTATATTGTCTTTAATTATTATTGAGGAATTTAATTGTTTTTCGTAATTTTCTAACAATGTATTTACATTTTGTAATGTGTATGAAGGATACAAAAGGCAAATCTGTCTGTAACAAGTGTCTCCCCCAAAGGTTGAAAGTGTGACAGAGAGCCAAGATGTTTTGGAAAAGTGTCTCGTGTGCTTGTTAAGCATAGTGAACTACTGTATATAGGTGGAGGTGTTTCGGAAATTTAGCTGGACTACTCTGTGTAGGTGAAGCATAAATAGAAACAGTGGGGAAAGCCAGGCAAATGAAACAGGAGTTCCAGCATTTCCTTATTTGCTCCCTAGACTAGAAAAGCGCCTCTCTATACCCCCTCAAACTAAACAAAAAGGTCCGTCAGATACCCATCAAGATAAATATATACATTTTTCCTCCCGGTCAGAGGCTGGTTTCTCCCAAATTTCAGGCTCGTTATCGTTCGCCCAGGAAATATCGAATCCATATTGAGTGGAAACGTCTTATGATCGCCAAACTAATGAGGTGATGCGTCATAAAATCTCTAAACAAATGGAGGAAAACAGGGAGACTCTAAACTTCCCCGCTCTGCACCAAATAGGGTTAATGATAAAAAACAAGGCGGTGAGCGTTAAGGGGAGACTGTCCCTTTGGTTTGTCTATTAATTCATTTATTCAAACATGTTTTTAGTTTCCTTCCTTGACCTCAATCAACCTTAGAAAAATACCCCCTAGATACCTTCAAGATAAATTTGAACATGTTTCGGTAAAAAAAAAAATCCCGGTCGAAGGCCGGTTCCTCTTAAAATTGCAGGCTCGCTATCGCTTGCCAGGAAATAATCGACACCTAAAAGGCACGAAAGGTCTTAAAATTGACAATAAAATGGGGCGAAAGGTATTAAAATCGCCAAACTAATGGGCCGAACGTCTTATAATCTCAAAACTAGTGGGGCAAAACATTTGGGAGAAGGGGGTCCAGAAAAAAGGGCTGCCTCTCCTTAACTAATTAATCCCTGTAACTTGACCTTTGGGTTCCGAGCAGATTATCAAAATGCTTTGTCAGCGACCCATAATTGTCGTGTCTTCAAAAATTGTCCAGACATATTTGTATTCAACTGGACAAGCAGTCTCGGAAGGATCAATTGGCCACTTGCGAGTTTCAGGCTATAAGGAAGTTGGAGTTTTTTACATTGATATTTATCAGAATTACCAGCTAAAATGTGGTTGTAGTACATTTATAAATACATACAAATAAAATCAACATACTTTATTTCCATTAGACATCTACATTGTTATTGTATTTATGTTTAATACCGATGTTTACGGCACCAACTTCCTTATAGAACGAAACTCGCAAGTGGTCAATTAATATGTTGTATGTAGCTCTATGTTCCACTATATTTGACTAGTCTTTAAGGGGAGGGTTTTGTTTTTTCTGGACCCTCTTCTCCCTAATGTTTAGCCCCATTAGTTTAGAGATTTTAGGATGTTCGACCCATTAGTTTGACGATTTTAAGATCGTTCGCGCCATTTGTTGTCAATGTTAAGATTTTTCGTTCCATTTATGTGTCGATTTATTTTCTAAAGTGCGACACTGCGCCTGTAAACTAGGAGGAAGGCCGGGACAGTTTGTTACCGAAAAATGTACACATTTAACTCGAGGCGGTGTGGCGGGAGGGGGGAGGGGGGTCTTATTTTTATTTATTTATTTTGTTTTAATTTTTATTGTTTTAAGAAAAAGCGTGAGAGAGGTTTAGAGAGCAAATTACCCTCAACCCCCTGCCTCCACCCCCTGCACTCCCACCTCTTTAAATCCTCTGGGTGGAATTATATTAAAGAGAGATTAGACAAGTCGTAAACACTCCGGATAAGTAGGTCTTTTGTTGCTTGATTTCCTTTGTACGTCTTTGTGCTAATCGGCCGAACACAGGATGGATGAAGAACAGCTCTAAAATACGGTAAGCCTTATATTAATCTCTCATATCTACTGACACAAACACTTATGATACAAGATTATACGGGTTAAAGGGGAGGTTTTTGGTTTTCTGGATCCCTTTCTTCCTTGTGTTTAGCCCCATTAGTTTTGAGATATAAAGATGTTCGCCCCATTTTTTCGGCTAATTTACGATTTTTCGCACCATTTCTATGTCATTATTAAGACCTTTCGTGCTATTTAGGTGTCTATTTTGTTTATAAAGGTCAAGTGAGCAAACGGAAAACAAAATAAAATGGAAAATGAAAATAAAACTTAATGAGAAGATCAAAACCACTGATGGTCTAAACAAAATGTTCATAACGAAGAACACCCAAGCAAAAAAAATATATATATATATATAAATCAATTGATCTACTACATCTCTTACCCCCTTCACCACCATTACGAAATATATATATTACGTAATATATATATATAGATCAATTGATCTACTACATCTCTTACCCCCTTCACCACCATTATATATATATATATATATATAGATCAATTGATCTACTACATCTCTTACCCCCTTCACCACCATTACGTAATTTTCATCATATTCTGGTTACCATTAGACGATTGTTTTAGTATATAATCTACCTATGCGACTCAAAAGGGTAAATATGATCTTAATAAACCCTCGTAGCAACATAGGTCCTTCCTAACCCATACAGTACCGGTGACATCCTTTTCATTATATTCTGGCAACTATTAGACGATTTTATTAAGGTTGGGAAGAACATCTATCTATTAAAAGGCTGCAGACTATCTCAATAAATGCTTATAGCCGTCATATATCTGTCCTAAGCTATATAAAATTGTCTAAATGTATCTGAAATAAAATATAAAGGACGTCGCCGGTACATAAAGGGTTAAACACTGTATAGTAGCATCTACTTATAGCCAGAATCAAAGGTAAAGGCGTCATGGTGCTGAAGGGGTTAAGAGGAGGATTTTAGTTTGCTCCATAGATCCTCATCAAGTTTACCAACAAAATTACCCTCACAATACCCCTTCGAGATAAATGTATTTTGCTATCGCTCACTAGGATAAAAAATACACCTAAATGGCACGAACAGTCTTAATATTGACAAAGAAATGAGTCGAAAGGTCTTATAATCGCCTAACTAATAAAGCGAACGTCTTGACGGGGCTAAACAGGAGGGGGAAGGGGCTCCAGAAAACTTACCCCCCTTAAGCGGTATTTAGTAATGGTCTGTACAGAGAGAAGGTAAAGACCAACCTGAGGGCAATTCTAATACCCCTGATAAAGACGGGATTATTGGACAACACAGGATTATGGGGAGGCGGGAGGAAATAACAGAGAGAGAGAGAGAGAGAGAGAGAGAGTTTTGTAACGGTAAGAACAATAGTGAGAGAGAGTAAAAGTGGGAGTGCATGAGAAGGAGGAAGTGAGAGCGAGAGATTGATTTTGATTTTGCCCCGAGGGGCGAGTTTATTGAGCAGCGCCCCCCATCCTGTGAGGGGACAACCACTGATAAAGCGACACATACTGCTCAAAGAGAGAGAGAGAGAGTTTAGTAAGGGTAAGGACAAGAGTGAGGGAGAGTAAAAGTGTGTGTGTGTGCGAGAGAGAGAGAGAGAGAGAGAGAAAAAAAAGAGAGAGAGAGAGTAAACAGACAGGTAATGAAGGATTGTTGTTATAGTGGTAAACAGGTGGGGGGGGGGGTTTACTACGGTATTAGCGGATAACAGGAGGGGAGGGATTTGAGTACATATACGAGTTACAGCCACATATCATTTAGTGGTCGATTTATTAAGGGAAGTTGATCCGGTTTTCTGGTCCCCTTTCTCCCTTGTGTTAAGCCCCACTGTTTTTAGATTATAAGACTTTCGACCCATTAGTTTGGCGATTTTAACATCTTTTGCCCCATTTCTTTTCAATTTTAAGACCTTTCGTGCCATTTAGGATTTGTTTTTTCCTGGTGAGCGAAACCGAGCCTGATGTTTTAAGAGGAACCGGCCTTCGGCCGGGACATTGTTCTACGGAATAATGTACAAATTTATCTAAAAGGAGGGGTCTACTTTTTTTTTTTTTTTTTTGTTAAGCTTGATGGAGGTCTAGCCAGGTAACTAAGAAATACAGGAATATATGAATTAATAGACCAAAAATAGATGAATAAACAAATTAAAATAGAAAAACGGTCCATCTCCCCTTAACACCTTACGAGCGGGTGGTGGAGTATATTTCACTGTGCCGCCCAGCGGATTTTTTTTTACCATAAATGGGGTTGTTTCCGTGCTCTTTTTCATACATAAACAAGACCCAGAGCATAATACAAGTAGTGTATCCCTGAAAGGGCGTAAATTGAGCTTTCCAATGACACCCGAACAATCCTTCTACGATCACTGGTTGTCTTGCAACGATCGTGCAACCGAAGGGCAAAATCGCTACAATACGGTAATTTCTTTATATAATTACGTATGTAGCGAGGGAGTGAGGGTGGATGTAAGTGGAGTACATTTCAGTTGGTCCACGGCGGCCGTGGCGAGCGGTCATGAGGTAACCCATGCTCCTCCCATCGCTCGTCTCTCTCTCAGAGCCAATATTGCGCCAAAATTGCACTCGGACTTAAGTCGGGCCCCGCCACATAGTCCAAATTTTTCTATACGAACTTAAGTCGGGCCCCGATAGACAAGGGTTAATACTGTATATTTACTATTTTTTATAGTTTCCTCCCTAAACCTCCATTAAGCTTAAAGAAACATCCCCAAGATCCACCTTCTAGAAAACTGTGTACATTTTTTGGTAGAAAAATCTCGGTTTCTCCTAAATAACAGCCCACACAAACCCACAGACATTGGAGTCCTTACCAATACCAACAGACTACGTTAGTGTGTTGGTCCTGGTCCTTACTATACCCTGTTCCAAATAGGTATAGTCCAGAAACCGTGAACCCTAACCTCTGTGACTCAAAGAAGGCTAGAGCAAATGGGCTGTAAGTTAACATCCCAATTTCTTGGCTGATCCTTTCCAAATGGTAGAAATATTAGTTTGAATACTCTAGTGGTTTGTGAGTTATAACCTCTTATATTGCAGTTGGGATGTGTGTACATGCTTAGATTGATATGCAGGATTCGAAGTTGCATAATAAATCGTAGGCAGTGTCAACCAACCTTTAACTGTCTTCGTGGTGCGATGTATAAGGTGTTGGATTTTCGGTGTGAGCATCCTGGGTTCGAGTCCACGGACTGCCACATGTGTTTGTAAATTTCATTAATCGATTTTAGGAGTATTGTTGGTTGTTGGAAGGAACATAATAATTGATATTGGTTCATGAGTAATTTATCGAGAGGACTTCCCTAAGTGGTTAAGGCCCCATTAATTGCTCTTTCCATTCACATATGCATAGCCTACGTGAGTTGCAGTTGGGATGTGTGTACATGCTTAGATTGATATGCAGGATTCGAAGTTGCATAATAAATCGTAGGCAGTGTCCACCAACCTTTAACTGTCTTCGTGGTGCGATGTATAAGGTGTTGGATTTTCGGTGTGAGCATCCTGGGTTCGAGTCCACGGACTGCCACATGTGTTTGTAAATGTCATTAATCGATTTTAGGAGTATTGTTGGTTGTTGGAAGGAACATAATAATTGATATTGGTTCAGGAGTAATTTATCGAGAGGACTTCCCTAAGTGGTTAAGGCCCCATTAATTGCTCTTTCCATTCACATATGCATAGCCTACGTGAGTTGCAGTTGGGATGTGTGTACATGCTTAGATTGATATGCAGGATTCGAAGTTGCATAATAAATCGTAGGCAGTGTCCACCAACCTTTAACTGTCTTCGTGGTGCGATGTATAAGGTGTTGGATTTTCGGTGTGAGCATCCTGGGTTCGAGTCCACGGACTGCCACATGTGTTTGTAAATTGCATTAATCGATTTTAGGAGTATTGTTGGTTGTTGGAAGGAACATAATAATTTATATTGGTTCAGGAGTAATTTATCGAGAGGACTTCCCTAAGTGGTTAAGGCCCCATTAATTGCTCTTTCCATTCACATATGCATAGCCTACGTGAGTTGCAGTTGGGATGTGTGTACATGCTTAGATTGATATGCAGGATTCGAAGTTGCATAATAAATCGTAGGCAGTGTCCACCAACCTTAAACTGTCTTCGTGGTGCGATGTATAAGGTGTTGGATTTTCGGTGTGAGCATCCTGGGTTCGAGTCCACGGACTGCCACATGTGTTTGTAAATTTCATTAATCGATTTTAGGAGTATTGTTGGTTGTTGGAAGGAACATAATAATTGATATTGGTTCAGGAGTAATTTATCGAGAGGACTTCCCTAAGTGGTTAAGGCCCCATTAATTGCTCTTTCCATTCACATATGCATAGCCTACGTGAGTTGCAGTTGGGATGTGTGTACATGCTTAGATTGATATGCAGGATTCGAAGTTGCATAATAAATCGTAGGCAGTGTCCACCAACCTTTAACTGTCTTCGTGGTGCGATGTATAAGGTGTTGGATTTTCGGTGTGAGCATCCTGGGTTCGAGTCCACGGACTGCCACATGTGTTTGTAAATTTCATTAATCGATTTTAGGAGTATTGTTGGTTGTTGGAAGGAACATAATAATTGATATTGGTTCAGGAGTAATTTATCGAGAGGACTTCCCTATGTGGTTAAGGCCCCATTAATTGCTCTTTCCATTCACATATGCATAGCCTACGTGAGTTGCAGTTGGGATGTGTGTACATGCTTAGATTGATATGCAGGATTCGAAGTTGCATAATAAATCGTAGGCAGTGTCCACCAACCTTTAACTGTCTTCGTGGTGCGATGTATAAGGTGTTGGATTTTCGGTGTGAGCATCCTGGGTTCGAGTCCACGGACTGCCACATGTGTTTGTAAATTTCATTAATCGATTTTAGGAGTATTGTTGGTTGTTGGAAGGAACATAATAATTGATATTGGTTCAGGAGTAATTTATCGAGAGGACTTCCCTAAGTGGTTAAGGCCCCATTAATTGCTCTTTCCATTCACATATGCATAGCCTACGTGAGTTGCAGTTGGGATGTGTGTACATGCTTAGATTGATATGCAGGATGCGAAGTTGCATAATAAATCGTAGGCAGTGTCCACCAACCTTTAACTGTCTTCGTGGTGCGATGTATAAGGTGTTGGATTTTCGGTGTGAGAATCCTGGGTTCGAGTCCACGGACTGCCACATGTGTTTGTAAATTTCATTAATCGATTTTAGGAGTATTGTTGGTTGTTGGAAGGAACATAATAATTGATATTGGTTCAGGAGTAATTTATCGAGAGGACTTCCCTAAGTGGTTAAGGCCCCATTAATTGCTATTTCCATTCACATATGCATAGCCTACGTGAGTTGCAGTTGGGATGTGTGTACATGCTTAGATTGATATGAAGGATTCGAAGTTGCATAATAAATCGTAGGCAGTGTCCACCAACCTTTAACTGTCTTCGTGGTGCGATGTATAAGGTGTTGGATTTTCGGTGTGAGCATCCTGGGTTCGAGTCCACGGACTGCCACATGTGTTTGTAAATTTCATTAATCGATTTTAGGAGTATTGTTGGTTGTTGGAAGGAACATAATAATTGATATTAGTTCAGGAGTAATTTATCGAGAGGACTTCCCTAAGTGGTTAAGGCCCCATTAATTGCTCTTTCCATTCACATATGCATAGCCTACGTGAGTTGCAGTTGGGATGTGTGTACATGCTTAGATTGATATGCAGGATTCGAAGTTGCATAATAAATCGTAGGCAGTGTCCACCAACCTTTAACTGTCTTCGTGGTGCGATGTATAAGGTGTTGGATTTTCGGTGTGAGCATCCTGGGTTCGAGTCCACGGAGTGCCACATGTGTTTGTAAATTTCATTAATCGATTTTAGGAGTATTGTTGGTTGTTGGAAGGAACATAATAATAGTAGATGCTGCTCTGAGATGAAGACAAATACATTAAGGCATGAAGAGAGTGTTACGACCGGGGCTCGTATAAAACAAGGGCTCTTAATCATTGGACTAGAAAGGCACACAGCCACAACGGTAAAACTAGATCCAACCCTCGAACTTATAATGCCGCCGCACAAAAACACCTATACCCTCCAGAGTTAAATCTGCGATAGCGGGGTATCCTATAACTCGGTATAAATGCACTACTACTACAGGCTGATGATCTCTGATACAGCCTGATCACAACAACATACAATTACGTTAGTATGGTATACAAGGAAAAGATAGAGATCGTAATTAAATCACTGCAATGATTTAATGCAAACAAGAAGAAGGTATAATTAAAGTTACTCTAAACAATAATAAACTGTCACTCCTATATTAAAGAAAGTGAATGAAAGTCCTAAAGCATCGAGCAAGAATCTTCTGAAGAAAGTCTGATGCTGCTTAAGATGATCGAATCGGATTTTGAACTGTTATATAAAGCAGGAACAAGATATGACAAGTGTAGGGACAGACAGTGTTAACTGACAAGGGAATAACGATAAATGCACAATAGTATTATCTCCAACAACAAAAGAAGTACTTCGTCAGGCAACTCAAAAAGCCTGCTCGGGTTGTGCAACTCAACAACAACCAAGGCTTACAATCAACATGAATAAAAATGCTGCATACATAGCATAAGAGCTTATAATTCTAATCGGGTGTCTGCTAGGCTAATAAAGTCTAGCTGGGATGTCGTAGGCTAGGAAACAATGGCTGAGCAAGCGGCTCGTAGCCTAGCGAGGTCCTTAAGACTGTGCGGCCAAATTACGTTAAATGACGGGGTGCTCTCTTGAGAGATCCAGATCGCTAGTATCTGGTTCTCTCCTGGCGACCCTCTCAAAGTCAAAGCAAAGCGAGTTAGCACAGTGTTGGGTGGCAGAGGCAAAAGCCCTCACTCGCAACACAGTGCTAAACTCACAAGGTACACAGTCAGAAAGACCACCTAGGCTTCCCACGTCTCCGTTGCGATTGTACAGGTTCAACAAAACCTGTTACACATCGGAAATCACAACACAAGTAGCCTTACCCTAGTAGTCTAGCATTAAATAGCCCAGCAGACAGCCAAGGAATAGGTAGGGAGACACCGTGAGTGTGTCGAACCTCTACAGACAAAATGGTAACCCCTCCAAAATGCCTAACTAAACATGTAATATCTGAGACCTTCAGCATATAATACGATGGCCGATATATGAAATCGTGCAGAACCAAAGGGGAGTTATGATATTAAATAGAGAGGAAGAATGAGAGGTAAGAAGTTGAGAGAGAGAGAAAGTGCTCTATAGGTAGAAGTCGGGGACAAGTGGTAAGGGAAGTGTGAAGGGTATGCTGGTCAAGCAAGCTCTGAAGAGAGTAGCTCCTCGGGACCCCTAGGATCACACAAAGGCATGGTGGTCAGCCAATCACAGGCCGCTACGTCACCAGGCAGCAGACCTACAGAAGGCGCCAGGAGCCACCAGCCAATCAAAAGGCGTGGGACGGCGCGCGCGCGAGCCTACGAGCGGGGGGAAGGCAGCACATGTATACGCACGCACACACTACCACCCCACTGCCTATATGGTTCTCTCTCTCCTCAACAATATACAATGCATCTTATGTTATACTCATGATATAAAATATAATGCATTGTCACAGGCGAAAATAAAGACCACTTCTGTACTGCCTGTGACATGACGATTCACAAGAAAGAAAGTACAACATTGTAGATAGACTGTAACCAAATACATTGCCCTGGCGAGCGTTAGCGAGTGGCCAAGCGAGCGGCTGAGCCCACGTGGCGTTCTGCCAAGCTGCAGGCGTCACACCCCCCAAGATATTATATGCTCAACCATGCGCTCCATATCTGACAAGCAGAACGCCGATAAGACTCGCCACTCCTAATCACTTCGCCACAAAGAAGGCAAAGCTCAGTTCTCATCAACAACAAAAAATTACAACCCCTCCCAACACAATAGCTTAATTAATTCATACTGCTATGCTCCTAGAGCGAGCTTCTACTAGCCCAGCCTTCTGAGAGAAGCACAGGTTCGACTCAGAACTTTAGCTATAACATACTTTTAAAAACAAATTTAACTATTAAAGAAAGAGTTTTTATAGAATTTTAATTTTTAATATGTTTATGGCAGCTGCACTTACAGGGGCAAGCCTAGTTTTTCTCCACTCTCAACACACACTGACTGAACGGCGAGGGTTCTCCTGCAAACAAACACTCCCGTGTCAAACAATCAGCCAAAACATTATCAGTGCCCTCAGCATTCCACACATCCAACTTGTGTTCCGGCAGCAAAACAACACCTGGCACTGATAAACTGCCCAGTTCATCACAAGACTGGCATTTCTCTTCGCTCTTTCCGGCAACGGGGCCTGCCAAAAGCCGTTCACTAGTTCTACCTTCGTGATAGGCGATGCAGCCCCGAGGCGGTCTATGGTGTCGTCAACTCTCGATAAGGTATAGGCGTCTGTCAGGGATAATTCACACCCACTCTTGCAATCAACATACACACTGATCTTGCCACTTAACACAGGTTGTAAAGTTACAGGCAACGACCACTCACGATATCCTTTATCCCTCAAACCCTTTTTCCACATGTCGTCTAGCTCTGTTTTCACGACAGGCTGTTGAGCAGGATTTATACGGTGGGGAATTAAATTGAGCCTAGCACTGTCTCCAGCCTCCATGTCGGATTCTACCCCGTACATCAGGCCTGGAGAAGCAACAAACATGCGGATGCACTGCCACAGCCTCGTAAACAACTTATCTCGCAGAACTACGTGCCTAGTGCCCTCCCACAACCCAGCTGAGACCGCAGCTTCTAACCTGTAGTCTCCCTCCTTCTCCACCTTCGTCCCTAGAACAGCCAGGTCATGAGAGGGACAATCAGTACCACCTGTGCAGTCACTCCCATAGTTCATTATTGCTAAGGCTTCCCCACCGATACCGTACATGCGCACCCCCGCATTCCTTACGACTACATCTGCCTGCACAGCATCACCGCTTTTAGCGACATGGCCAGATATAGGCGGTCTATGGTAGGGCTGTTGCATTCGACTAGAGCAGCATTGGGAGGCTATACGACGACCGGGCACATCCAATCCACAGCCAACCTCACCAATCTGCTCAATGTCCTCCTTCTGACCACCACCCTTGGCAGCCATGGGTCGACCTTGACCTGACAACCATGTCCAAGCCTCGTCGCCCACCTTGAACCACCGAAACAACGAGGCATATGGTCTCCCAACATTCACGTGACCTGCCCGCAGAACATCTTGCACCGCCTGAGTTGTGAAGCTCGGGGACTCGGCACGACCAGTGGGGTATGAACCGAGCTGGTGCTGGAGCGCTGCACACTGCTGCTCAGGCAGGTGCTCTAGCGCTTCCATAGCCACCAGACTCGTGTCCCCCGCCCACTGCTCCGCCGAGACATGACAATCCCTACTCTCCTCCACCTGTGCCCTACTGCCCCCCTCTCCTTCTCCACCTTGGCCACTGCAGACCAACACAGGGACAGTAGGCTGCTCAGGTGGTTGCCTCACAAACTCCTCCCAACAGGTTCACATGACATGTTTCCCTGTCCTCGTGTTTGATCTCGACAGCACCATTACCACACTTCTGAACTTCCGGATCCTCCAACTGCAGTTTACAAATATCTGAGGGAACCAACCTGTCTAGATGCTTCCGAAGCAACCCAAGTCCTCCCCCAATATCAAACTGAGCAACCCTTTTTTCTCTCTGTGTGTAACGTTGCTGCCTCGGAGTCTCTTCCTGCCCTACCTCCTCACTAGCTGTGATAGGTCCTGGGGCTTCTCCAGACTCCAACAATGGTGCCAATACTGAGTCGCCAAGAAGCGCTGCTGGTACTAAACTCTCCAAACTTTTACCAACATTAGCCGTCTTCTTCCGACCGTTCCTCCGTTGATCAGAAGACTGAGGAATAGGCTGTGACACTTTGGATGCAAGAGATCTTGTAACAACGCACGCCATAGGTTGTACATGACACTTCTCTACCCACTCCTGTTCCTCCCTACTCACGTCGGCCGGCTTCTCGGCAGCGACTAAGGGTGAAACCTCAGAAGTAGGCACCGCAAAGTCGTTGCCAAGAAGGAGGTCGACGCCCCCAACAGGCAAGTTCTCCACAATTCCCACATCCAACTCTCGTGTCACACCATCTACCTCCAGTTCCATCCTGACCAACGGGTATGACCTGATAGCATTGATACCTTGCACCACAACCACCCATGCCGTGTTTATTGGTCTACCAGTAAAGTTCTTCATCAAAGTCTGAGAGGCACCCGTGTCTCGCAACAGCTCAACTCCATGCTTCTTACCAGCCCACTTCACGCAACCACGCCCTCGATGGTCGCAAAAGACATCGCGGACAGGGTTCGAGCCTTCCGGATTCTTTTCCACTGGCGGTGTCCCAGCCTCTGACGTTATACCCCGGGAAAACTCAGACGACTTCGGGGACACCCCAATGTTGCGAGCCAAAGACACAACTGCATTAGGTAGCTTGCTTGGACAGGCTCTTGCAAAATGCCCCTTCTCATGACAATGAAAACACTCTAACGCCCCCTTGGGTTTCCCTTGAGGTGGGGAAGGGCCCTGACCCTTCTTAAACGGGACGGTATTAGGTTTATGGTCATACTGAATATCATTGTTCTTGTTGTTATTGTTATATGGTGTATCACTGACTCGGTGGGGTGGAGTGTTGCGCCCCTTGTTACCTGCATCGTTCCGTTGTGCAGACCCGCACCCACGAATCAGCGATAGCCTCGGTCAGCCATCTCAGCTGCCTCCTGAAGAGTTTTCGGGTTCTTTTCTTTAAGATTCAACGTCAGATCGCCGCCCGTACACTTGAAAAATTGTTCTAGAAGCATCAGCTGTTTCAACTCCTCAAACGTCGATTCCTTCTCAGAACGCAGGCAGTTTCTAAATGCATCGGACAGATCCCGGGCATGCTCAAGAAAGGTGCACTCACGACCCTTCGTTACACCCCGGAACTTCAATCTGTACGTCTCTGGTTGTAACTCATATGCCCGCAGGACAGCCTCCTTCAATACCTCATAATCAATGCAAGACTCCAAAGGCAACGCATCATATGCCTTGAGTCCTTTGCCAACCAACCTAGAGGAAACAAGGGCTGCCCACTTAACCTCGGGCCATTGGTGCTCCCGGCACTTCTTCTCAAAACACATACAAAATTCAGTGACACCCGACTCATCAAATACAGGGACCAACTTGAGCAGGTTCGATAAAGACTGATCAAGACCTCGATTCCCAGAACCGAAACGCTGACCTGTCGACTCCACCCTAGACTTCTCAAGATCTATGTCTGCACAGTACTTAGACTTTCTCTCCTCAGCCTCATTCTCTCGCTGCCGATGCTCAAGCTCATATCTGGCCCTTCTCTCCTCAGCCTGAATCTTAGCCATCTCAAACTCCCGCTGTTGCTGCTCAGATTCCCGCTGCTGCTGCATCTTAGCCATCTCCAGCTGGAAGAGCATCTCTGCAGTTAAACCTTGAGGAGGAGGAGATGCAACAATTGGAGACTCACCCAAGTGCAAACCACGCTACCAGTGACTATCGGCCTGCGGGTAAGTACCCGGCTCCGGAGCCCGAGGGGGCGCCATGGTAGGAGTCGAGTGGAAGGGGGGCTGGGCCGAAGGTGCCCCAGCTCCCGCTCCACCCGAAGCCCCACGCACCCCGCCGAGCACACAGGCCACCAGGTCACCTCTCGACATGCTGCTAGTGCCCACATGACCGTGGCCAAACACTGGATACCATACCGATCAATCCCTGACACCCAGTCAACAGTAATAGGTATCTCCAGAAACTTCCTTGCATCCTCCTCACTAGTTATAATTCTAATGCCTTCTAACAAACCCCGCTGCTGCACCTCAGAGCCTGCTTCCCGTACTGTATCCTCACTGTACACTGATCCGTCGTCCGACATATTGTCCACCGAAAATTCTCAACGTTTATATATAAAAAAAAAGAGATGTAGCTAAACTCTTATGTAGCACTATTCACTCAAAAATGCAAAATGCTCGAAGACTCTTAAGTGTTATACTACTTGCCAAAAAAATTCCACGTGTCCACTATATTCCTTTAAACAAAAACAAATGACCACAACACTACTGCAATATTTCTCCAAGTCCACAAAGTCCTAAGCAAGGTCGCCATTTGTTACGACCGGGACTCATATAAAACAATGGCTCTTAATCATTGGACTAGAAAGGCACACAGCCACAACGGTAACACTAGATCCAACCCTCGAACTTATAATGCCAGCGCACAAAAACACCTATACCCTCCAGAGTTAAATCTGCGATAGCGGGGTATCCTATAACTCGGTATAAATGCACTACTACTAAATGCTGATGATCTCTGATACAGCCTGATCACAACAACATACAATTACGTTAGTAAGGTATACAAGGAAAAGATAGAGATCGTAATTAAATCACTGCAATGATTTAATGCAAACAAGAAGAAGGTATAATTAAAGTTACTCTAAACAATAATAAACTGTCACTCCTATATTAAAGAAAGTGAATGAAAGTCCTAAAGCATCGAGCAGGAATCTTCTGAAGAAAGTCTGATGCTGCTTAAGATGATCGAATCGGATTTTGAACTGTTATATAAAGCAGGAACAAGATATGACAAGTGTAGGGAGAGACAGTGTTAACTGACACGGGAATAACGATAAATGCACAATAGTATTATCTCCAACAACAAAAGAAGTACTTCGTCAGGCAACTCAAAAAGCCTGCTCGGGTTGTGCAGCTCAACAACAACCAAGGCTTACAATCAACGTGAATAAAAATTCTGCATACATAACATAAGAGCTTATAATTCTAATCGGGTGTCTGCTAGGCTAATAAAGTCTAGCTGGGATGTCGTAGGCTAGGAAACAATGGCTGAGCAAGCGGCTCATAGCCTAGCGAGGTCCTTAAGACTGTGCGGCCAAATTACGTTAAATGACGGGGTGCTCTCTTGAGAGATCCAGATCGCTAGAATCTGGTTCTCTCCTGGCGACCCTCTCAAAGTCAAAGCAAAACGAGTTAGCACAGTGTTGGGTGGCAGAGGCAAAAGCCCTCACTCGCAACATAGTGCTAAACTCACAAGGTACACAGTCAGAAAGACCACCTAGGCTTCCCACGTCTCCGTTGCGATTGTACAGGTTCAACAAAACCTGTTACACATCGGAAATCACAACACAAGTAGCCTTACCCCAGTCTAGCATTAAATAGCCCAGCAGACAGCCAAGGAATAGGTAGGGAGACACCGTGAGTGTGTCGAACCTCTACAGACAAAATGGTAACCCCTCCAAAATGCCTAACTAAACATGTCATATCTGAGAGCTTCAGCATATAATACGATGGCCGATATATGAAATCGTGCAGAACCAAAGGGGAGTTATGATATTAAATAGAGAGGAAGAATGAGAGGTAAGAAGTTGAGAGAGAGAGAAAGTGCTCTATAGGTAGAAGTCGGGGACAGGTGGTAAGGGAGGTGTGAAGGGTATGCTGGTCAAGCAAGCTCTGAACAGAGTAGCTCCTCGGGACCCCTAGGATCACAGAAAGGCATGGTGGTCAGCCAATCACAGGCCACTACGTCACCAGGCAGCAGACCTGCAGAAGGCGCCAGGAGCCACCAGCCAATCAAGAGGCGTGGGACGGCACGCGCGCGAGCCTACGAGCGGGGGGAAGGCAGCACATGTATACGCATGCACACACTACCACCCCACTGCCTATATGGTTCTCTCTCTCCTCAACAATATACAATGCATCTTATGTTCTACTCATGATATAAAATATAATGCATTGTCACAAGCGAAAATAAAGACCACTTCTGTACTGCCTGTGACATGACGATTCACAAGAAAGAAAGTACAACATTGTAGATAGACTGTAGCCAAATACATTGCCCTGACGAGCGTTAGCGAGTGGCCAAGCGAGCGGCTGAGCCCATGTGGCGTTCTGCCAAGCTGCAGGCGTCACAAGAGAGAGAGAGAGAGAGTAAGTGAGTGAGTGAGAGAAAGAAAGTTACATAGATACTCAGACCACACAGACCTTGCAGTTCCTACTAGGTGGTCCAGCCTAAATACTACTAGACATGGACAGTTTATAGTAGAAGAATAGGACAGCAAAGTAGAAGGCTCTCTCTCCACCCTCCGGCTAAAATGGCGGAGAGAGTGAGTGAGTGAAGAGAGGTTACAAGGAAGAGTCAGTGTTTCAAAGACCTTGCACTCCATTCCGGGGAGATGCTGTAGTTGAACCAAGAGGGATTGCAAAGTATTCTACATTATTTGCAGAGTATGAACAAACTATCTATTTACAACTTCAGGGGGAGTTTGTTCCAGGTAGAACAGACATTGTATGTGAACACGTGTCTACATATACTAGTGTTAAATCTCTGTAACAGTTGGCTATGGTTGCGTGCTACATTCACATTTAGCATTAACATCCAATATAAATAATTCACATTGTCAAATTCAGTTAGTACTTTAAATACTTTGGTAAGCCAGATTCGAAGTCCACGTGTTTCCAACGGAATAAGATCTGGAGCTCTCAACCTATCCTTATAGCGCAGTATCTTAGTTGATGGAATAGCCTTTGTAGCCTTAGTTAGTTACTCTCTAGTCGTTCTACAGTATATCTGTCTTGAATGCTGGAAACCAGAAACATATAACAGGGGAAGGAATAATATTGCATTTTAAAATATAAGAATTCTCTCTCTCTTCCTAAATTGAACTGTCTTTTAATATTGTCTAATTATGTCAAGCCTTTGTCTTTTATTCAGTGCACTGCTTGGAACACTGTAAGATACTGATCATCAGTTCATCCAAATATTTGTTCCATGTCAGTCACATCTAGGGAAGGGACTGGAGTTCTCGAAAAGGGGCTTCTATTCTGACGCTATTCTTGACTTACAGTGTGTTGGCTTGATAATCCAAAAAGTTTGATAGTCTCTGAATTCCTATATTAACTAATTAACTGCTAGACTATTTATAACAGAAATAAGTCTGATTTGTAATTTGCTTGGCCGTTATGCCTCACCTTGCACTTCTTCATGCTTAGTGGCCATCAGACCATGATGAGTTATTCAACCTCTTTAGGATGGTTCACAATCACTCCAAGTTTAACCCGTTCAGTACCGGTGACGTCCACTTCTTTATATTCTGCCAACTATTTGTCGATTTGATTCAGCTTAGGGAGGACGCCTACCAATTAAAAGGCTATACATTATCTCAATTAATCCACTTGGCTACCATATATCCTTCCAAAGCTTAATAAAATCGTCTAAATGTAGCAGAAATCAAATAAAAAAGACGTCACCGGTACAGAAAGGGTTAATGTTTTCTGTTTACTTGGACATCATATCTATATATCAATATCGGCGACATTAATGGGGTAGTACTTGGTTTTTGGTCTTTATATTTTAATATATTTATTTGTGAGTTTCCTCGCTAGACCTACATCAAACTTAAAATAACACCCACGAGACCCCCTTACAAGATAAATGTGTACATTTTTCGGTAGCAAAGTCCGGTTCCTTCTAAAATTAGAGGCTCGCTATCGCTCGCCATAAAAAAATCGACACCTAAATGGCACGAAAGGTCTTTACATTAACGAAGAAATGGGGCCAAGGGTCTTAAAATCGACAAACTAACGGAACGAAAATCTTAAAACCTCAAAACTAATATATATGCTAAATATGAGGGAGAAGGGGCTCCATACAATATGAGGGAGAAGGGGCTCCATACAAAGCGAGTACTATCCCCTTAAGGTACACGATCAATAACAATGAGCCAAGGACTGATCCCTGTGGAACTCCATAGGTGACAGGAGTCCACTTAGACGAAATGTCATTGATCTCAACTCGTTGCTGCATTTCTGTTATACAACTCACCACTCAATTTGATGTCTGTGTAATGATTCAGAGAGAGAAAGAGAGAGAGGGAGAGAGAGAGAGAGAGAGAGATAGATAGAGAGAGAAAGGGGGGGGGGAGATTACAGTTATTAATGTAGATGAAAAGATAAAATGAGACCAAAATATCCAGTGAATATTGAAGGAGGTATTGATGCGGCCGGCGAATTGAGAATTTTCGATGAACTTTCCAGGAAAAATACGCCTGATTGAGAAAGAGGAGGAGGAGGAGGGAGAGACAGGGGGGGAGGAGGGGGGGAGAGAAAGAGATGGATGACGATTGAGGGGAATATTAGACGAGAGTAAAAGATGAAGAAAAAGAGAGAGAGAGAGTGTGAGAGTGATGGTTAGGGTTGGAAGGGTAGGAGATGGGGAAGGGTGATGAAGAGGTTTGAAAAGGAGATGAAGACAATACAGACATGGTGAATACATTGGAGAAGGAGGTGGAAGAAGGAGGCACAACAGGAGGAGGAGGAAGAGGAAGAAGATGTGATGACGGAGCAGTGAACAAAAGGAATGAATGAAAGGCAAGAATTACCTCTCTCTCTCTCTCTCTTTTTTTACTTATAAAAATGAGAACATTATAGTACCGTTATTTAAAAGCATAGTGAGGCCCCATCTTGAATATGGAGTGCAATTTTGGTCTCCTTATCCAAAGAAGGACATTGAGATACTTGAGTCGGTGCAAGCGCAGCGTAGACAAAGTTGATGCCGTCACTAAGAAATAAATCATATCATAAAAGATTGAAACAAATTATATATGTGTTCACTTAAGAAAAGGAGTGCGAGGTCAATTAAACGAGTGTTTCAAGATATCAAATGGATTGGACAACATTTATGTAGATTAACTTTTCAAAATCGATAATAGTTCATTAACTCGGGGAAATGGTATTACATTAAAAACCAGGAGGGTGAATCTCGATGTGACAAAGCACTTCTTAACCTACAGTGTGGTTAACGAACAAAGCACTTCTTAACCTACAGTGTGGTTAACGAACAAAGCACTTCTTAACCTACAGTGTGGTTAACGAACAAAGCACTTCTTAACCTACAGTGTGGTTAACGAACAAAGCACTTCTTAACCTACAGTGTGGTTAACGAACAAAGCACTTCTTAACCTACAGTGTGGTTAACGAACAAACTGCCAGAGAAAGTAATACAATGTAAGACAATTGACACATTCAAAATGAGTCTAGACATCCATTTTGAGGAGGTTGGAATAATTTAGTTAAAACAGAAAACAAATTAAGCATCAGTATTATATACTATTTATTTGTTTTCAACTTCGTTCTTTACTATGAATTTCCCAGTATAATTTACTATGAATTTCCCAGTATAATTTGTTCTCATTCTGCTGGGGACTTGTTTCCCCAACTAAATTTCATGCCGACCAATGGTCGGAGGGAGTGGTGGGGGGAGAGAGAGAGAAAGAGAGAGAGAGCCTTCTGCTTTACTATCCTTTGCCTTCCACTTTGTAGCTAATTCTATTTTAGCATTAAGTCCGGACTGTCTAGTAGGAACCTCAAGGTCTGTGCAGTCTGTGTATATATGTAACTCCATATAACTCTCTCTCTCCCACTCTCTCTCCCTCCCACTCCACTCTCATAAAAAAACAAATATATATGTATATATACCGGTATATATATATATATATATATATATATATATATATATATATATATATATATATATATATATATATATATATATATACTGTATATATAAACCTTAAACCCCCTCACCAACTACCTGATTTCCCGACAATTTGATTCGTCGGCGACCCACATACCGACCAAAGGGATAAATGTCGTAGAGAGACGGGGGGAGTCATTTTAAGAGGGAGCTCTTCATACATAATTTTATGCTATTCACGATACTTGTCTATTTATTTTATCCGCCTAGTACCCCCTTTAAGAAAACAAGACATAAATTAAGAAGAAGAAGAAGGAGAAGAGAGAGAGAGAGAGAGAGAGAGAGAGAGAGAGAGAGAGAGAGAGAGAGTGAGAGTGAGTACAAAATAGAACGTACCTCCTTCAGCTTGAAATTAGACCCCAAGTCCCATCTTCAAACTTAATAAGTACATTATTTGATAGACGAGTGCCTCCCCCAGAGTTAAAATAGTGACAGGGCCAAAATCAAGGAACGTTCGAGCCAAAATGTCTGGACACACGGAGTTTGAAACAATTTAAGTCATAGGATGAGAGATTCAGGGAGATAGTTTGTTGTTGTTGTTGCTGTTCCCCAGGCTGCCTGGCCGAACAGCCCTAAGGCCCCGAGCAAGACCAAGTTCATAACCAAGCGCCCCCTCAGAACCCTCCCTGCCTACCACAATAAAGCGTGAGTGACCGAAGCCACTCCATGGCGGGGAGTTGAGGAGGGTGCGGAAACGCCAGGGAAACCAAAGACCCACCCAGGGCCCTGTGCCCCTCAGCAATTATGAAGAGAAAGTTGAGGGGCAAAGGAAAAATGTGACGCTTTGGCTTCCAATCTTGGTAGATTGGGAGGTCAATCCACGGAATCCACTTGAGATTTAGAAAATATATAAGTAAAAGGAACAGTCAGATTAAGCTACGGGTATGGCAGAGATCGCTCAGTTCTCACTCTGATAGACCAGCCATCACCACATGACTAGAACCTAATCCTCTCAGCATCAGCTAGGAAAGGCCCTAGAAAGCCGCCTTTGGCGGGGGGATAGCTCCCCTATTTCAACCCCTTTCGGGGTTGGGCACCCGCCGTAGGGAGAGAGTTCCAGAGCTCAGCTGTTGAATAGAAGAATGATTGGGAGTAACGTTTCACTCTTGAGTTGGAAAGTTGTAAAGAGTAGGGTGTAGTATGGCTTCATTGCGTTTGCTTTTGAGGGAATGCTGGCTGGGGTGTTCTGGGAAAGTAATTGAATAGTGTAAGGTGGAGTCGTCTGGTGTGCATATGAATGGATGGGACTGGAGGTACAGTTGAGAAGATCATTTATGAAAATTAGAAAGAGAATAGGAGATAGGACAGATCCCTGAGGAACACCGGAGTTGATAGGATGAGGAAGTGAACAGTGGCCATCCACAACAGCAGCTATGGAATGACTGGAAAGGAAATTAGAGACAAAGGCACAGATGGAGGAATAGAAACCGAAGGAGGGTAGTTTAGAAATCAGAGATGTGTGCCAGACTCTATCGAGGGCCTTCAATATGTCTAACGCAATAGAAAAGGTCTCACCAAAGTCCCAAAAGGAGGATAACCAAGAGTTAGTAAGATATGAAAGAAGATCACCAGTAGAGCGACCCTTAAGAAAGCCATACTGGCGATCTGAGAGTAAATTATGAGAAGATAAATGCTTAAGAAATTTGGAAGTAAGAATAGTTTGAAAAACTTTAGAGATACAAGAGATGGACGATAGTTGGAAGGTTGCGAGTGGTCACCCCTCTTTGGGACAGGTTAAATGAGTGCAAACTACCATCAAGAAGGGAAGATGTTAGAGAAGAGACAGAGACGAAAGAGTTTGTGTAGGCAGGGAGTCAAGGAGCACAGTTTTTGAGTACAACAGGAGGAACACCATCCGGACTGTACGCCTTCTTATTATCAAGCCCAGAGAGTGTAGAAAGTACATCTTCAGAAGAGATTAAGATATTAGGCATAAGTAGGAGAGAGGGGGGGTGGAGAGGGAGGAATAGCACCGGAATCATCCAAGGTTGAGTTTCTAGCGAAAGTTTGAGCCAAGATTTCAGCTTTGTCAGAGGAAGAAGTGATAGTTGTGCCATCAGAGTGGAAAAGGGGAAGGAAAGACGAGGATGAAAAATTGTTGGAGAGGTTTTTGGGTAGATGCCAGAAAGCTCGGGAATAGCTAGAGTTAGATAGTTCAGTGCATATATTATTGATGAAAGAATGTTTGGCAAGTCGAAGAACAGATTTGGCTTGATTCTGGGCAGAAACATAGGAAGAATAAGATTCTTGAGTTTTAAGGCGTCGGTACCATTTGAATGCTTCCTCGTTACTGTGGACAGCAGTAGAACAAGCGTGAGTAAACCAAGATTTTTTTGCATTAGTTTGAGAGAAAGAAGATGTAATGCCCGATAGGATTACCTCGGTAATGCGTTCAACGCTCTCTGAGGGTCCCCTGCTATTATTAGATGATTTTATCTAGATTATATAGGATATATGGATATAATATGGAATTCATATTATCACCAACCCACCAATTAACCCATGCTGTTCCATGGCATAGTATATTAAAAGTACCCTCCAGTACCAGACTTGTTGCCAAAAGCAATGAGACAACACCCTCTCAGCTCAAGAGTTAGTGGATAACTAACTCAGCCGGCCCAGAGTACCTGAGAGAGGTACCATGATAAGTGTTACCAATTCCTCACATCAGTGCCTCCAAGTCATGTTACCAGCTCCAGCTAGATATTAGCAGAGCAAGCAAAACGGCTGAGGGCCCGTCACTGGTACTTGTGAGTAATTTTTTTAATGATGTCTGTGCGCCGTCGCTGGCATTGTAGGGGTTAACTTACAAATAAACTGAATTAATTAAATCAATTAAACTAATAAATACATGTGGCACTCCAAGGATTTGAACCTAGGTTACTCACACTGAAATTCAGTGCACAAACCATCACACTATCAAGACAGTTAAATAGGTTTATGCACAAGCCAACGATATATTATCCATTCTATCTATTGGCTGACGCCGTGATCCCCGAAGGGGTGGCCACGAACGAACCGCCCCCATGAACCTCTGTCCCCAGTCAGTCGACGCCCCTCCTCCCAACCAGCACCGCCTTCATCCATATACTTCCTCACTCCATTCTTCCACCTCTCTTTCGGTCTACCTTTCCCTCTCTGTCCTTCCACCTCGCTCTCGTACACCTTCTTAGTCATTCTCTCGCTTCCCATGAATGGAAGGAGTAATTGATGGGGCCTTAACCACAACGGACGGAAGTCAGAGGGTTAATTGAGATGGTCATTACGCTGTTAATTCCCTCAGATCCTTCCTATGCTGTATAAAAGCGCTTAATGATAGCCAGAATAAATGGACAAAACGCTTCATGATCCTCAAAGAGTTAATGTACAGCATTGAGGGAGCGACACAAATATACCATTCAATTTTTACGGGCAATTGTTGTCTGGTAAGTTCAAAATATATATTCCACTAGCAGGGGTACCCGGAGCTGCCCGGGTAATCACCATAATCACCATCACTACTACTACCATAATCACCATCATCAATCACTACTACCACAATCATCACAATACTACTACTACCATAATCACCGGCCTCGACCTACCTGTGCCTTATTAAACGGGGACCTCGATTTCGGCCGCTAAATGACCTCCGATTTTGGATCTGACCTCATCCGTACCCCCATTGTGGGGGGCTGCGAACAACTTTCGTTCCGATTCCAATGTGAAAGAGCCTCAACTTATTTCGACAAAAAACTTACTTCTCGAAAATTGCCTGAAAAAGTGCTAGTGTGGCAGTGCCTTAAGGGGATGTTTTTAGTTTGTTCCCTAGTCCTCCATCAAGCATAAAATTACACCCCCTAGGCTCACTTTCCAGATAAATTTGTACATTTTTCGGTAGAAAAGTTTCCTGGCCAAAGGCCGGTTCCTCTTAAATTACAGGCTCGCTATCGCTCGCCAGGAAAAAAATGACACCTAAATGGGACGAAAGGTCTTAAAATGGAACAAAAGTTCTTAAATCGCCAAACTAATAGGGCGAACATCTTAAAATCTCAAAAGCAATGGGGCTCAACATGAGGGAGAAAGAGGTCCAGAAAATAATCCCTCAAGTAGAAATCTCCCCTTAAGGGGACAGTGGTTATTTAGTGGGGTCTATGTATATACCAGTATATTATATACTGTATACCGCACTACTACTACCATAATCACCATCATCAATCACTACTACCACAATCATCAATCACTACTACCACAATCATCACAATACTACTACTACCATTATCACCGGCCTCGACCTCCCTGTGCCTCATTAACCCTTCCAGCCCGGGCAGCATTTTAAAATGACAGTGCGGCAGATGGGCCGAAGCCCGGGTGTCCTTTTAAAATCCCTGTGCTTGGAAGCGTGCTTTAAAATTCGCGCGGCCAAATTTTACTTTGCAGGGGCGATCGCAGCGCCACCAAGCCTCAACTACTACCGTTATCAGTTCCTACGTGGCCGCCATAGCGAGTTATAGTGAAAAAATTTATTCCGACGCGTCCGATTCGGTGCAATCTCCCGCGCGCCCCACTGCTACCCCGCTCGCAACTTCGACGCCTGTTGCAACCGAGAAGAAAGCTCATCGAAAGGAAGTGAAGCGTTTGTTGAGTGATAGTGTTATACAGCGAGAACTTTTTGATATTGAAGAGAGCAGTGGCGAAAGCTTGGTGGACAAAGAACAATTTATAAGTGCAAGCGAAGATGACGATTTCGTTGGCTTTTGAGACGACGAAAATGTTGATTTTTTTTTAGGGTTGGAGACAGTAGTGATGATCCTGATGTGGAAGTGTTTCAGGAAGGTGCTATTGAACGTCCAAGTGTGCTAGAACCTAGGCCTACCCCCTCGCCATCTTTGCTAGGTCAGCCTAGGCCTAGCCCTAGCCCAGGACCTTCCCCTTTGCCTGCCCGTACGCCCTTGAAAGTGGGCAAATATTTTTATAAACAATCTTTGGTGAAAAGTGCAGCTAAAAAAGCACGCAGGGCAGCAGCAGAAAAGGCTAGGGAAGCGGAAGACAGTGATAGTGACGCCGACCCTGGTCTAGCAACTACCCGCATTCCTTTGTCCCGACGCCTTGACCAGGGACGCCGCGTGGGTCACCCACAGCCCTCGGCTTCATCTCTACTTCAGGATGAGCAAAGGCCCTCTTCAAGTGCTATTAGTAGTGTGCCACAGCCCTCAACACACCGCAGAGCATTATTTGATGCGGAGAAGCCCTCGGCTCGGCGCAAAAGGAGCCCAACTCCCGAGGCCGAGGCTCTCATTGTTGAACCTCCCGCAGCCTCCAGCGCCCCACGCCACCGACGCCCGGTGACTTCTTCACCAGAATTGTCTCCTGAAGAGGATGCTGACGACCCCAACATTGCCCAAGATGACCTGACGTCGCCTGAGGAGGAAGAGGAACAGGAACAGGAAGAGGAAGAGGAAGTCCCGACATGACGAGTTAGAGGGCGAGGTCGTGGACGTGGTCAGCCTGCCGACGCCGCTGCCCCTGGGTGTGTGCGTCCGCGTGGCCAAGGGCGTGTGCCAGGGCGTCCAGGGCGTGTGCCTGCTGTACCTGCACGTGCTCGAGCATCAGCATCCGACCTGTTTGTGTGGACAGATGCGGCTGATTTTGAGCCAGATTGTCCTGCCTTTGATGAGGTACAGATGGGTTCCGGGGTGTCACCAACATATCCCTGTGGCACAGATGCTATCCCCAGTGAACGTTTCTGTGGCTTCTATGACAATGAAGTCATGGAATACCTCGTCGAGGACACCAACAACCATCATGACATCTGTGCTAACTTTCTTGGGAGGAAGAGCAGTGCCTAGATGGTGGCATGGAAAGCTGTCACTGTGGCAGAACTATATGTGTTCTTGGCACTCACAATGCTGATGACACATATCAGGAAGCACGCTCTGGCAGACTACTGGATCACTGCCGACCTCATAACGACTCCAGCATTTGGCAAGTACATGTCCAGGGATAGGTACTTCGACATCCTCTCCTATCTCCACCTGACAAACAACATGGCAGTCCACCTTCTCGACTCATTATGGAAGGTCAGGAAGCTGTATGACATGATACGTCATCGGTTCACCACCTACCTGATTCCTTTCCAGAAGATGTGCCTCGATGAGTCTCTGGTCCTGTTCCGTGGTAGGCTGCACTTCCGACAGTATATCCCGTCCAAGAGACACCGCTTCGGCATCAAGCTCTTCGTCCTCTGCTACTGCAAGACGGGGTATGTGCTGGACTTTGTGGTCTACAGCGGCAAGGCTGGATAAATTGTGACTGACCCCCTCATTGGTTTTGGCGGTGCTGTAGTGAAGAAGATGATGGAGAGGCACTTCAATCAAAACCACATCCTCTACACAGATAATTATTACACGTCGCCTATCCTGACCAAGTACCTCCATGACCGCAAGACCGGAACTGTCGGCACAGTCAAGGCCAAGAGGAAGGGCATGCCAGGCTACCCAACAAAGACCAAGAAGACGGACATCTTCCACAAGAAGAGTGGCCCCATCCTCTCCATCCACTGGCATGGCCAGCGGAAAGTCAACCTCCTCAGCACATGCCACAAGGCCGAGATGGTCGCCACAGGGAAGGTGGACCGAAGAACCAAGAACCCCGTCCAGAAACCAGCTGCTGTCCTTGATTACAACCTCAACATGCGCCTCGTTGACAAGTCCGACATGCAGATGGGCTTCATCGGCTGCCTGCGAACATCTTGCAGGTGGTACAAGAAGCTTATCCTGCATACGGTAGATATGTCGGTCCTCAATGCCTACAACATCTACCGTCTGAGGACTCCAGGAGCCAAGAAGTACAAGACCCTGCGGAAGTTCCACAAGCAGGTGATACTTGAGCTCCTGGCTAAGCATGCGGAACCTGGGAGACCACTACAAGGACCAGGCCAGCTGGACAGAATGGGGTGTGCCGACTTCTTCAGGAGGCACCAGTTCCACCCCCTTTCTTTCAAAGCACCAGGTAGTAAAGTTAGGAGTCAGAAGAGGTGCCATGTGTGCAGCCACACAACTCGCAGACCCCGCAAAGTGAGCAAAACCACATGGGAATGCCTCGAGTGTGAAGTGGCACTGTGTGCTGGACGGCGCTTCAATGACTTTCACACTCTTCAACAATTTTGAAGTGCCCGTGACAATAACAGTGAAAGTGACACTATCAATTATCATAGTCCAGTGAAAGTGACACTATAATAATAATAAAACTAAGTATAAGTGAAAGAGACACACATAAGTAATAATAAGTGCCTTCATAACAATATGAACAAATGAAAGTGACACTATATATATTATTAGCTTACCTAACAATACATAAAAGTGAAAATGACACTATCAAATATCATAGTCCAGTGAAAGTGACACTATAATAATAGTAAAACTAAGTATAAGTGAGAGACACACATAATTAATAATAAGTGCCTTCGTAACAATATGAACAAGTGGAAGTGACACTATATATATTATTAGCTTACCTAACAATACATACAAGTGAAAATGACACCATCAACTATCAAAGTCCAGTGAAAGTGACACTATAATCATAATAATAATAATAAAACTAAGTAACAAGTGACAGAGACACAAAGAACTTCATGAAAATAACTTTATTGAGTGAAAATAACATAATAACTATAATAAATGGCATAATAAACAATAAAACACTATCAAATCGCTTCCCGGCATAATTGCGGGTGGAGCGACGAGTGCAGGTGGGCGTCGTAGCCGGGGCCGCGGTTGAGTGTTCGGACGTGCCGAGGTAAATACGCAGCAAAAGTTACCTCCACTTCCATCACCATCACTCCGGAACTAGTTGAGCTAGAGAGCTCTACTCAACGCCATTCTACGCGGCAAGGTAAGGCGCACATTTTTATATAGATTTCATTAATGTAGGTAATATATTAAGCAAGATTAGCCTTAGTTTACTTTTATTGATTTTCAGCCAGATCGCCCGGATACGACCTCAGTCATTTAGAAAGGCAGCCCGGGCCACGAGGGTTAAACGGCGACCTCGATTTCGGCCCCTAAATGACCTCCGATTTTGGATCTGACCTCATCCGTACCCCCATTTTGGGAGGCTGCGAACAACTTTCGTTCCATACACCTTGTCGATCGGAGGCCTCCTTCTGCCCCAAACGGCCATTTTTTCAATGTTTTTTTCAATTTCAGCCTCGAAACGACCTCTGATCGTGGCCTCGCCCCCTTTATGACCTGACCCAGGTCAATTGACACCCACATGCAAAGTTTCAGCTCCCCAGGTCCAAAACTGCGGCCGCCTATTAAGAACACAGACAAACAGACACACGAACTGATTTAATAATATAGATATACTAGCAGGGGTACCCGGCGTTGCCCGGGTAATCACCATAATCACCATCACTACTACCACCACTACTACTACCATAATCACCACAATCATCACAATACTACTACTACCATAATCACCGGCCTCGAGCTCCCTGTGCCTCATTAAACGGCGACCTCGATTTCGGCCGCTATATGACCTCCGATTTTGGATCTGACCTCATCGGTAGCCCAATTTTGGAGGGCTACGAACAACTTTCGTTCCATACACCTTTTCGATCGGAGGCCTCCTTCTGCCCCAAACGGCCCTTTTTCCGATTTCGCGCCCATTTTCTCCGTCCCTTTCACCCTGGGGAATTCTATTTGTTCACTGAAACCTGCCTAGGGACCCCCTTACTATGCATACCAAGTATGAACACTCTAGCTTAAAAACTGTGGCCGCCTATTAAGAACAGACACACATACACACACACAGACAATCGCAAATATTATATAGATAGATATATATATATATATACATAAATATCGCCAGACCTTCACCAAGTTTAAAAAAAACACTCCCTAGACCCCCCTTCAAGATAATTTTGTACATTTTTCGATAAAAAAGTGTCCCGGCCGAAGGCCGGATTCTCTTAATATTACAAGCTCGATATCGCTCGCCAGGAACAAAATTGACACCTAAATGGCATGAAAGGTCTTGATATTAATATAGAAATGGGAAGAAAGGTGCTAAAATCGACAAACTAATGGTGCGAACGTCTTATGATCTGAAAACAATAGGGCTAAATAAAAGGGAAAAGGGTGACCAGAAAAACGACCAATCTCCCCTTAAATGTTGTAGCGTGAGTGGTAATGGGGGACTATTTATATAGTCGTCCGGCTGGCTCAGTTGATAGCGTTACTGCTTCCCATCTTACAGGTCTTGCGTTCAATCCCTGCTCAGAATGAAAAGTTTTTCTGAAATATAGCCGGCGGTTACTGTCTTCCCATGAGCAAGGGAGATGGGTAATAGTCACTGGTTGATTAAAGAAGTGTGAAGCGCTTGAGAATCCTCGAAGGATGAGATACGGGCGCTATATAAGTAACCAGATGATTATCAACTCTGCGAAGCAGAGTGGCATCGCGCAAACAGATCCCGCCCGTATACTGTGCACCACCAGCCAGCCTGTCTGTCGTCGTCGTCCGTCTGTCTGTCCGGAAACTCCTCCTAGACCGTTCGATGGATTTTCACCAAATTTCACAGGTATATCCATTTGGTCAATGAGATGGTCAGTCAAAAAGGCATTTTCCATTTAACTTAAAGGTTAAGGTCAAAGGTCAAGGTTAAAAATAAGGTCAATATTTCATATTTTTTAGTTTTTACTCAAATGTCTTAATTTTCACTATACAAGTTACTGGTAACTTAAATATCGTATTGACCAAATTTTAGGTAAATATTCTAAAGGGTAAGGTCAATGGTCAAGGTCAAAAGTCAAAATAAGTTTTTCACTAGTATTTCTTATACTAACTGTTAGATTCTCACTAGGCTTACCATGTATATTCGGAATACCTAGGCCAAGGTCATACAAGAAAATATACAATTCCATATGAAAGGTCAAGGTCACAGGTCAAGGTCAAATAAAAGGTCAATATTCTACTTTCTTTAATTTTCATGCAAACTTCACAAAATTTGATGAGATAGTTGCACTTTATATGAAAAGGAAAATACTACATATGGACACTTATCATAAAGCTCAAGATAAAGGTCAAAGTCAACTATTCTATAAATATATGTGAATCTAACTGATGGGTTTTATTGACATTAGTCATGCTTATTTGGTTTTCCTGGGCAATGTCAATTAAGAAAACAATTTACTCTTATATAAAGGTCAAGGTCACAGGTCAAGGTGAAAGGTCAACTTGTACTATTTATTTTTAGTTTGTATTCAAATGTCTTCATTTTCACTACAAGTTACTGGTAACCTTGATTTCCTATTGCCTAAATTTTTGATAAATATTATAAAGGGTAAGGTCAAAGATCAAGGTCAAAGGTCAAAATAAGTTTTTCAATAGTATTTCTTATACCTAATGTTTGATTCTACATAGGAGTACAAAGGAAATCAAGCAACAACAGGTCTAGTGACCCTTCTAGGCTGCTTGTCCTCCAAAACACTGAGGATCAAGTGTCCCAACAGTGGTTTAGAGTGGGTAAGGGAACATTGGAAAAGGAATTACTGCCCTGGAACTAATTTCCGTGGCAGGATTAGGAATTTAGTAGGGGACAGATGGGTTAGTAACTGAGGGGGGGATAAAAGTCGCGGGTTTGATGCGATATATTTGTTTAAGCGGAGTTTAAATGAATCAACGGTGCTGCAGTCTATAACGTCTCGGGGAAGCCCATTCCACAAGTTGACAACTCGATTGAAGAAGAAATTCTTAGATTCGTGTGAGTTAAAAGATTTACCAATAATTTTGCAACCGTTTCCCCGCGTGTAATTAGATTGGTCGATAGTGAAGTACTTACTACAGTTCATATTGTCGATGCCTTTGATGATTTTGAACACTTGAATTAAGTCACCTCTTAATCTGCGCTGGGTTAAAGGAAATAGATTTAATTCTCTAAGACGCTCTTCGTATGGTTTGTTCTTTAGGCTAGGTATCATATTGGTAACTCTACGTTGAACTCGTTCTAGCTAGTTTATATCTTTTTGGTAATAAGGGCACCAGGATTGAACGCAGTATTCCAGAAGAGGGCGGACTAAGGAATTGTAAAGGGTTAGGATAACTTCTTTGGATTTATGCTCAAATGACCTGCCTATAAAGCCAATTATTTTGTTTGCCTTCTTAACAACTTCTGAACATTGTTGACTCGGTTTTCTTCGTGATGCAATGTATAAGGTGTTGATTTTCGGTGTGAGCATCCTGGGTTCGAGTCCACGGACTGCCACATGTGTTTGTAAATTTCATTAATCGATTTTAGGAGTATGGTTGGTTGTTGGAAGGAACATAATAATTAGGTTACTCGATATTGTTACTCCCAGATCGGTTTCTCTGTTTACATTCTTAAGCTGAGTGCCATTCATCGAATAGTTTGCTTTCTCATTTAGGTATTCTAAAGGATACGGTCAAAGGTCAAAGCCAAAGGTCAAAATAAGGTTTTACTTGTATTTCTTATACTAACTGTTAGATTCTCACTAGGATTATCATGTATATTCGGAATACCTAGGCCAAGGTCATACAAGAAACTATACAGTTCCATATGAAAGGTCAAGGTCACAGGTCAAGGTCAAATAAAAAGTCAATATTCTATTTTCTTTAATTTTCATGCAAACTTCACAAAATTTGGTGAGATAGTTGCACTTTATATGAAAAGGAAAATAATACATTTGGACACATATCATAAAGGTCAGAGGTCAAGGTCAACTATTATGTTAATATATATGAAACTAACTGATGGGTTTTAATGAAATTAGGCATGCTTATTTGAGTTTCCGGGGCAATGTTAATGGAAACAAAAAATACTCTAACGTAAAGATCAAGGTCACAGGTCAAGGTCAAAGGTCAACTTTTAACCCTCTCCTACATATGACGCGATTTTGAGCCTATTAGGAATAATTTAAAGCCTTCGTTACCGTCAGGGGTATTTAGAATCCCTTAGTTTAGTTACTTCAACCTGTGCAGTTGTCTTTGAGTTAGCTGTGGGCAGAAAACTAATTTTGGAGAGGTAATTATAAGAGTAAGAGAACTCTATTTCTTATTGCTAAAAGGTCTGCATCATATGTGCGTGAAAGGGTGAAAATATATTTGATCTTTTACTCAAATATCTTAATTTTCACTATACAAGTTACTGGTAACCTTGATATCGTGTTGCACAAAATATAGACAAATATTCTAAAGGGTAAGGTCAAAGATCAAGGTCAAAGGTCAAAATAAGTTTTTCACTAGTATTTCTTATACTAAATGTTTGATTCTCACTAGGCTTACGGTGCATATTGGGAATACCTAGGCCAAGGTCATACAAGAAACTATACAATTCCATATGAAAGGTCAAGGTCACAGGTCAAGGTGATATAAAAGGTCAATGTGCTATTTTGTGTTACTTTTCATGCAAACTTCACAACATTTGGTGAGATACATGCACATTAAATTAAAAGGAAAATACTATAAGTTGACATTTAGTAAAGGTCAAGATAAAGGTCAAAGGTCAAGGTCAACTATTCTACTAATATATATGCAACTAACTGATGGGTTTTAATGAAATTTGGCATGTTTATTTGATTTTCTAGGGCAATGTCAATAACACATAACATTTACTCTTACATAAAGGTCAGGGTCACAGGTCAAGGTCAAAGGCAACTTTTACTATATATTTTTAGTTTACTCAAATATCTTCATTTTCACCATACAAGTAACTGGTAACTTTGATATCGTATTACACAAATGTTAGATAAATATTCTAAAGGATACGGTCAAAGGTCAAAGTCAAAGGTCAAAATAAGGTTTTACTAGTATTTATTTTACTAACTGTTAGATTCTCACTAGGCTTACCATGTGTATTTGGAATACCTAGGCCAAGGTCATATAAGAAACTATACAATTCCATATGAAAGGTCAAGGTCACAGATCAAGGTCAAATGTAAGGTCAATATGCTATTTTCTTTACTTTTCATGCAAATTTAAAACAAAATTGATGAGATAGTTGCACTTTAAATGAAAAGGAAAATAATATATTTTGATCACATCATGAAGGTCAAGGTGAAGGTCAAAGGTCAAGGTCAACTATTATATAAATATATGTGAAACTAACTGATGGGTTTTAATGACATTAGTCATGCTTATTTGATTTTCCTGGGCAATGTCAATGAAGAAAATAATTTACTCTTGCATAAAGGTCAAGGTCACAGGTCAAGGTGAAAGGTCAACTTGTACTATTTATTTTTAGTTTTTATTCAAATGTCTTCATTTTCACTACAAGTTACTGGTAACCTTGATTTCCTGTTGCCTAAATTTTTGATACATATTATAAAGGTCAAAGTTCAAGGCCAAAGGTCAAAATAGTTGTTTTACTAGTATTTCTTATACTAACTGTTAGATTCTCACTAGGCTTACCATGTATATTCGGAATACCTAGGCCAAGGTCATACAAGAAACTATTCAATTCCATATAAAAGGTCAAGGTCACAGGTAAAAGTCAAATAAAAGGTCGATATGCTATTTTCTTTACTTTTCATGCAAACTTCACACATTTTGGTGAGATAGTTGCTCTTTAACTGAAAAGTAAAAAAAATAACGTTGAGACATATAAAGGTCAAGATAAAGGTCAAAAGTCAAGGTCAACTATTCTATTAATACTGTATAATTATATGAAACTAATTGATGGGCTTTAATGGAATTAGGCATGCTTATTTGATTTTCATGGGGAATGGCAATGCAACAAAAAAGTAGTCTTACATAAAGGTCAAGGTCACAGGTGAAGGTCAAAGGTCAACTTTTATTATTTATTATAAAAGATTACTCAAATTTTTGAAAACTGTTGTGTGTTATGGCGTATTAACTAAATATCATATATATCAAATTTCACATAAATATTGTGAGTATGGTTAAGGTCAGAGGTCAAGGTTAAAACAAGAGTATTTATCATTTTCCCTAAACTCCTCCTAGAGTGTTTAAGGTATTGTCACCAAATTATACAGGCAAAATCAGTTGGTCAATCCAACGAACTTCCAAATATATGTACTTTATTTTAAGTCAAAGGTCAAGGTCACAGTATATGATCACTATTTGTAATCAATAAGTTTTTATACGAAATACATCGTATTCATGATGCTGGTTAATACGAACATTGCTGTTAAGCTAACTAAATCCTTGATAAGAAATGTTAAGGTCGAAGGTCAAATTCCAAGGTCAAGGTTAAAGGGTGAAATGATTTTTACTAGTATTTCCTATTTAATGTAAGATTCTCATTAGGCATAACATGCATATTCGGAATGCCTAGACCAAGTTCATGCAAGAATAAACATAATTTCATTTGATAGGTCAAGGTCACAGGTCAACGTCAAATATAAGGTTAATATGCTAATTTCTTGACTATTCATGTAAACTTCACAACATTCGTTGAGACAGTTGTGCTTTAACCCTTAACCCTTATTTAGCGGCGAGCAACATAAGTCGAGTTAAAAAAAGCTGGACTATGTGGCGGCGCTCGACATAACTCGAGTGGCAATTTCAGCACGTAATGTGGCTGAGAGAGAGAGACAAGTGGTGGCAGGAGACTAGCGAGCGTATGACTGCTCCAGACCACCGCGGCGAACCTACTGACACAAATCTCAGCTCCCTCCTCCCTCTCTCACTCGCTACATACTCAATTATGTACTGAAAGTACCGAATTACCTGCTTTTTGCACTCGCGTTGCACGGTTATTGCAAGAAAACTATCCATCATACAAGGATCGTTATGGTGTCATTCGAAAGCTCTGTTTATGCCCTTTCAGGGATAGGTACTTGTTTTACGTTCTGGGTCTTATTTAGGCATGAAAATGATCACGTAAACAGCCCTATTTTGGCTAAAAACACCCCGCTGTGCGGTACACATAAATAAACCGCATAGGCCGCTCGTAAGGTGTTAAAGATCGGGGTCGGACTTGGGGAGACTCCTGGATATATTCTAAATTGAACTTCTAGAAGACTCATTGCTGGCCTTTTGCCACATATATGCTAATGGTATAACGGTGACTCGCTGAAATTTTCATCGTCCTATGTCCGCGCGCGCGCGCGTCAGCGCATTTTTTTTTTTTTTTTACTAAATATCTGGTGATCCAAAAACCACTTTGCAAAATTGTTTTATATTGTGTATGAGGTACCCTATATAGACTGTCTACAACTCCTCGTAAGCATATTGCCAAGTTTATACGTGATAATGTTTAAAACCGCAGGTAAATTATCAATATAATTAATTTACCCAATTTCCTATCATAAATAAATCATTTGAGTATGGAAAATATTTCCCAAACTCAAAAAGCTTCCGAGGGAGTGTGTATGTATACTTCTTCTAATTATGTGGAGAAATTGGAGACAATCGGACAGTAAATGGCTGAGTCATCATCATATAAGGTGAATAAACATGCACTATTCATGAATAGAGATTGAAATTTACTCGTAACTAAAACTTATTCCAGTTAGAGTCTGTGAGACATTTTCCTTCAGTTACCCCTATAATAGCTTCTTCCCGTGTAGTGCCACCCGCTCGCAAAGAAAACTTGATAATTTGGGGGACTAAACTATTTTATATTATTATTTATAAGTTAAATTTTGACAAAAACCAAGATTTTTGGGCCCCCCCAAGGGGGCCCTAGGGATATCCTATGGGTGTTTATGCCCTCATATGATCATTTGTATTGCTTACAGCATCCCTTTAGACTACAGACACCAACAATTTTTTTGGGTGGCTGAAAAACATAAATCTCGTTTTTCGGGGGTCGAAGTCGAACCCCCGGCCCGGGGGGTTATGGATGCAATATGTTTTGTGTTCCTTCCTATGCTATTCTCCTATGTTGAAAGAAGCATTATAGAACAAAAACAGAAACATTAGAAATTTAAAATGAGTTAGGAAAAAACCTGGAGTCTCCCCTTAAAATTAAGTCCAGTTCCAATTTGCAGCAAGTTAGGAGCATTATTAAGGCTTTTAAAGGGTTAAAATCGAGTGCAAATGGCCGGGAGCGCAGCGGGCCAGACAGCCGACTCCCAGGGCTTACCGCCGCCCATTAACTCATGTTCCCTGTGTTCTCGAGAGGCTGACAGTGTAGCCAGTAGCGAGCATAGCTGGGAAAAATATGCTGCTAGACGGCTAAACTCCCATGTTACTGGTATCACTGTATGAGAACCACGAGTGCTACGTAGCTCGTTCTGGTCTCATTTTGAAGCTTTTAGCGCCTAGTTTTTTGCTAAATCATTTTTGTTTCATCCAGATACTTGATTTATCATGCAGGAGGGCCTGAATAAGCCCAAAACCCCCCACTAGACAAGGGTTAAGGGAAAATTAAAAATTTTAATTTTCAGACATCATGAAGGTCAAGATGAAGGTCAAATGTCAAGGTCAACTATTCCTTTAATACCTCTGAAACTAACTGATGATCTTTAATGAAACTTTACACTCGTATTTGATTTTCTAGGGTTACATCAAAGCAAACAAAAATATGATCCTACATAAAGGCCAAGGTCAAAAGTTAACCTTCATCATACACAAATACTCAATTTTCAATAATCTGACCACTGTTAGTTGCATTTTACTTAAATAACTTATATTTCAATTATATATACCGGTATAATTATATAATACATAAGGTTAACGGCCAAGGTCAAAGAACCCTTTGTGTACCGGTGACGTTATATGTATTGTATATTAGCTATAATTAGACGATTTTGTGGAGCTTATGAAAGATCTGTGGTAGTAGAGAGGATTAATTAAGAGAGATGAAAGCCTGCTAATTTTATGGAAGCCCTTCATAAACTAAATAAAATCGTCTTAATATCCAGTATGAAAAGAAACCGACAGAACTGTACTGAACGGGTTACGTATCGTCACTAAATTTTGCTGGCAAATTTGGTTGGTCAAAGCAATGATTGTCCAAATTTTGTGTTTTTGTTATTCAAAGGTCAAGGTGAATGTTGAAGGTCACAGATTATGGTCACTATTTCTTTCTGATGTATATTTAAAATTTGAATTACACCATATTCAAAATGCTACACAATAGTGTTTCGCTGAACTTATTATAGATAAATATTCCAATGGTTAAGATTCAATGTGATCATAAATGTAATTATATATATATATATACTCCCAGGCGGACATGAACCACCAACAGTCAGGACGAGTGTCCATGCTTTAATCCACTACAAACAAGTATCCTCTATCATGCTGCGGTATAGTGGATTAAAGTATGGGTTGTTCTGAGTGTCGGTGGTTCAAGTCCAGCTGTGATTATAAAAAAAAACATTTAGTATATATATATATATATATATATACTGTATATGAACCGATTTTATCTAAGAGATTCAATACTATTTGCAGAATTCTAGGTCGCAGAGTTGCGTATGCATTTTTTTTTGGGGGGGGGGGGGAATGCGAAAACTGCACACCTACATTATTATTATTATTATTATTATTATTATTATTATACACTGGTTTACTTGGAATGGTTGACTTTTTCACTAATGGCGACGTGGGGTACTTCTGGACGGGGGGTGTATACAGTGGGAGTGATGCGAGAACAACTGGAATATATAGATATAAGTAACACCCCGTTCTTTAACATTAATATCAAATACAAACCCCAATGTACTTGAATAAACTAATGAAAGCATATTATGGCCTTCTGGGGATTCAAACTCGGGACACCACACCCAGAACATAAGCACCTAAACCATTACACCACCAACACAGCTAAAGGTTGAGTACACGATCACGATTAATATCCATTTTCGAATTTTGGATATCAATCTAATCATTTACTCAGACCCAACTGCATTAAACCTATTAATAGATAGATTCTGTAGGTGTATATACATCTCACCCTAGACTTCTTGACCGTGGATAGCCGTAGTTAACTGTACAGTTGCCAAGACATATGTACCTGGACAAAATGCTGAGAAATAGGGAGCCTGTATAGTATCTCTCTACACGGACTCTACTGTGAATGGCTGACAGGATGTATTGCTCTCACAGGTATATTATAGAGTTTGAAGGTCAGCTATTCATAAGTGTACATTTGTTTGTAGTACTGTTGTTTGAAGTGGGTAAGATTATATTTTTTTGTTTTCTTCATTAACCTGACATGATGGTTAAGTAACAAAATATTATTCACAGCATTCGCCGGAGGTAAAATGTCTGTTATATGTGCATATGTACTGTATGTATGTATATTTGTCTCTATCTGGTAGGGTCATGGTCATGAATTCATATTTGTTTTCACCAACCCACCAATTAAATTTCAAATAAACCTAACTAACGAAATCAATGAAAGTAATGAATACATGGGGTACACCAAGGACTCAAACCTAGGATACTCACACCGAAATTCCGCACACTAAGCACTAGGCTATCAAGACATCTTCTAATGATACATACAAACAGTGAGCGTTAACTATACTCTGTTTCTTTGCAGCTGACGATAAATTGAATCCCTTAGCAGGGGTGACTCAAGACAGAGCCCGAATAGGGACAACATAACAGAAAACAATGAAAACACAAAACAAAATACAAATTCACACACATCTAGGTCATCCAGGAGATAACCCAGAGACCAGGGTCACCAAGGTCCCTCCATCACTCCCCCGGACCCCGACCACCCGGAGAGGTTCCGACCTCAGCAGGCAGACATGCAGCGAAGCCGAAACCGCAAGCCCGCCCAGCACACTTCCAGGCGCACCCTTCATATAAACCGTCTCCCCAGGCCAGGCGCCTGATGGACTATTATCTAGTCCAATTTGCGTCGGACCCCTTCTCCCAAATGACCACATGTTCACTCATCTATTCTCAAGCATTCTCCATTCATTCTTGTTTATTCCCACTTCCCTTGCCTGATCTATAGTCATTCATCTATCTTCCAAAGCTTGTCTTACACAGTCTCTCCATCTCAATGGAGGTCTTCCTGCCCCTCATCTGCCCTTGTATCTGACTCACATATTCTCTTTGTAAGCCTTTTATCTTCCATTCGTTCAACATGACCATACCAACTCAGCACCCTTCTGTCCGCTCTGGCCGACAAATGTTCCTGCTGCCCCACTCTCCTACGTATCTCTTCATTCCTCAATCTGTCTCAATGAATAACTCCACACATACTCGTCAAGCCGCTCATTTCCATCACATCCAGCTTTCTTCTCTCCTTTTTCTTCAGAGCCCATGTCTCAGCCCCATACATCACTGTTGGCACAGCAATTCCTTGATGCATTGCACTTTTAACTTTCATTTCGAGATTACTCACCTTCCACATACTTCCCATTGCTCCAAAAACTTCCTTCCTTCACACACTCTGTTTTATCTCCATTTTCATACCTCCACTTCTGCTTATCGTTCCTCATAGATATTTAAGACACTCGACTTGTTCCAATATTTCCCCATCTAGCCTCACATCTAGATTCACTCTTTGATCACCCCTATTACACACCATTACTTTACTTTTATTGACGTTCACCTTCAGTTTCCTACTCCCACAAACCACACCAAACTCTTTGACTACCTGCAGCAGTTTCTCCTCAGAATCCGCCACCAACGCTGTGTCATCAGCGAACAGCAACTGATTCAACTCCCAATCTCTACCATTCTTTCCTACTAAATCCAATCCTCTTCCCATAGTTCTCATTTTCACCTCCCTCACCACACCATCCATGAATATATTAAACAGCCATGGTGACATTACACAACCCTGTCACAAACCTACATTTACCTCAAAACATTCACTCAACTCACCATTTCCAACTCTAACACACGCTCTGCTCCCTTATACCTATATTTAAACGATATTATGCTGCTTGGGAAGGACCTGTGGTAGTTAAGAGGGTTGGTTGAGATATTTTGAAGCCTTGTTATTGCTAGAGGTCCTTCCTAAACTTACTAAAATCGTCTAATACTTGCCAGAATATGATGAACAGGACTTTCCGGGTACTGAATGGGTTAGGGATTGCAATGTGTTGAAAGTTTGAACGTACTGTATAGTACGGCCTAATTCGTAAATATTGATTTGAATGTTTCCTTTACCTTTTCGCGGGAATTTTGATGATTTGAGAGTATAAATAAAAATTCTCCCAGCTTGCAAGGATGAAGCTGTAATCCATCTATTAAGAAGAAAGTTTTCACCGTCATAAGGTTGAAGAATGTGACCCATAGTTAACACTCATACTAAAAACTATTATATTGATCATTTGTACACATTTGTGACTTTAAAAAATTGCGAGAAAGCTTGAACTCTTTAAATTTTCCTATTAGTTTAGTCGTGGTCAGGAGCACTTGAATACCACCAAACGATAAAAAAGAAGCAGTGAACATTATTTAGTGAAATCAAGTGATTCGATATACTGTATGTGGATCAACCAGTTTTCAAAATGTTGCGCGAGTGAATCAAATTGTTCCTCAAAATACTGATACTAAATAATTCCTGACCACGAATGTATCGAGCACATTTTGATCATACCCACTAGATCATCTGCTAGTATTCTTTGCCCTAGAAATTGGTCATAAAATTTAGTAGGGTATAATATGTGTAGCACGTGAGAGAAGGTGAGTGAGAAGGTGAGTGTGTGTGTGCGTGTGACTGATTAAGAGGATGAATATGTGTGTGAATGTATGTGTGTGTGTGTGGGTGTGTATAATGTGAGTGCGTGTGTGACTGATTAAGAAGATGAGTATGTGTGTAACTGAGTGAGTGTGTGTGCGTGTTCATATCGCAACTCCTCATTATTCCTCTTCTTCTTCCTCCCCTTACTCCCAGCAGGTGAGGAAGAATCCGATATCACTGAACTCCTTACCCTATCGTCTTACTTTCTTGGAAGACAATAGAGGTAAGAAGGAGGAAGAAAGATGAGAAGAAGAAGGAAGAAGAGATGAAGGAAGAGTAAAGTAGAGGAAGAGTATGAGAAGGAGGAGGAGTGAAGGATAGACATAGGAAAGAGAAAAGAGGATTGGAAGAAGGAGGATGCGGAGAAGTAAGAGTAAACGAGAGGAAGAGAAAAGAGGAGAAACGGAAGAGTAAACGAGGGAGGAAGAAATATAAGATGGAAAGGAGAAGGAGTAAACGAGAGGAAAAGTAAAGAAAAGAGGAAGAGAATGAGGAGGAGAAGGAGTAAATGAGACGGAGAGGAAAAAGAGAAGTAGGAGGAGGATGTGAAGGATAGCAGAACTCCAAATAAAGGAAAGTGGACGACAATGATAGAACATAAAAGAGAGAGAGAGAGAGAGAGAGAGAGAGAGAGAGAGAGAGAGAGAGAGAGAGAGAAGGAGAAGAAGGAAAATGGATAGGAAGAAGTGAAGGAATACAAAGGACTACAACAAACGGATTGGTCTTAACCCCTTGAGCTCCACCTGATCTAACATTGATTGATACCCAGAACCCAGCTGATAATAGATTTTATATATATATATTTTTTTTAAAGAAACGGAATGGGTTAGTAATGAAGGAATACATGCAAATGTGCCTCATCAACACTGAGGGCAACCCCGGCCTGCCCTCTAAAACACACTCTCCTCCTTTCAATACATTACACTACAAACACCTTACATACTACACTATCTTTCTTACCCTACAAAAAATGACAAATACAAGACCAGCCTCGGAGTCCCCAGGGGAAGGGGGGGGGGGGGGGGGGGACCAGAAATGCCTCCATCCGACTGACTCCTGGCAACGACTCCCTAAAATGCCCTGGACCACTACCTTCTACTCTTACTATTAACTTCTGTAACATTCGTGGCCTCTCCTCTAACTTCCACTCTGTGGAACACCGCCTCGCCTCTGCCAACCCCGATCTTCTCTTTCTCACCGAGACACAGTTGTCTGGGACTACTAACAGCAACCCTTCTCTGCATCCTCCTACTATCTCTATCCTCAGTTTCGAGCTAAAGGTGTATGTTGCGTTTATGTACGCAACAATCTTGCTATCTCTTGTGTTCCCAACTTAGATTCTTCTGAATTCTCAACACTCTGGCTAAAGCTTTCTTGTCACTCTCAAACTAAATATTTCTGCTCTGTTTATCTGTCCCCTAATTCTACTGATCCAAAATACTTTGACTATCTAACTTCTAAAGTGGAACACATTCTATCCATCTCTCCTTTCGCAGAAATTTTCATCTTAGGAGATTTCAACGTTCACCACCACCAATGGCTCTCCTCTGTTTCCACTGACCAACCTGGTCAACAAGCCTTCATCTTTTCTATCCTAAACGACCTAGGGCAGTTAGTCCAGCACCCCACCCGTATCCCGGATCGCCTCGGAGATCGGCCCAACATTCTTTACTTATTTCTAACCTCTAACCCTTCCGCTTATACTATATATATTTTCTCTCCTTTGGGCTCCTCCGACCTTAAACTAATATCTGTCACCTGTTCTATCTCTCCGGTACGGCCACCCAATCCTCCCTACCGGCGGCGCTTGTGGCACTTTGGCGCTGCCGACTGGGAGGCTCTTCGGTAGTACTACTTTGATTTCCCTTGGAATGACTTTTGCTTCCGTGGCCGGGGACCCTCGGAGAGTGCTAAACGCATTACCGAGGTAATCCTCTCGGGCATGGAAGCATACATTCCATTTTCTTTCTCTCAGTCTAAATCTTGGTTTACTCATGCTTGTTCTACTGCTGTCCGCAACAAGGAGGAAGCATTCAAATGAAACCAACGCCTTGAAACTATGTTTCTGCCTGGAATCAAGCCAAATCTGTTTTTCGACTTGCCAAGCACTCTTTCATCAATAAATGCACTGAACTATCCAACTCTAGCTCTTCCCAAGCTGTCTGGCATCTAGCCAAAACCTCTCCAACAATTTTTCTTCCTCCTCTTTCTCTCCCCTTTTCCACTCTGGTGGCACAACCATCACTTCTTCCTCTGACAAAGCTAAACTCTTCGTTCAAACTTTTGCTAGAAACTCCACCTTGGATGATTCCGGTGCTATTCCTCCCTCTCCACCCCCCTTTCACCTACTTATGCCTAATATCCTAATCTCTTCTAAAGATGTACTTTCTATCCTCTCTGAGCTTAATACTAAGAAGGCGTACAGTCCGGACAGTGTTCCTCCTGTTGTACTCAAAAACTGTGTTTCTGTGCTGACTCCCTGCCTAGGCAAACTCTTTCGTCTCTGTCTCTCCTCTAACGTCTTCCCTTCATGCTGGAAGTTTGCTCTCATTCAACCTGTCCCAAAGAAGGGTGACCGCTCTCAATCCTCCAACTATCGTCCAATCACTCTCATCTCATGTGTCTCTAAAATTTTTGAAACTATTCTTGCTTCCAAATTTCTTAAGCCTTTCTCTTCCCATAATTTACTCTCAGATCGCCAGTATGGCATCCTTATGGGTCGCTCTACTGGTGATCTTCTTTCATATCTTACTAACTATTGGTCATCGTCCTTTCGGGACTTCGGTGAAACCTTTTCTATTGCACTAGACATATCGAAGGCCTTCTATAGAGTCTGGCACAAATCTTTAATTACTAAATTACTCTCCTTCGGTTTCTATCCCTCCATCTGTGCCTTTGTCTCTAATTTCCTTTCTGTCCATTCCATAGCTGCGGTTGTGGATGGCCATCGCTCACTTCCTCATCCTATCAACTCTGGTGTTCTTCATGGCTCGGTCCTATCTCCTATTATCTTTCTAATTTTCATAAATGATCTTCTCAACGTCCAGTCCCATCCATTCATATGCAGACGACTCTACCTTACACTACTCAATTAGTTTTCGAGAATGCCCCAGCCAGCAATCCCTCAAAGACAAACCTAATGAAGCCATAGAGCACTTATCTTCTGATCTAACTACTATTTCCAATTGGGGCAGAGAAATCCTTGTTGCATTTAATGCTTCCAAAACCCAATTTCTCCATTTATCTACCCGTCTGGAACTCCCAGCGGACTATCCCTTATTCTTCAATAATACAAAATTAATCCTTCATCTTCTCTCAATATTCTTGGGGTCTCTCTTTCTTCTGCTCTCACTTGGAAGGACCGTATTACCAGTCTTGCTAAGGCAGCCTCCCAGAAGATGTGTGTGCTCAATCGCCTCAAGTTTTTTTTTACCCCTGCACAGCATCTTGCTGTATACAAGGGCATGGTGCGTCCTTGTATTGAGTATTGTTCACATGTGTGGGGAGGATCCTCTCACACCGCACTCCTGGACAAAGTAGAAAGGAAGGCCTTATTTATCATTAACTCCCATCCACTCACCAACTCTCTGCAATCTCTCTCTCTCCGCCGCAATGTTGCATCTCTCTCGCTATTCTATCACTACTACAATAATCAGTGTTCCTCAGAGCTCTCCCAGTGTATACCACCTCCTCTACGTAGGGCACGTGGTACCCGTCTTGCAACACAATCTCATCCCTACTCTGTGCAACTCTCTAACCCAAGAGTGAAACATTACTCTCAGACTTTCTTCTATTCAACAGCTGAGCTCTGCAACTCTCTCCCAGAATCAGTCTTTCCCTCTTCATATGGCTTAAATTGCTTCAAACTCTGTGTGTCCAGTAATTTTTGCTCGAACGTCCCTTAATTTTGGCCCTGTCACTCTTTCAGCTCTTGGGGAGGCACTCGCTACAAGCAGTTTTGCCTTTTGCCTCCCTCACTCACATAGAAAAAAAAATATATATATATAACCACTCACCGAGGTCATTTGGGGATCCTGGTGGGGGGGGGGGGGGTTGCACCTCCTCTACTGAGTGTCATGCGCCTCTTCATAACTCCCGGGCCTGCAGCTGGCGGCTGGGTGACTGAGTCTGGCTGATGTACGATGCCTCCAGTTTTCGAGTAAGACTCATTTACACTACCCGAGCATCATGTGTGCCTGCACAGTGCTTAAAATAACAATAAGTATCACTGAATGTCATTGTAACTCTAGGTATAGTGTTATAAGTGCATAAATGATTGTGTTATAAGTGCCTGTGAGTGGCAAGCCTCACGTGCGTCCTGATTTCCATGTTGACGGACGGCCATCTTGCCCCCGGACCATAACAAAATGCACTGACGAACACACACTCAGCTGACTGGCTGCCACACCTCTCACAACCACTCCCCACATTCACTTTTCGTGGTCACTCTCTCTCTCCTTCGTTCACTCACCCCGCTTATTGTTGTTGTTACTTATCGTATATTTTATATTGTCACTATCACTTTTACACATTATGTTAAGCACTTTTGTATTTTTGTACTGTTCACTCCACGTTTAGCGTCTTTTATCACAGGCTTTACGCACACAGTTTTATAAGTTTAGAATAGATTTACAGGTATTGGTGTTCGTCACTGTTTTAAGTATATTTTAGTGTCACTATCACTTACACATTGTGTTCGGCACTTTGTACTATATAATATATAAATATATATAAAATTACACTTTGTTTTTTTACACATAGTCTTCACTCATGTTAGCGTCTTTTTTCGCAGTCATTTTCACAAACCATTTTAGATGTGATATTCCCTAAAGCACCTTGGTAAGCACAGTGCAACATCACAGTCTGGGCATAAGAACCTGGTTTCTGTTCTGCTTGGGGTTCTCCGTGTCGTATTCCAGCACACATGCCACTGTCTGTAGGGTTTTTCTTGATAGTGATGGGAGGCACAGTGACTCTGGCAATCCCCTCTGCTGCTGAGTGTCAATGTGCGGGGCGTTGCTGGGGGCTTGGGCCAATCATATTCTTGCCGAATAACTCACTTGACAACTCAATGCAGAAGTTCTCCATTGTTTCTTGGTGGCTGGCGATTGATGAGTGGAGAATGTGGCAGTTGTACAGGGTTGTATCGAGGAGGTGGAAGAATAGCTTCTTATACCACCTCATCGTCTTCCTCGCACACTCGACTGGCGAGATGACAGCGTCTGACTTGTCCAACAGACGCATGTTGGTGTTGTAATCGCAGATGTATAAAGGTTTCTTGACTTGTTCACCTGTTGCACGATAACGACATCTGGTGTCTTGGAAGATGGGATGGTGGACAGTTGTGAGGACGTTGACATCCAGGTTATCCATCCAGGACAGCATGAGGACATCGTTGGACTGGCAGTAGAAGATGGAACCCTTTTCCTGCCTGGTTGGTAACTCGGGCATGAAGGCGTGACTCCTGACGGTGCCACACACTCATGTATTGCGGCTATGCAGGTATGCAGGTATGCAGGTATGCAGGTATGCAGGTATGCGGCTATGCAGGCAAGGGAGGGGCTGGTGTACCAGTTGTCGAAGTACATTATGCGGCCCTTGTCGAAGGAGTTCTCAAACATGGTGATGACGACGGCCCCAGAAATCCTGCATGTCCTCGATTCAACCAGTTCCGTATTTTTGCCCATGTACAGAACGATGCCCTGGATGTAGCCGGTGCGACAGTCACACATCACAAACAATTTCAGGCCATAGCGATGACGGTTGCTGGGAATGTACTGCTGGATGCCAATATTTCCCCTCCACAGTAGCAAACTCTCGTCAATTATGAGCTTCTGATGGGGTCTGAAGGCGGCAGCAAACTTTGTCTTCAGATACTTTAAGATTGGTTGTATCCTCTCCAACGGGTCCTTCATGTACCTAGGTTGCTCCTGGTTGTGTGTGTGACTTGCCAGGCTGTCGATGAAATGCAGATTCCCCATGATGGCAGTGAATCTATTTCTAGTCATTATTTTTCCAAATATGAGGGTGACAATCGGTGGATCCCAGGACCAGTACTTCCTCAGCGACGACTTCTTTGTCACCCCCATCAGGATGATGATAGCCAGGAACGTGTAGAACTCAGGGACTGTGAGGTCAGTCCACTTTAGGCCAGCCATGAAATAATAATTGTACCAGTTTGTCTGGTCAACAATTAGAGACATCAGGTTGGTAGTAAAGAACTGCAGGAAAACGTCTTTTAGTCTTGCGTCCTTTGTTAGGGATCGCGGGGCCAGCATCCCTGCGACCCACAAAGTTGTAGACATTGGCTAATAATTTGCCCCATCAACCCAATTCCACTCATCTTGATCGGCGGCACCTTCGTCGTCGCTGGCGTCAGGAGGAGGGTCATCACCAGGGGCACCAGGGTGGGAGGAGGATGTCTTGCCTCTTGAGCTGGACCTTGATCGAGATCTTGATATCGAACTAGAGGTAGATCCAGTGCTGAGGCGTAGTATGAGGGTGACCTTGGATGCCCGTCCATGGGAAAGCATACGCCCACATCATGAAAATGGTGATGGGGTGTCGGGGCGACGAGAGGCATCGGAGGTGCGGGAGATCCCAGGCTGTGGCGACAAAGAAGGCCTGATGGGGGAGTAAGGCAATAAACCAGGGGGTGAAGGTGGTGCTGGTGGAGAGTGGCGAGGCGGTGAATGCGATGAGACATCACGCGCTGATACGGGTGGAGGGAAAAACCAACGGCGTGGGTGAACACATGGGGGAGTTCTTGTCTCCAAAGACTCTTCATCGTCTGTATTCGACAATGGCTGTGCTGCTAGTATAGGTGCACCCCATGCGCAACCCTATGAAGGTGTTAGGGTTGCGGGTTTAAAATGGGGAGACTAAGGGAAGTGGGGGTGAAGGCAGGTGTTGTGGGGGAGCTTCTTCTTCACTTTCCTCATCATCCTCAGCTGGATTTTTTTTTCCCTGCCTAGGCTGCCCCGGGATCTGGATGAATCCCATAAGGTCTGGGTCTTCCACTGCTTCATCCTTGCTTGATGTGGAGTGAATGGTGTCATGGGGAGCAATGGGGGAACAAGGCAGCCTCCCTCCACGTGGACAGGACGCCGCAGCTGCGACACGACGTGACACAGAAACAATGGGGGGTCTCCTCATGCACCTCCTCGATTTACCTCAAAGATGGCAGGTAGTCTTTCCCAGAATCTACATCTATCCTGGTTGTCGGAGTCATGCAACATTGCAAGAGCCTCCTCAACAATCACACCATGGTGTGAGGGAGGGGCGGCGAGAGTTTGGGCGGTCGGGCATGTCGTATCACTCGCGAGGCAAAACGTGAACTGGCGTGAATTTGCGTCCCTCATCCCCACACCTCCCCATACCAGCACGTAGTGACTTGGAAGGTTGCGAAGTATTGCTATCGTTCCGTGGTATCCTAAAGTAGTTCTCAATACCAATATGAACCCTCTACAAACTCTATAACAGGGGTAAATAAGGGCGATAATAGCGGTTTTGACATGTTCGGCGCTGGGGCTGAGCATTACTTACATAGCCTTTGAGACATGTTCGACGCTGGGGCTGGAGGGTTAAGGGGCATTTTGGATATCGAAACTGCTAAGCTACTAACTACTAGGTAAAGAAAATCATAGTAAAACAAAAGGCTACTCCCCACCCATAGGAAAGAAAAGGAGAGGAAAACGAACAAAAAGAGAAGAAGAAGGATAAGGGATAAAAGGAGGTGAAGGAATAGAGGAGAGAGGAGGAGGAAAGATAACTGCATACTCGGAAAGAGGAAGTGGAGAAGGATGAGCGGAATAAATTAGTAAATATTGGAATCTGTCAGTCTCAGTCCCTTCTCAACCTTCCCCCCTCCCTCCCACCCTCTTCCCTTCACCCATGGGGGCCCCATCAACTCCCCTTGAATTGTGCACACACGGGAAAGGGGAGTGAACTTTGTAAGTAAAAGCAAATACATGTAAGTGCATAAATACATATATCAATTATATAGTTGTTGTTGTTGTTGTTGTTCCCCAAGCTGCCTGGCCGAACAGCCCCAAGGCCCCAAGCAAGGCCAAGGCCATAACCGAGCACCGCCACAGAACCCTCCCCGCCGACCACAATAAAGCCTGGGTGACCGAAGCCACTCCATGGCGGGGAGCTGAGGAGGGTGCGGAAATGCCCGGGAAACCAAAGCCCCACCCAGGGCCCTGTGTCCCTCAGCAATTATGAAGAGAAAGTTGAGGGGCAAGGGAAAAATGTGACGCTTTGGCTTCCAATCTTGGTAGATTGGGAGGTCAATCCACGTTAGAGACGCCGTCACTTGAGATCTAGAAAATATATAAGTAAAAGGAACAGTCAGAGTAAGCTATGGGTATGGCAGAGATTGCTCAGTTCTCACTCTGATAGACCAGCCCATCACCACATGACTAGAACCCAATCCTCTCAGCATCAGCTAGGAAAGGCCCTAGAAAGCCGCCTTTGGCCCGGATAGCTCCCCTATTTCAACTCTTTTCGGGGTTGGGCACCCGCCGTTTCGGGGTTGGGCACCCGCCGGTATATGATATAGTTCTATAATTTAGTAATAGAGAACAGTGATAACTAATAATAGGGTGTCGAATGTTGATAATATAATGATAAAAGAGATTAATCCACAATAATAAATGAAAGCTTCTCAATGTACAGTCAAATGTATTGGTGATGGAGACATATCACTATCAATTAATACACCCATTGATTTTATAATATCATATCCTTTTTTCATGCCCTAGTTATACCCTTGAATTTGTGTAATGTTCCAGTGAGGATTCGAACCCCGGTGTTCCAGATGAGAGCCCAGGGCGTTACCATTGCTCCACTGTGGCTTTAATAATCGTGCGGAATTTGCATCTTGTAACCTCCAGGATGACAACCATTTGTCATAATATTCTGATTTGTTATTATCCTTTTGAAAATTATGACACATTTTGACAGTTTATGCTGGCTATTATTAGACGATTTTAGGCAGCTTACGAAGTGTCTGTGGGAATTACATGGTTAAAGACTATCTCATTTAACACTCTGACTTCCATATACCCTTCTTAATCTGAACACAATTGTCTAATAATAGCCAGAACACAAAATAAAGGCGTATTAGATCTTGAAAGGGTTAAGTTTAATTTCATCGTTATAAAGGGCGATTCACACAGCCTTTTCCGTTTCCACACCTAGTGAAGTCAGGAAACGTGTCGCGCATTGTCTGGTGAGCATGATAAAGGGGAGATGGGTAATTTTTCTGGTCCCCTTTCTCCCTCGTGTTAAATCCCATTTGTTTTGAGATTGTAAGACATTTGGTCCATCAGTTTGGCGATTTTAACACCTTTCTCCCCATTCCTTTGTCCATTTAAAGCTCTTTCGTGCCATTTAGGTTTATATTTTTTTCCCAGCTAGCGTTAGCAAACCTGAAATTGTATGATGAACCAAAATATTTCTTCCGAGAAATGTACAAATTTATCTAGGGGGTGTTTTCTAAGTGTGATGGAGTTCTAGCGAGGAAACTAACAAATAATGGAATAAATGAATTTATAGAAGAACAAAAAATACCCATCTCCCTTTAACCCTTTGTTACGACCGGGACTCGTATAAAACAAGGGCTCTTAATCATTGGACTAGAAAAGGCACACAGCCACAACGGTAACACTAGATCCAACCCTCGAACTTATAATGCCGGCGCACAAAAACACCTATACCCTCCAGAGTTAAATCTGCGATAACGGGGTATCCTATAACTCGGTATAAATGCACTAATACTACAGGCTGATGATCTCTGATACAGCCTGATCACAACAACATACAATTACGTTAATAATGTATACAAGGAAAAGGATAGAGAGCTTAATTAAATCACTGGAATGATTTAATGCAAACAAGAAGAAGGTATAATTAAAGTTACTCTAAACAATAATAAACTGTCACTCCTATATTAAAGAAAGTGAACGAAATTCCTAAAGCATCGAGCAGGAATCTTCTGAAGAAAGTCTGATGCTGCTTAAGATGATCGAATCGGATTTTGAACTGTTATATAAAGCAAGAACAAGATATGACAAGTGTAGGGACATACAGTGTTAACTGGCACGGGAATAACGATAAATGCACAAAAGTACTATCTCCAACAACAAAAGAAGTACTTCCTCAGGCAACACAAAAGCCTGCTCGGGTTGTGCAACTCAACAACAACCAAGGCTTACAATCAACGTGAATAAAAATGCTGCATACATAACATAAGAGCTTATAATCTTAATCGGGTGTTTGCTAGGCGAAAAAAGTCTAGCTGGGATGTAGTAGGCTAGGAAACAATGGCTGAGCAAGCGGCTCGTAGCCTAGCGAGGTCCTTAAGACTGTACGGCCAAATTACGTTAAATGACGGGGTGCTCTCTTGAGAGATCCAGATCGCTAGTATCTGGTTCTCTCCTGGCGACCCTCTCAAATTCAAAGCAAAACGAGTTAGCACAGTGTTGGGTGGCAGAGGCAAAAGCCCTCACTCGCAACACAGTGCTAAGCTCACAAGGTACACAGTCAGAAAGACCACCTAGGCTTCCCACGTATCCGTTGCGATTGTACCGGTTCAACAAAACCTGGTACACATCGGAAATCACAACAACAAAAGCCTCACCCCAGTCTAGCATTAAATAGCCCAGCAGACAACCAAGTAAAAGGTAGGGAGACACTGTGAGTGTGTCGAACCTCTACAGACAAAATGGTAACCCCTCCAAAATACCTAACTAAACATGTAATATCTGAGAGCTTCAGCATATAATACGATGGCCGATATATGAAATCGTGCAGAACCAAAGGGGAGTTATGATATTAAATAGATTGGAAGAATGAGAGGTAATAAGTTGAGAGAGAGAAAGTGTTCTATAGGTAGAAGTCGGGGACAGGTAGCAAGGGAGATGTTAAGGGTATGCTGGTCAGGCAAGCTCTGAGCAAGGAAGACACAAGGCAGCAGGGAGTGCGAGGGGGACCACTTCCTGACGCGGCGGGAGGGTGGTGGGGCAGCCAGCCACTCAGAGGGCCCGGCCATGGCATGATGTCACCGAGACAACGTGTAACACTACGCGACTACCCTCTGCCTCCCGCACTTACTCACTCACACTCTCTAGCTGTATCATTCAGTCTTATACATTAAACTTATAACTGATGATATAAAATATAATGCATTGTCACAGGCGAAAATAAAGACCACTTCTGTACTGCCTGTGACATGACGATTCACAAGAAAGAAAGTACAACATTGTAGATAGACTGTAGCCAAATACATTGCCCTGGCGAGTGGCCAAGCGAGCGGCTGAGCCCACGTGGCGTTCTGCTAAGCTGCAGGCGTCACACACCCCCCCCAAGATATTAGATGGTCAACCATGTGCTCCATATCTGACAAGCAGAACGCCGATAAGACTCGCCACCCCTAATCACTTCGCAACAAAGAAGGCAAAGCTCAGTTCTCATCAACAACAAAAAATTACAACCCCTCCCAACACTAGCTTAATTCATACATCTATGCTCCTAGAGCAAGCTTCTACTAGCCCAGCCTTCTGAGAGAAGTACAGGTTCGACTCAGAACTTCAGCTATAACATACTTAAACAAATTTAACTATTAAAGAAAGAGTTTTTATAGAATTTTAATTTTTAATATGTTTATGGCGGCTGCACTTACAGGGGCAAGCCTATTTTACTCCACTCTCAACACACACTGACTGAACGGCGAGGGTTCTCCTGCAAACAAACCCTCCTGTGACAAACAATCAGCCAAAACATTATCAGTGCCCTTAGCATGCCACACATCCAACTTGTATTCCGGCAGCACAACAACACCTGACACTGATAAACTGCCCAGTTCATGACAAGACTGGCACTTCTCTTCACTCTTTCCAGCAACGGGACCTGCCAAAATCCTTTCACTAGTTCTACCTTCGTGATAGGCGATGCAGCCCCGATGCGGTCTATGGTGTCGTCAACTCTCGATAAGGTATAGGCGTCTGTCAGGGATAATTCACACCCACTCTTGCAATCAACACACACACTGATCTTGCCACTTAACACAGGTTGCAAAGTTACAGGCAACGACCACTCACGATATCCTTTATCCCTCAGACCCTTTTTCAACATGTCGTCTAGCTCTGTTTTCACGACATGCTGTTGAGCAGGATTTATACGGTAGGGAATTAAACTGAGCCTAGCACTGTCTCCAGCCTCCATGTCGGATTCTAGCCCGTACATCAGGCCTGGAGAAGCAACAAACATGCGGATGCACTGCCACAGCCTAGTAAACAACTTATCTCGCGGAACAACATGCCTAGTGCCCTCCCACAACCCAGCCGAGACTGCAGCTTCTAACCTGTAGTCTCCCTTCTTCTCCACCTTCGTCCCTAGAGCCAGGTCATGTGGGGGACAATCAGTACCACCTGTGCAGTCACTCCCATAGTTCATTATTGCTAAGGCTTCCCCGCCGATACCGTACATGCGCACCCCCGCATTCTTTGCAACTACATCTGCCTGCGCAGCATCACCGCTTTTAGCGACATGGCCAGATACAGTCGGTCTATGCTAGGGCTGTTGCATTCGACTAGAGCAGCATTGGGAGGCTATACGACGACCGGGCACATCTACTCCACAACCAACCTCACCAATCTGCTCAATGTCCTCCTTCTGACCACCACCCTTGGCAGCCATGGGTCGACCTTGACCTGGCAACCATGTCCAAGCCTCGTCGCCCACTTTGAACCACCGAAACAACGAGGCTAACGGTCTCCCAACATTCACGTGACCTGCCCGCGGAACATCTTGCACCGCTTGAGTTGTGAGGCTTGGGTGCTCGGCACGACCTGTGGGGTATGAACCGAGCTGGTGCTGGAGCGCTGCACACTGCTGCTCAGGCAGGTGCTCTAGCGCTTCCACAGCCACCAGACTCGTGTCCCACGCCCACTGCTCCGCCGAGACATTACAATCCCTACTCTCCTCCACCTGTGCCCTACTGCCCCCCTCTCCTTCTCCACCTTGGCCGCAGCAGACCAACGCAGGGACAGTAGGCTGCTCAGGTGGTTGCCTCACAAACTCCTCCAACAGGTTCACATGACATGTTACCCCGTCCTCGTGTTTGATCTCGACAGCACCATTACTACACTTCTGAACTTCCGGATCCTCCAACTGCTGTTTACAAATATCTGAGGGAACCAACCTGTCTAAATGCTTCCGAAGCAACCCAAGTCCTCTGCAGCACCGTTAATATCAAGCTGAGCAACCCTTTTTTCTCTCTGTGCGTAACGTTGCTGCCTCGGAGTCTCTTCCTGCCCTACCTCCTCACTAGCTGTGACAGGTCCTGGGGCTTCTCCAGACTCCAACAATGGTGCCAATACTGAGTCGCCAAGAAGCGCTGCTGGTACTAAACTCTCCAAACTTTTACCAACATTAGCCGTCTTCTTCCGACCGTTCCTCCGTTGATCAGAAGACTGAGGAATAGGCTGTGACACTTTGGATGCAAGAGATCTAGTAACAACGCACGCCATAGGTTGTACTTGACACTTCTCTACCCACTCCTGTTCCTCCCTACTCACGTCAGCCGGCTTCTCGGCAACGACTAAGGGTGAAACCTCAGAAGTAGGCACCGCAAAGTTGTTGCCGAGAAGGAGGTCGACGCCCCCAATAGGCAAGTTCTCCACAATTCCCACATCCAACTCTCGTGTCACACCATCTACCTCCAGTTCCATCCTGACCAACGGGTATGACCTGATAGCATTGATACCTTGCACCACAACTACCTGTTCCGCGTTTATTGGTCTACCAGTAAAGTTCTTCAACAAAGTCTGAGAGGCACCCGTGTCTCACAACAACTCAACTCCATGCTTCTTACCAGCCCACTTCACGCAGCCATGCCCTCGATGGTCACAAAAGACATCGCGGACAGGGTTCGAGCCTTCCGGATTCTTCTCCACTGGCTGTGTCACAGCCTCTGACATTATACCCCGGGCAAACTCAGACGACTTCGGGGACACCCCAATGTTGCGAGCCAAAGACACAACTGCATTAGGTGGCTTGCTTGGACAGGCTCTTGCAAAATGCCCCTTCTCATGACAATGAAAACACTCTAACTCCCACTTGGGCTTCCCTTGAGGTGGAGAAGGGCCCTGACCCTTCTTAAACGGGACGGTACTAGGTTTATGGTCAGTTTTGGTGTCGTTGCTCTTGTTCTTAGTGTAATTATGTGTATCAGTGTTTCGGGGAGGGGGAGGGTTACGCTCCTTATTGCCTGCATCACTTCTCTGTGCAAGACCGCACAAACGAATCAAAGATAACCGAAGGTCAGCCATCTCAGCTGCCTCTTGAAGAGTTTTGGGGTTTTTCTCTTTAATATTCAACGTCAGATCGCCGCCCGTACACTTGAAAAATTGTTCTAGAAGCATCAGCTGTTTCAATTCCTCAAACGTCGATGCCTTCTCAGAACGCAGCCAGTTTCTAAATGCATCGGACAGATCCCGGACATGCTCAAGAAAGGTGCACTCACGACCCTTCGTTACACCCCGGAACTTCAATCTGTACGTCTCTGGTTGTAACTCATATGCCCGCAGGACAGCCTCCTTCAATACCTCATAATCGATGCATGACTCCAAAGGCAACGCATCATATGCCTTGAGTCCTTTGCCAACCAACCTAGAGGAAACAAGGGCTGCCCACTTAACCTCGGGCCATTGGTGCTCCCGGCACTTCTTCTCAAAACGCATACAAAATTCGGTGACACCCGACTCATCAAATACAGGGACCAACTTGAGCAGGTGCGATAGAGACTGATCAAGACCTCGATTCCCAGACCCGAGACGCTGCCCTGTCGACTCCACCCTAGACTTCTCAAGATCTATGTCTACACAGTACTTTGCCTTTCTCTCCTCAGTCTGAAGTTCAGCCTCACGTATGACCCTTCTCTCCTCAGTCTCATATCTGGCCCTTCTCTCCTCAGCCTGAATCTTAGCCATCTCAAACTCCCGCTGCTGCTGCTCAGATTCCCGCTGCTGCTGCAGTTGCATCTTAGCCATCTCAAGCTGGAAGAGCATATCTGGAGTCAAACCCTGAGGAGGAGGAAATGCAACAATTGGAGACTCACCCAAGTGCAAACCACGCTGCCAGTGACTATCGGCCTGCGGGAACGTACCTGGCTCCGGAGCCCGAGGGGGCGCCATGGTAGGAGTCGAGTGGAATAGGGGCTGGGCCGAAGGTGCCCCAGCTCCCGCTCCACCCGAAGCCCCACACACCTCGCCGAGCACACAGGCCACCAGGTCACCTCTCGACATGCTGCTAGTGCCCACATGCCCCATGACCGTGGCCAAACACTGGAGACCATACCAATCAATCCCCGACACCCGGTCAACAGTAATAGGCATCTCCAGAAACTTCTTTGCATCCTCCTCACTAGTTATTACTCTAATGTCTTCTAACAAGCCCAGCCTCTGCACCTCAGAGCCTGCTTCCCGTACTGTGTCCTCACTGTACACTGATCCGTCGTCTGACATAGTGTCCACCGAAAATTCTCAACGTTTATAAAAAAAGAAAAAGAGAACTACCTAAACTCTTATGTAGCACTATTCACTCAAAAATGCTTGACGACTCTTAAGTGTTATACTACTTGCCAAACAAAAATCCACGTGTCCACTATATTCCTTTAAACAAAAACAAATGACCACAACACTCCTGCAATATTTCTCTAAGTTCACAAAATCCTAAGCAAGGTCGCCATTTGTTACGACCGACCGGGACTCGTATAAAACAAGGGCTCTTAATCATTGGACTAGAAAGGCACACAGCCACAACGGTAACACTAGATCCAACCCTCGAACTTATAATGCCGGCGCACAAAAACACCTATACCCTCCAGAGTTAAATCTGCGATAACGGGGTATCCTATAACTCGGTATAAATGTACTACTACTACAGGCTGATGATCTCTGATACAGCCTGATCACAACAACATACAATTACGTTAATAATGTATACAAGGAAAAGGATAGAGAGCTTAATAAAATCTCTGAAATGATTTAATGCAAACAAGAAGAAGGTATAATTAAAGTTACTCTAAATAATAATAAACTGTCACTCCTATATTAAAGAAAGTGAACGAAAGTCCTAAAGCATCGAGCAGGAATCTTCTGAAGAAAGTCTGATGCTGCTTAAGATGATCGAATCGGATTTTGAACTGTTATATAAAGCAAGAACAAGATATGACAATGTGGTGATGGGCTGGTCTATCAGAGTGAGAACTGAGCGATCTCTGCCATACCCATAGCTTACTCTGACTGTTCCTTTTACTTATATATTTTCTAGATCTCAAGTGACGGCGCCTCTTCCGTTGATTGACCTCCCAATCTACCAAGATTGGAAGCCAAAGCGTCACATTTTTCCTTTGCCCCTCAACATTCTCTTCATAATTGCTGAGGGGCACTGGGCCCTGGGTGGGTCTTTGGTTTCCTGTGCGTTTCCGCACCCTCCTTAGCTCCCAGCCATGGAGTGGCTTCGGTCACCCAGGCTTTATTGTGGTCGGCAGGGAGGGTTCTGTGGGGGTGCTCGGTTATGGCCTTGGCCTTCAACGGGGCCTTGGGGCTGTTCGGCCAGGCAGCTTGGGGAACAACAACAACAACAACAACAAGATATGACAAGTGTAGGGACATACAGTGTTAACTGGCACAGGAATAACGATAAATGCACAATAGTATTATCTCCAACAACAAAAGAAATACTTCCGCAGGCAACACAAAAGCCTGCTCGGGTTGTGCAACTCAACAACAACCAAGGCTTACAATCAACGTGAATAAAAATTCTGCATACATAACATAAGAGCTTATAATCTTAATCGGGTGTTTGCTAGGCGAAAAAAGTCTAGCTGGGATGTAGTAGGCTAGGAAACAATGGCTGAGCAAGCGGCTCGTAGCCTAGCGAGGTCCTTAAGACTGTACGGCCAAATTACGTTAAATGACGGGGTGCTCTCTTGAGAGATCCAGATCGCTAGTATCTGGTTCTCTCCTGGCGACCCTCTCAAAGTCAAAGCAAAACGAGTTAGCACAGTGTTGGGTGGCAGAGGCAAAAGCCCTCACTCGCAACACAGTGCTAAGCTCACAAGGTACACAGTCAGAAAGACCACTTAGGCTTCCCACGTATCCGTTGCGATTGTACCGGTTCAACAAAACCTGGTACACATCGGAAATCAAAACAACAATAGCCTCACCCCAGTGTAGCATTAAATAGCCCAGCAGACAACCAAGTAAAAGGTAGGGAGACACCGTGAGTGTGTCGAACCTCTACAGACAAAATGGTAACCCCTCCAAAATGCCTAACTAAACATGTAATATCTGAGAGCTTCAGCATATAATACGATGGCCGATATATGAAATAGTGCAGAACCAAAGGGGAGTTATGATATTAAATAGATTGGAAGAATGAGAGGTAATAAGTTGAGAGAGAGAGAAAGTGTTCTATAGGTAGAAGTCGGGGACAGGTAGCAAGGGAGATGTTAAGGGTATGCTGGTCAGGCAAGCTCTGAGCAAGGAAGACACAAGGCAGCAGGGAGTGCGAGGGGGACCACTTCCTGACGCGGCGGGAGGGTGGTGGGGCAGCCAGCCACTCAGAGGGCCCGGCCATGGCATGACGTCACCGAGACAACGTGTAACACTACGCGACTACCCTCTGCCTCCCGCACTTACTCACTCACACTCTCTAGCTGTATCATTCAGTCTTATACATTAAACTTATAACTGATGATATAAAATATAATGCATTGTTACAGGCGAAAATAAAGACCACTTCTGTACTGCCTGTGACATGACGATTCACAAGAAAGAAAGTACAACATTGTAGATAGACTGTAGCCAAATACATTGCCCTGGCGAGTGTTAGCGAGTGGCCAAGCGAGCGGCTGAGCCCACGTGGCGTTCTGCTAAGCTGCAGGCGTCACACCTTCCCACCCGGGCTAGCCCTCCTAAGGACAGTGTGGGGTACCCGGGCGATTTGGCCGAAAACATCTAGGCCTAGGCTACCGTATCTTTGTTATTTTAACTGCTAGAAATTTCCCACGCATCTCTAAACGTACAGTGGTTTCCAATCTGTAGACTGGCATTGAGTAGAGCTTAGTAAGTCAACTGGTTCAGTTGTGATGACGATTTCCGTGGAGCGAATTTTTCCGCGATGTTGACAATATCGGAGCTCTTCAGACACTAATTTCGTCATATCATACAACAAAAACATTGATCTGACGTCTCCTTCTTGTTTTCGGAGGTGCGGTGACGCACTGACCGGCTTTGTTTACATGCGTCGGACGCACGGCATTCAGACCAAGCTGAATAGGCTTTCAAACTTACTGCCTGTTAAAAGGACACCTGCCCATCTACCGCGGTGTCCTTATATAAGGACAGCCGGGCTGGATGGGTTAAAGGTGGACTGTTTATATTGTGGTGTATTTTGATAGTTATTTATAATCTATCTTCCTCCCTAGACCTCCGTCAAGCTTAAAAATACATCCCCAAGATCCCACTTTTAGAGAAATTTGTACATTTTCGGAAGAAAAAATTCCCGGCTGAAGACCGGTTCCTCTTTTATTACAGGCTCGCTATCGCTCGCCAGGTAACAATTGACACCTAAAAGGTACGAAAGGTCAAAATGTTGACAAGAAAATGGGGTGAAAGAGCTGAAACTCACTAAACTAATGGTCCGAATGTCTTAAAATCTGAAAACTAATGGGGCTAACCATGAGAGAGAACGGGGACCAGACAAACCAACCATCTCCCCTTAACCCTTAAAAAGCGACTCACCACATAAGTCGTATTTAATAAAGCTGGACTATGTGGCGGCGCTCGACATAGGTCGAGTGGCAATTTCAGCACGTAATGTTGCTGAGAGAGAGAGACAAGTGGTGGCAGGAGACTAGCGAGCGTATGACTGCTCCAGACCACCGCGGCGAACCTACTGACACGAATCTCAGCTCCCTCCTCCCTCTCTCACTCGCTACATACTGAATTGAATGGGGAAAGTACCGAATTACATGCATTTTGCACTCGCGTTGCACGGTTATTGCAAGAAAACTATCCATCATACAAGGATCGTTATGGTGTCATTCGAAAGCTCTGTTCATGCCCTTTCAGGGATAGATACTTGTTTTACGTTCTGGGTCTTATTTAGGCATGAAAATGATCACGTAAACAGCCCTATTTTGGCTAAAAACACCCCGCTGGGCGGTACATATAAATAAACCGCATAGGCCGCTAAAGAAGGGTTAAGTGTTCCTACGAGGGATCTGAATCAAAGCCTTGTTGCCGTAGTTTAGCTTTGGAATACAGCGGGACCCTGGCATCCAGTATTAACCCCTTCTGTACAGGTAATGTACAGTGGCACTACTAAGTCATGTCTCAGCTGTCTTTACGTTTGGCTCGCTCTGTGCTGTATTAATGTCTAAAAGATGTTGAATAGGATGGGTAAGTATAGGAATAGGTTTGCATATCCCCCTCGAAATGAATAAATTAAGTTTAGATATTGCTGAAACCAATTATGATTCAAAATATACTTGGTGCCGAGACATCACTTATTAGCGCGACTGTACTTTCCATTATATTCTGGCAATTATTAAACGATTTTGTTTACCTTGGGAAGGACGTCTACCCCTAAAAATGCTACAAACTATCTCAATTATTCCTCTTAGCCGTCATGCAACCTTTCTAAGATTCATAAAATCGTCTAAATGTAGTTGAAATCAATTTAAAAAGACGCCTCCGGTGTAGTATGACATTATAAGCCCTGCATATAATATATTGCCATACATATATCTCACTGCTTATATGCCTTTATCCCTGTAACTTCTAAACTCTTAACATTCTTATTAAACATTCTTGATTTATTGAACTCCCTATAACTTTATCTATCTCATTAACTTATAATATATTTGTTGATACTTCCACTTAAATCAACACCCATTTCCTCTGTAAATGTAAACTGTATAACGTATTTATCCGGTCATACGTCATACCAGAATGCTGAGTTGATGCTGTGTTGCTTCAGCATCCTTGAACCCAGGAGATGCCTTCTTACTCAGGCATCTTCAGTTAGACTTCAACAGACCACAGCCAGAGAGAGTCAGAGCTCTTTACTCCCTCTAGACTCAAACTCACCCTCTATAAGCCAAGCTCCTATATCCCCTAGATATATTAGACCACACAAGTCATATATCACCTTGCTCCTCAGGCTTTTATTACAAGCCTTATCATATATCTGTACTTATATACCTGTACGTTTATACTTATTATCACTTATCCAATAATTAATATGTTGTGTTATTACCTATAATCCCCTATATACTTAACATATTATATGGCGACCTTGCAAAGAGCGTAATCAGCAGCACAGCTGATCACCACACCGCCAGACGTACGACGAACAATAAAAAGAATCTATGTACAGTGTGCGATATTAGATTCAACAAAAGGAGTCCAACATCACAATGTAGTATTTGTAATGAAACAGCACACGATCGATGTTCTTATGTTATCAGCAGAAAATAAATGGAATGCGATAAATGCAGTGAATTAGCAATTACCCACTCCACCAACTCTACATTACCCACAGCATTACCATTAATACCACAGATATCGGCGACCCAAGTAGCACAACATGCAACAAGAACAACAATAAAAACAGGTAGCACTCGCAAATACATCAACAGGGAAGCAGCATCAACGGACAATGAAAACAACAACAACAACAACAGCAAACAACCACAGCCCGACCGCGAGTATCTGCTACCCTCTCCCGCACAAACAGCTGATCGACGCGGACCAAACCACACCTCCATTCGTATGACAAACAGTAAGAAAAAACTATGTATAGTCTGTAATATTGGTTTCAACAATAGGAGTTCACTTTTACAATGCAACAGTTGTAATGAAATTGTTCATAACCGATGTACTTATGTTAACAGTAGAAACGAAGTTGAATGTGTTAAATGTAGGAACTCAGCTGTGCAACATCGCGAAACCTTTTGTTTTATTTGTGAATCACTCATAACACGACGTCAGAAGATCCAAAACTGTGTAAAGTGTAAACATGTAGCTCACATGAAGTGCATCTCTAAGAAGACCAACAGTGAAGAACGGGAATTCCTTTGCAATAAGTGTGCCTTGCATTCATTACCGAATATTAATGTAAATGATCCAAGTATTAACAACTCAGAATCCAGCCAGGACACATTCAAAATCAAAGATGAATACAGAGTGTTCACCAACAAAGGTCTCCATCTTATCCACATTAACGCCAGATCAATGTACCATAAATTGTCAGAAATAAACTTGTTAGCTAATAAGGCCAAAACTTCAATAATTGCAATCACAGAAACCTGGCTGGATTCAAGTATAAACGATGGTGAAATAAACATTCAAGGCTTCAACATAGTTAGGAATGATCGCAATAGGCATGGGGGAGGAGTATGTCTGTATGTAAAAAACAACCTCACACACACAACTAGGACCGACCTCCATGTAGAAAATCACGAAGCTCTGTGGATCGACCTACACCTGCCGAGGACAAGACCCATCACAATTGGGGTATGCTATAGGCCACCAGCCGACACACAATTCTTGACCAAATTTGAACGAACTTTGTCATCGCTAGACCCTCGGAATGAATCCATCATACTAGGGGATTTTAACCTGTGTTACAAACAACGAAATTATAGGCTTGTACGAGAATATAGGCATATACTGACAATGCACAATCACAAACAACTCATCACAACCCCCACACGTATCTCTGAGAACACTGCCACAATATTAGACCACATAAACTGTAACAGAGAGGACAAAATATCCCAATCAGGGGTTATACAGACTGGGATAAGTGATCACTTCGTCACATATTGCACACGGAAAACCACAAAAATTACCCTAGAGAATCACAAGGTTATCAAAAAAGGTCACTCAGAAACTACAATAAGGAAACATTTCTGGACATTTTATGGAATACAGACTGGTCTCCAGTGTTTGGAAGTACAAACGTTAATGACGCATGGGTTGGCTTCAGAACCATCATCACAAACATCCTAGACGAAATAGCTCCTCTGAAAGACATACGAATTAAAGCAAGGTCAGACCCATGGATCAACAATGACATACTACACCATCTGGAACACAGAGACAATCTGTTAAAAAGGCTAGCGAAACATAGACAGGATCAAGGTCTGAAACATGAGTTCAACAGGGCCAGGAATAAACTAAGTAGGAAAATGAAATCAGCGAAAAATAATTATTTTCACAATAAGGCAGAGGAATATCAGAATAACCCAAAGAAACTATGGAGGCACCTACAAACAACAGGCTACAGCAACAAGACAAGGGATTCGTCTAAAACTAATATTGCTCTCACCATTAATGATCAGGTTTGCCATGATAAACGACAAATTTCAACCTACTTCAACTCCTTCTTCACTTCCATAGCAAACACACTTGCACAGAACCTACCTCAACTTCTCAATAAATACACGACAACAACGGCCACCTTTCGTAATTTCTACAGAGATAAAGACATACACCCGAACACATTTAGATTGCAAAATGTTACACCAAAATACACTTTTGACGAACTGTCTAACCTAAATGTACATAAGAGCACAGGACCAGACAAAATTCCTGCCAAATTTCTACGAGATGGAGCCATTGGTATAGCAGGCCCCCTAACCCACATCATCAACTTGTCAATTAACACCAACACAGTACCTGCTGAACTGAAGGAAGCTATTGTAACCCCTCTATTCAAGAAAGGAAATAACTAGAAGTTGGCAACTACAGACCAGTTAGCATATTATGTATTGTATCTAAAATCCTTGAAAGAGCGGTATACACCCAAATTGAACACTACCTCAAACAAAATTATCTATTCTATAAGTTTCAATCAGGTTTCAGATACATGTACTCGACAGACTCCTGTCTCATCCACTTAACGGATCACATTCGTAAAGAAATGTCTAAAGGTAACTACACCGGTATGGTTCTTCTTGATCTACAAAAAGCGTTTGACACAGTAGACCATGATATCCTATGTAATAAACTACAAGCAATGGGCATAGGGTCTGTGAACTGGTTTAAATCTTATCTTAGTGGTAGAACCCAGAGTCAAAATTGATGATAATATATCTGATCCTATGCCAATTAACTGTGGGGTCCCGCAGGGAAGCATCCTTGGTTCCTTACTCTTTCTCTGTTATGTGAACGACATGGAACTGAGCGTCTCATGTAAATTATTACTGTATGCAGACGACAGCGTGCTTCTGGTTTCAGGAAAAGACCCAATAAGTATTGCCGCTTCACTTTCCAAAGAACTAGCATCATGTAGTGAATGGCTAGTGGACAATAGACTATCTCTTCACCTGGGCAAGACGGAAGCCATATTATGTGGAACAAAACGCAAACTGAAAGACATTGTGGGCTTCTCGGTCAACTGTAATGATATTCCTATAACAACAGTGTCACAAGTTAAATATCTCGGACTGAAACTGGACGCGAGTTTGTCAGGTGAAACAATTTTGGAATCTATCCTGAGTAAGTGTAGAGCACGTATAAAATACCTGTATAGACAGGTGGGATGCTTGCCCGCGGCGACCAAAAAGACCCTCTGCCAAGCGCTTGTTCAATGTCATTTTGACTATTCTGTGTCATCCTGGTATTCTGCATCATCTAAATCAGCACAGCACAAACTTCAGGTCACTCAAAATAAAATGGTTAGGTTCATGCTGAACCTAGGACCCAGATCACATGTTGGCCAGGAACAACTTCAGTCACTAGGTATGCTCAATGTCTCTGACAGGGCCAAACAAATCAGGCTAACTAATGCCTTCAAAATTTTCTATGACAGAGCTCCAGAGTATCTAAAGAATGATTTTGTTAAAGCAAATGAGAGGAGTGGACATAATACAAGACACAGGATGTTTAATTTTAAGGTCCCGAGAATCCAAGGACAGGGTAAGCAAACATTCTTCTTCACTGCCATCAATGACTGGAACGACCTACCCCAGTCAGTCCGTGAAAAGAGAACACTGTATTCCTTCAGACGTAGCCTGAAGGAACACCTGAACCGGACAGCTGCGAGAAGGCTTATGTCTACTACTAAATACGACATAAGAGATAGACAAACCAAACAGAAATGATTACTGATTACGGATTACTGATATTTACTATAGGATGTAAGGTATCTTAAAATAACCCCCTAGAAATACTTTCTCTAAAGTATCTATTTCTTTATCCTCCCCTTTTCCCCAGCTAACCTAATCCCACAAGGACCCCAATGGAAATACGCCTAACGGCCTTATTGGGCTATCCTTAGTTGGAATTATGCAAGGCTGGTACATGTCATATTTATAACATACTATGTGGTACCAACTCTGTAAATTGCTAACTGAATAAATATTATTATTATTATTATTATTATTATTACCCCTCTACAATTATCAACATTACAAATCCCTAATTATACCTTACATTTCATGTGAGGATAATTGCTGTACTTCAAACCCTGCCTACCAGCCATGCAGTTTCTCCAAAAGCCTTACAGCCTGCCAGCCTGAGAACCATACAGCCTGTCAGCCATTCTGCCAAGCTGCAAGCGTGTGCGTACGTCCATGGTACACACACAGTCACAACGCCTCCACCAGCCGCAACAACCACACATAACCAGCCGCTACGTGTGTACATCCGTACACACACACAACGCCCCTGCCTGTCGTACGACCAACTGATCAACGCGACACAACGTTCTCTAAGAGGAATCATGTGAGTGCTTAACTTTACTTAAAAGTGCATTGTTTAAGTGTATTAAGTGATCATGTTTTTAAAGCCTCAACCATTAGAGTTCACATATACCGCAGGTGTTATTACTAGATCACATTCTCAAAATGACCCACTGACCCACACAGTCAAACTGATACAACATCACCACCACCACCACCACCACCACCACCTTTACCTACACACCCTCCACCTGATCAACTTCCGCATTCACAAATTTCCATAAATACCAACCTCCAACCCCCACTTACACAATATTCGGAGCCCACAGAACACTTATTTACTCTGCCATCTAGAGTTAATGATAATAGACGTGTATCATTTTCTCAACCTCAGAACTCAAATACATCTTTCAACATCACTTATTCAAACAAACAAAACACTGCCCCTCCTATGCATTCAGCTTCTAGCTGGAATACTACTTGGGATGATGGTTCAAATCCCAGGGACAGACCTGTGGTGTCACCTACGATTGGTGCTACAGCTCATTCAGAGGTATTTTGTGATTTTCAACCCTCTGACCCTAAACCAAGGTTGTATGCCAACAGCAATATCTTTCAACCTCCTCAACAACAACAGGGTCTCCCTCCTAACATACACAGTCACCAGCAATTTCCTACTATCAAACAAGAAGCGGAACAATACCCAACACATCCTTTATCAACATCCCACCAACCCCATCAAATATCCTACCAACCTCAACAAGCACCTTACCAACCAAATATCCTTGAAATCATCCATCAGAACGCCCCTAGGTTATTTTCTGGGAACACCCTCAAGAATTATTCTGTTCATGCTTTCATACAGGATGTAGACGGCGAAATTGCCATGAGAGGTGCCGGTCAAAATGATAACACCAAAGTGCAGATTTTCAAAGCTAGAATACACAAAGGTGATTCCAACTCAGCTCAGCTCCTTCTAGAGTCAGACAAAACTGAAGACTGCTCTTACGAGGAACTGAAAAGTATGTTCATTCAAAGATATGGCATACAGACGGCAGGTACATTCTCAGCTACTCACAGAATTGCTAATGAATTAAAGAACCACCAGAAATATCTAAATACCCCAGTCGATAGGATTGTTGCCACAGCTTCCACCATGACCAAATCACTTAGACATGAATTGAAGGATAAGGACTGGACACTCAAGCACGGCGGTGAGGAATACATGAATATCAAACAAGTGGCCAAGTTTGTTGGTTACATGATGGTATCAAACCTCCTTCCTGAATCCATAACGGGATTAATACACTCTATTCCATTCACCCCTAACGACACACTGGTAGATTTCTCTCAAACTGTCCATGCCAAATGTAAAGAGAATGGTCTAGACCACAAAATCTAATTCCTGACCAATCCCTCAAAACCCCAAGGTGTTGTAGCTGCAATTCACAATCACTCAACCTCCCCCAATCACGCCAAACACTACAATGCTCACTCAAAACCTTTCGACCACTCACTGAAACCTAAACCTCATTACTCGCCCAAGACACCCTATCTTTCTTCCAAATCTAACTACAACCCACACAAATCTCAGACGAACTCTAACAGTATTGTCACCTGTTATTATTGCGGTAACTAGGGTCATATCACTCCTGAATGCCCCATCAAGGTAAGAGAAGAACAGGAGATGGCATCACATAAAGAACCATTTTGCCGCAAATGCAAATCTAAGAGTCATTGGACCAAGTTCTACACTCACATGAAGGCTCTTAGGGAAAAGACTAGGACGGCCACACCAGGAAATACCAAAACGGCCACACCAGGAAACACCAAAACGGCCGCTTCAGTCAAGACAAAATCAACAAACATTTTATGAATGGAGGATGCCTTTAGGCACATGGACCTTTTTGTTTTATCTGTGTTTTTCCTTCCTCTTTATTCCTCATTGTCTCTTTAAAAAAAAAAGAAAAAAAAAACAGTTCGGGGGAAGAATAGACACCCAGCACGGTACTATACCTCCAAACTGTGCTGGGCGGACCAACAATGGCATATAAAATCAGTCAGTGACAACCCATTAGAGACATTATCTAAGGTGTATCTACCTATCACGATAACCGAAGAATTAGCAACACCCCTGCCATTCTATGTCATTAACAAACTCCCCATAAATGCCGACTTGCTCCTAGGGTTTGTTAGTATGAATATGCTCAAAATCATAATTTTCACCCATATGGACCAAGTTATGATCGGTGGCTTAAAAGGCGACACTATCGAATGCACACGCAGTAGTGAATCCTCTGTCAAAAGTACCACCAACCACCCAAAACAGGCTTTCCATCACACTAAACCTAGACCCAAAAGAAAATTCAGTTTCAAAACTACCGTAAAATCCAGTCCCTCTTCGGTCACTCAAGAGGTCACTAAAACCCCCCTGATGCCCCCACTCCTAGCTATCAATACACTGAGGTATCTATAGGTGATCTGATAACTGACCATTCCCTTACAGCTGACGTAATCTTGCGAGATGATGTAACTATTCAACCAAAATCATCTATGAAGGTAGAAACTTATGTCAATCAATTACCCGCTAATTATCACAAATATAGCATCATCACTCTTCCAGACACTACCTCCATAAAGGGTCTTATAACCACTCCAGCCCTTCATGAGAGCAAGAATGAATATTTTGAAACTTTAATTCTCAATTACTCAGATAACATACTTAGTATTAAAAGTGGTACCAAGATTATGGAAGCAGAAGTTTTCCCTTTTATTTTTAACGACTAAAGCTTACCAGTTAGTAAAGACCTTGTCATTAACGCTGCTATTAGCAAGGATGAATCAGAGACTAGGTCACAAATAAAATCTCTAATTAATGATCTTGATTTTGAGGACTACACTGAGAATCTTGTGAGTTTGTTGTGCACGTATAAAGAGGCAGTTATGTTACATAATGAAGATCTTGGGTTTTGTGATGTTCTTCAACACAAGATCATATTACGCAACTCGGAGACTAACCCCATATACTGTCCTTCTTATAGGTTAGCTCATGCTCAGAGAGAACAGGTAGAATCTCAAGTCAAGGCTATGTTAGACCAACAAGTAGTCTCTCCCTCATCCAGTCGTTGGAGGAGCCCTATATTCCTAGTACCTAAGCGGAACCCCAACGAGTGGAGATTAATGGTGGACTTCAGGAAGTTAAATGACGCTATCATTGAGGAGACATTTTATATGCCCTCCATCAATGAAGTTATGAGTAATTTGAACTCTAAAAACAAAATCTTCTCTACCATTGATTTAGGTAGCGGTTTTCATCAGATAAAGTTAGACGATGATTCCCGTAAGTACACAGCTTTCAGCACTCCCAGTGGTACTTACGAGTTCAATAGACTCCCTCAAGGGTTAAAAACTAGTCCAGCCTTTTTCCAACGGCTTATGTGTCACATTCTTGCGGGCCATTTGGGCAAAGATATCCAAATCTACATAGATGACATCATTATAATGTCGCCTGATATCGAATCTCACCTTGAAAGCCTAGGAAAAATCTTTCAAAAACTAAAGGATGCAGGTTTAAAGGTAAAATTAAAAAAGTGTAAATTCTTAAAACGTAGTGTTGAATTTCTCGGTCACGAACTTTCGGCAGATGGCATCAGAACAAAGACCGATATCACTAAAGCTATACATGAATTTCCCCAACCTGAAAATGTGACACAACTCCGTCAATTCCTTGGCCTAGCCGGGTACTACCGTAGTTTCATCTCCAAATATTCGGAAAAAGCCAGTCCCCTTTTCAAACTGTTAAAAAAGGACGCTGAATTTGATTGGAAAGAATCCGAACAAACATCATTTGACGAGTTGAAGCATCATCTGTGTAATCCTCCTTGCCTGTCTTACCCCGACTATACTCAACCTTTTATTATCCACACCGACGCGGCCTATAGCGGTATTGGAGCTTGTTTAATGCAAAAAGACAGCCGCGATAAATTTCAACCATTAGCCTTTGCCAGCAGGACTCTTAAACCTGCCGAGAAAAATTACTGTGTCACTGACATTGAAGGAGCCGGTCTAATCTGGGCTCTACAGACATTCAAAGACAAAATCCTTAACTATGACATTGAAGTGTGGACGGATCACAAGCCTCTAGTTGATCTGTTTGACAACAATAATATGTCTGGTAGACGCGCAAGGTGGAAGTTCATATTACAAAGTTTCAACCCTAGGATACTCTACATTAAAGGTCACAAAAATGTCGTAGCGGATGCTTTCTCTCGTAATCCGGTACTTTGTGCACATTTAAACACGATGACTTTAGCTAATGAAGACATGTCCACAGCTCAGAGAGGTGATCCCAAGTTGTGTGAGATCATTCTTGCTCTAAAGAATAATGAAACTAACCAACACCTAGAAGATTACACTCTAATTGATAACACGCTATTTCGTAATCAACTCATCAAAGGCAAACATCAACTTGAAAGGAACATTCTGCAGTTAGTTGTACCCAACAATAAAGTAGAAGAAATATTCCCTCATCTTTATGGTTCTAAATTTGTCGGTCATCCTGGCAAAGAAAGGGCTATGCTCATTGCTCAAAAACAATTCTACTGGAAGTCCATGAAATCTGACATAGATAATCACATAGACGCTTGCGAGAACTGTGCCAGAATTAACCATAAGCTTACACCCCAAGCTAATATCAAAACTTATCTCGTCCCAGAGAAACCTTTCCAGTTGATTGCCATAGATCTTTTGATTTTTTTTTAGACTAACAGTGGTATGAATTATCTTCTCGTAGCCTCGGATAATTTCTCTAGGTACTCCATTCTCTCTCTCATACCTGATAAGGAAGCCAATACTATCGTTAAAACTCTTGTTAATAACGTGATTTGCAAATACCCCTCACCTAAATTTATTCTTTCAGATAATGGCGGAGAGTTTGTGAACGAGACTATGTCTAAGATGTGTGATGAGTACGGGATAGAGCACATCAGGGTTGCCCCTTACTCACCACAGAGTAACGGCCTAGTTGAGAGAGCTAACCGTAAAATACTCCATGAATTGAAAACAAATTGTCTTGATAGGGATCATGAAATTTGGGACGAATTTATCCCCTTCGTGGAATGCACTATGAATTCTCTGCCTAATATCTCCACAGGTGAATACCCTCATTTCATCGTCTTTGGAGAAGACAAACACCTACCCCACATGCTCAATGAACAAATTAAACCCATATATACTCATCATATAAACACCTTTAAAATAATTCATAAACAAGTCATGAATAAACTAACCTTAACCAAAGAACAAATTATAAAAAAGCAATCACAAATCTAATAAACAACAAAAACTGAAACCAGGAGACATTGTGTTCTCAAGAATTCACGACAGGGCTGATAAACTGGACCCTCTGTTCGAAGGCCCCTATCGTGTGATCAGTATTCGCCACAACATTGCAGTCATTAGACATCTGGAGAAAGGTAAAGAATCCAGGAGTAGCATTAACCACCTCAAATTAGTGCACAGAAACTTAAACTGTGTCCAAGAAAATATGGACAAGGATATCATACCCATCAACCAATCCCCTGATAAAATCCTACAAGCCCCAACCCATGATTATAATCTTAGAACTAGGAGTATAAACAATGTTTTAGTGGATAATTCTTCTATAACTCAACTTCTGCTTCAGAATAATATTAAACCTAATATCTTCTACTCATAATACACCAAGTCTGCCTATATATCTATTTAACTATGTATTTATCTTGTGAATATATTTAGTGTACTCTTGGCCAAATTGTTGTCCATTATTTATATTTGCATAGATATCTCATATTTCATGTTTAGATGTGGCTACTCCCAGCGTTCGCATTATCTAATAGCGTTCGCATTGCTCCTTGTGTTCACTTTACTCCCTGTGTTCACATTACTCCTTGTGTCCGCATTATTCATAGCGTTCACATTTATCTCAATTTTTACTCAAATTTTACTCCCTTAAATCTCCAACTCCAAATATTATTTACACTCCCAAGTTATTTTTTTTTTTGTACTCCTCTATAATATTTACTGTTATTTTTATACTCCTTTTAAACCCCCAGGAAGACCAAGGTCAGAATCCAAACGAGCTAGACTTAGGAACAAGAGAGGACTTATTGATGCAGGAGGTTACCTGTTGTCTTCTCTCTTCGGGACAGCTACTGAAGACCAAGTGAACGCCATCGCTGATAAAATCGGTGAAGTAGAAAATACCCTCAGAAGTCAAGAAAAGTTAGTGGAGATCCAAATAGACACTATTAATGAAATCTCTACTCATGTTAACGACTTACAAACTCTCATGAGTAAAGCGGAATCTACCGTTAATGAACTCTCTGATATTACCTCATTTCTTGAAAACATTCTAGAAATCTCTACCCAACTTGACAACATTTATTTTATCTCTATGAAATTAGAATCAGACTTTAGTAGACTCTTGAAGCCCACGCGAGGAATAGGGCACTTTATTTGTTTTGGGGGGGGATATATTTCTTTTTATGTATGTATATTAATATCGTCAGTGGAACAACTTAGGGTATTATTTCTTTCCACTGTCAGATGTTGACTATATAAGTTTACACCTGCCATGTGTAATATATAGCAGTTGTAATCTTCTCCTTATACTCAACTATATATTTATATTATTTAACATAAACCTTTATTCTAATTTGTTGGTAGCTCACACCCTTGATCTAGGTCTAATGGACAATTTTGATACGGTGTGATGTGTCATCAGACTAGTAATTTTTGTGTTCTATAGTTGATCATGGTGAGATCAATTATTTTACCCCCCGCCGAATGTAGTATGACATTATAAGCCCTGCATATAATATATTGCCATACATATATCTCACTGCTTATATGCCTTTATCCCTGTAACTTCTAAACTCTTAACATTCTTATTAAACATTCTTGATTTATTGAACTCCCTATAACTTTATCTATCTCATTAACTTATAATATATTTGTTGATACTTCCACTTAAATCAACACCCATTTCCTCTGTAAATGTAAACTGTATAACGTATTTATCCGGTCATACGTCATACCAGAATGCTGAGTTGATGCTGTGTTGCTTCAGCATCCTTGAACCCAGGAGATGCCTTCTTACTCAGGCATCTTCAGTTAGACTTCAACAGACCTCAGCCAGAGAGAGTCAGAGCTCTTTACTCCCTCTAGACTCAAACTCACCCTCTATAAGCCAAGCTCCTATATCCCCTAGATATATTAGACCACACAAGTCATATATCACCTTGCTCCTCAGGCTTTTATTACAAGCCTTATCATATATCTGTACTTATATACCTGTACGTTTATACTTATTATCACTTATCCAATAATTAATATGTTGTGTTATTACCTATAATCCCCTATATACTTAACATATTATACCGGTACAGAAGGGGTTAAGGGGAGAGGGTTCAGTTTTTGGCGATTTGTTTTCATTTATTTATTATTTTTCTAGTTTCCTTCCTAGACCTCCCTCAAACTGTAATAAAACAACCCCAGGATCCCCCATCAAGAAATATTTGTAATTTTTTCGGTAGAAGAATGTCCTGGCCAAAGGCCGGTTCCTCCTAAATTACAGGCTCGCTATCGCTCGCCAGGAAAAACATGACACCTAAATGACACGAACAGTCTTATTGACAAAGAAAAAGGGCGCAAAGATCTTAAAATCGCCAAACTAATGGGCCGAACGTCTTATAGTCTGAAAACTAAAGGAACTAAGAATGAGGAAGAAAGATGTCCAGAAAAACGACCCATCTCTCATTAATCTGTGCTGCCTCATCTCCCCTTAATCTGCGCTGACTTGTCAATTCACATTATTAGTGCATCTTTGGGCCACGCACAAGATCAGATGTGTTGTGCTATGGCAGACATAATTAACCCTATCAAGATCCAATACGCATTTCTGGTCTGTTTCCCGGCAATTATTAGATGTTATCCAGATTAGGAAGGATCTATTGAAGTCAGAGAGTTAATTAAGATAGTCTTTACCCTCATAATTCCCACAGATGCGTTTTAAGCTGTATAAAATCATTGAATGATAGCCAGAACAAACTGTCACAATACGTCACAATCTCCAAAAGAGCCGAAGATAACCCTGATAACTGGTGCTTAACCCATAGAATACGATGAGCCTCACGGAAGGATCACTAAAGTGGAGGCGACATGCCTCACGGAAGCAAGACCATAAAAAAAAAAAATCAAAATGCCCCAGGGGCTCTCAAAACAAAGGAATACGTGATTAGGTGATATAAATCCCTTCTAGTACCTCCTAACACTCATTCACATGTGTCCCACCCCTCCTAAGTTATCAGCTAGTTTCCCTCTTATTTCCCTAATTTATCGTTTTTTTTCGGCGCGAATAATTCTCATGCGGTCTTGAGAACACGGGTGAGTCATTTAGAGACCCTATAGCAGTGTGAGATCTCACCTGGAGAAATCAGTTGCAAGCCAGGCGTTGGAGAGGGAGGATGTTGGTGCCTCAGCTGGCTACTCCAGAATACGACCGGTCGGCCAAAATATATGTTTTTCACCCTCCAATTGCTATACCCACTTCTTTTATCATTCTTCAAGGTTCATATGTTCATCATATAAGTAAAATAAATGCACATGGAAAAAAATAATGCTTTATATCGTAAATATAACTAATTCTGTCAGAATCAAAGGCCCCTAGAGCATTTTCGCACAGGAAACTCGAGAAATCAACATGTTGGTTCCCTCTATTTTGTAGGACAAAATTATATTCCGGCGAAATTTGTGCTTCCAGTCACCAGTTTTTATTCATGCTCCTGTGAACTGCCCTTACCCCCTTCATTACCGTTGACGTCCTTTTCCTTGAATTCGGGCAACTATTTGATATATTCAGCTTAGGAAGGACCTTTAGCAATTAAAAGGCTACAGACTCTCATTTATTCCATTTAGCTACCACAGACCCTTCATAAATTGAATAAAATTGTCTCATATTTGCCAGAATATAATGAACATTACATCACCAGTATTGAATGGGATAATTACAATGACAATGACAAAATGACAATTTTTTTTTTTTTTTATCCTCTGTAACACAGAAGCGACTATAGCACGATCGATCGCGCTACTATTTCAACAATTTGAAAAGAGTCAGTCAGGGAGTAGGTGTTGAAATTCACAGCCCACTTACTCGAGCCTTTTTTGAGTTACAGAGATTAGGGATCAACATTTCTGGCCTAATAATAATGAATGGACTATACGATTATTTGACACGTGGCTCTCATCCTGGTTAATATATATTCCACACGATCATTAAAGCCAGAGTGGAGCAGCTCTGGACTCTAGAGCCCGAATTCAGAACAGTGGTTTAACCCTTAAAAAGCGGCTCACCACATAAGTCGAGTTGAAAAAACTGGCAAAAAACGGGTGAAAAAAGGGTGGAAATCGAGTGAAAATGGGTTGGGATAGTAATGATCCATACGTCCGACATCTGTGGCCTCCCGGCCCACACTAACTCCAGTTCCCCCACCGCGCGGGAGGATGACAGTGTAACCAATAGTTCGCTAAAAGTGAGCAAGGTAGCAAAATCAGCTAAACTTCCATCTTCGAGGTAACACTGTCAGTGCTCCACGAGTGCTACGTAGCTGTATGTGGCGTCATTGTGTAGCGATTTCCACCTAGTTTTTGGCGCAATACAGTTCCTTTCATACTGATGGTTGATATAGCAGTCAGAATGGCCTGAAAAGGCCCAAAACGGCCACAGAGGACCCGCTAGACTAGGGTTTAAAGCTCCTCGCTGGTTTAAACCCAAGATTGAAACTCAATCCAGGACTATCGGTATTCAGAATAAAATCCTGAGCCGCTTATCCAGTCAATCCGCAGATTACTCGATCCGAGGTTTAAGCCTGCGGGAGGGTAGGTTTGAAGTTAGATCGAAAAAAACTCAAATTACTTATGATAGCTTACACTAATCCATAAGGAATCCATAATATAAATTAATAAAGACTGGCACTGACTATTTGCAGTCATTCTAAGCAAGGATTTATATAAATAATGGATGACAAGTGTAAGAATGCCACTCAGGCAGTCAATCCGAGGTTAAAACCAGTGGGAGGCTTGACAGACGATCGATAGAAGGCTTCCTACTCGCCACTAAAATCTCTTATTATTACTTCCAACTAACACAAACTGTCATTAAACCGATTCTATTATATTGTAAAAAACGGCGACAGTGTTTACATTACGTTGGAAATTGACTAAGCATACGACCAAATAAATAATAAGTGCCAAGGGAACGAATCATCGCCGTAGCGATGTGGTTAGGCCTATTCGATAATAGTTGTGTCTTGATAACCTGAGATGCCTCTAGGCTATGTTGAATACAATTAATTTTAAAATTAAATGTCCACGAACAAATATTATATATGATAGTATTTTATTAGTTTATCATAGAACCAATAGTATTAGTTCATTACATGTTGCACAGCAGATATACTTATTCACTGTATCCATGCAGTTATTAATCCTTTGTACGAATTTCATAAAACATAAAAATATTCGCCAAAAATTAGGTTTTCGTCTGATGCGCGTCATATTTGGCATAGATATTCAGTTTTAAGTCTAGTTCAATGGGTACAATTGGCAACCGCCTCAGTTAACGGTTTACTCACGGCTGGCTGGGAAGAGAGCAGAGTACAGCTCAGTCTGTTTTTCGATACTTTCACGTTTATTCGTGTATCTCAGTAACTATTTGGTTTATAGTAATTCTGAAGTAACCAGTGGAATTCTCATTAAATTCTGCTTCCATATATGTATGCAAATCAAAAATATTGTGGGCAAACTTTTGAGCTAGCGCGAGTTGGAGATAAGGTATTTCGATTGTTTGTTTACATTTCTTATTTCGGAGTGCCCCAATGTGGTTGTTTTGTATTTATTCTATGTTTTTATTTGCTTATCTTTAAGTTCAATCAATAACGAAGCCGATGGTACTTCATTTATCCAAATACAAGGATTTGTTGGTGGATAAAAACGTCACAGAATCAAATTATCGCCGGGCACAAAACTGGCTCTCAGTGAGCTGAGATATACTTAAGGAGAGGGAAAAAAACTTGATTGGAAACTATAGGTGCGCCAAAGGGTTAATAGCCTATGGTTGCCATGCAATTGGTTTGGATAACTGGAGCAGTTGATATCCGTAGCCTACTGTAGAAATCAAGGAAAATGTATTTGTTGATAATTTATTACAAAACAAAAATAACAGGTTGCAGTTTATCGCAGTACTAATGGAGTTTGGCAAAGCTCGATTGTTTGTATTTTTCCTCTGAATAGGCTACCTGCCAATATCCAACAGTAGGCCTATCTTTCATGACATACACATACTGTCCAGTCATATATACTTGTAAATTAAATATTATGTCCGATGTATGACATTATCTATATGCTCCGATACATTTTTAAATTTTCGAAACTCTCAGAAGCTTGAAGTAACTGAAATAAATAGGAGGACAGTTGCGACATATCAGGAGTAGGCTACTCTTACAATATAGGCTAACCGGTACCGGATCATCTCTAATTCTATGTACAGTCTGGGACTAAAATCGTGGTATGGTTCTTTAGCCATCCATTAGTGCCCTCTAACGACGGTATTCGAAGCAATCCGATAGGGATTTATACTTATATATTACCTATAAAGTAAAATGACAAACATCACTTCTAACTCTGAAATGTGTGCCTTTCATGGATACCCAGTGCATTTTTGCTTCCTAATAGCATTTATATTCCATACATTCAAACAATGCAGTAGTGTGTGTATGTATGTGTGTGTTCTAGTTGGCATGCTATTAATCCGCCAAGAAACATAAAGTTTCTCGCTTACTTTTGGCGCTACCAGGACGTGTCGAAAAGAGACATCTTTGGAGAGCCAAACACAATCATATATCAGTATATACAGTAGCTTATGCATGCGAATTATCAAACCAATAATTGGTGTTTATAGTATAGGTCGTTAAATGACGGTATTGCTAGCGCCAATAATATGTATATAAAATAGAGATTAGGATACTAACAATGCAACACAAATACTGTAACTGAATATGGTATGGTTCATATGAATGACAACGTGGTGTAACATAACATTAATTAAAACCAAATATATGATATTAATATTATGTCGAGGAACAATAGAAGGAAACAATTAAAGGAATACCTATAAGGATATTAATATACAGTATACTGTATTAAAGCAATATTGCAATATATTTAATTCCATCATTCCATACAGTAAATTGTGTTGGAGATCCCTCCGCCCAACCTTGGCCTATATCACACCACCCTTAAAATGATCCCGACGACTTTTGTATTATTACCACTAAAAACGTTAATATGTTTCACTATTTCATACCTCCTTCAACAGAGTTTGATCGTAGTATAATACATAACATTAATATGTTATTCCCATACCGTCTATATCTCATATATTTATGGATGAGAATGAAAGTTTATGAAACGCTCCGAAGCAAGGAGAACAAAAACTGAAGCTCTTTTAGTACTTTAGGGCGTATAGAGATAACGTAAACATCCAATGATTCATTGGTAAAACTAGGTCTTATTAACTTAAAACCTTTTCTTCCAATGATACTTTCTAATTATGTATAATAACAGATAATAGCTAAAGTAAGGCATGAAATTAATTTAGGGTTTACCGAAAAGTTTAAAACAGCTTACCAGACTGTAATACAGTAGTTAAGCTATTTGTATGCGTAGAATATAAAAACTAGCTGTGTCAATTGTTTATAGTATACAGCATACCTCTAATTGTTTGGAAGTTTAATAGTCATCGGACCTCGTCAGTATTTGATAATATTGAATAACTGTTCATAATAACTATTGTATACAAGGTTTTATAATATAAGCCATCTCCTTCACATTAAATCCAGTGCCCTCGAGAACTCCGTGACACAATTATTTGTGTTAGGTGTTCTATAAGTTATGTCCTTGCTTAACAGGTCAATCATCCTTTATATACCAGATAATTCATTTTAATGTATGAGGCTGTATATTCTACCATGTTATGATTATTGGCTTACAAAATAAAACTTGTATTTATAAAATACTTTTTTTTAACTTTCCGCTTATATAAAATCGATAATATTTTTATACTATACAGGGCAACTTACCCAGTTCATTACCCATTACAAAATGTGTCCCTATATGTTTATCCTGTTGTAGTATGCTGCCTAATAATACACATCGTGTTACACGAGAGGAATCTTCTTAAAATAAAGATGTACAGACTACATTTTGTTTTCTTTCACTCTCTGGGAAATATAAGCTTCCTATATTGACCAGTCAAACCAAACAATCTATGTTCAATGAATTTCACGCCAACACCAAATACCTCAAATGAAATTAGTAGAGCCTCTCTCCCACTATCCCCCCTCCCTTCACCTCCCACTACCCCCTCCCTCCCTCCACCTGCCACTACCCCCTCCTTCCCTCCACCTACCACTACTCCTCCCTCCCTCCACCTACCACTACCCCCTCCTTCCCTTCACCTACCATTACTCCTCCCTCCCTCCACCTCCCACTACCCCCTCCCTCCCTCCACCTACCACTACCCCTCCTTCCCTCTACCTACCACTACTCCTCCCTCCCTCCACCTCCCACTATGTCCTTGTAAATAATATAACATCGTTTTCTCCCTTATGGGTATGATTCACAGAAGACGCGTGTATTGACCCCTTGAACTTAACTTGTAGAGTGTATATCGTGATAAAATTGTATATTACATGCGTGTTTAATCCGCTGAGTACCAGCTAAATATTTATAAATGTACCACCCAGGACCGGCTGATTCTGATTTTTTTTTTATTCCAGAAACAATAGCGAATGGGTTAGGAATGAAGGGAAAATCACGAAAAACCGATCAAAAAGCTCAAAAAATGGTCCTACGGAGCCCCCGAAAACGGATTTTACAAGAGTATAAAATTGAAGGCAATTTCCCCCAAAAAACATGTTTTTGCGCGCTGACGCGCACACGGTTGGACTTTGAGAGTTTTCAACCATCGGCATGGGTGCGTGGGATACTTACACAGTTCCCATACAAATCTGAGCCCTCTAGGTGCCATAGGACCGGAGTAATTGGGACCGGACCAGCCAGGATGCAACATATGAGTCGCTGGGGTTTAGCGTTACATACATTGTGGACGCAAACGCTGCGTCGCTGGGGCTCAGTGGGTTAAGTAAAGTAAATTAAACTTACACAGTATACTAGTCTTAATGACATTGCTTACTATACATTAAAATGGATTAAAGATTAATTTGAATATAATATTTTGTTATTGATTGGATATCATTAACACATTCAAAACGGGTATTATTTTTTGGGTTTGTTATTTGTTATATTTACGCGATTTTATTAAGCTTGGCACGGAATTGTAACAATCAAGATTTTTCATTCGATAATTTGTAACCTTTTCATTAGTAGAGCTATTTGTTAAGCTGAACAATATCTTCTAATAGCAACCAGAAACATACAAAGACACTTTCTGTACTGAAAATATAAAACAACATGTATGAGCGTAGTTGTGGTCGAGTCTCAGGCGAAACAAGGGGCAGTCCCTTACCTTAGAAAGAACATTGCCAGGGAACTATTGTAGTTTTAGTGAAGTGTAGATTGTTTATTGGTCATGGACGTCCAATCTGCTTGCCACCATTAACGGAGGAGTTGGGTAACGTTTGAAAAATAATCAGAGAGGAATAGGTCACGGCATGATCAAGTTGAGTAGATTTTTTATGCAAACAGTCATAGTATTGCTATTATTCACTAAGTATAACATATGTCTAAACATTTGTGTAAACTAACTGTATAGGCTATATATATTTTTTTTTTCAAAAAAAAAAAAAAAAAAATAGAAGGTCCCACCCCTTTCCCATTCTTAAGTAAGCCATTTTAGATTTACAGAAGAGTGACCATTACTTGCATTACTGCATGTCCACAAACATTTCAGTAATGTAAGCATGTTTCTTTCTATTTATTTTTTTATTTTTTTTTTTATTATGGTGACAGTTACAAAGTGGTGTACAATCTATCTTATTCTAGTTACATTATAGTTTATCTTATTGTACCAGTACCTCCCTACAATGAACCTAGTTGTTCCCCAATTCGTCCCTCCACCACGACCATTTCAAAGTCCAAGTCTCTCACTCTTGTCCTCTGTAGCGGGGAGGACCTTGTACCCCTGAGACATAGGAGTGCAGACCTGAGAAGAGAGAAAGAGAGCCGGCATCTCATCCAAGTTATGACTTGGCTTCTATGCTGGCGCTTTTTCTCCGATATTTGTTCAGCTAATCTGGCATAGAAGACACTTGCAGAAGGTCCCATTCCTCCCGACGATGAAGACCAGAGGAGTAAAGCTTCCTTGATCCCTGTTCAAAATTCTTTCTTCATAAGCGCGTTTTTTCTCACTTTCGTTTCTCAAGTATGCCGCCTTGTGTCCTCGCTCACGATATGTTTGTGCTCTTGGGTTGAAGATTCTGATGTCGAAAAAAGCCCGTTGTCCCCTCGTCCAAAAACCTCGAGCACTTACGTCCACTCTTGCTTCATTTGAAGTATTTGCAGTATTGTGGGCCAAGCGCTGTCCGTCCATAGGCAGAAGTTCCGGTTCGATTCTGACATCATGGCACACCTCGTCCAGCATTTGTGCAGTGATGTCTCGTACTTCATCATGCCGGATACAGATGAATCCTCCTTTCTTACAGGTCATACAGTGGTCTGAGTTGTTTATTTCACCGCATGCACATTTCAGCGGCAGGTTCGAAACTGGCCACCCATACCTCAAGCCTACGGCATCATTGAATTCTTGTTTATTTAAGCTGAAGCCTTTTTCCTTTATTGGTAATGATGTGAGCCAATTTGAAGCCCCCGTGTCTTGTGCCATCTCAACTCTCATTTTCAGTTCTTCACTACATACAGTCTTAATTTGTTCTAGGCTATATTTCTGTCTCTCTTCTCTGTTCTTTGTAATTTCCTGTCTTGCATTTTGTTGTTCCTCTTCGTCCACCTCATCGTTTTCATTTTGCTCCCGTATTTTTTCTGTCATAGACGTAGTAAGTTTAAGGGAATTTTGGTACTCATGAGGTGCCGCTTCCACTGGATTTATGATCCCCATACCTCCGAACCTTGGCGAAAGAGCTAATAGATCTCTTAGCTCTTGTGTGACGCCTTCCATCTCTGTTAAAGCAGGTATGAATGCTCCTCTGAATGCTTCTTCCAGCGGTTGGAGCATCTGTCCAATGTCAGGCACTGTTCTCATAAGAAAGGTCATTTTTTTTTTTTTTTTTTTTTTCTATATTTCAACTTACTTCCTCTCGGGCATAGGCTGAGAGCCTTAACATTCACCGCTTTACAATGAACAGTGAAGCCCGTGAGGTCTTGTTCCAGTCTAGGGAGTGAGACATGTGAAGCACGTAGAGTACAACGAGCACCTGCCATCTTGCCTTCACATGAGGCACGGTGCTCACTCATGGCCCGAAACGACCCAATCTCTGAAGCCACCTCGTTCCCGTGCTTCACTGTCTCACCCCCTACACTCGGACTCTCACACTTACACACACACAACACCACCTGTTGAACAGATAACTCATCAGGCATTGCACCCCTATAGCATATTTTGAATATGGGAATATTCATACAGTGCTATTTAATCAGGGAACAATGAGGGTATTTTATTGACGTTTCGGTGGGCTTGTGGTAATGCACTGATACTAGGTACAGCACAAATTCCATCCCAATAATATCTTCCCATTGATACATCAGGATTTGAACCCGGGACCTTTGGATTACCAGGCCAGTGGCAAGACCACTCCACCACACCTCCACATCTGTGCTTAACACCATATGTGAAGGCAGTATATGCAGCATGTGGTTCAGATTTCGCAATGTCTGCCAGGGTTTTCACTTCCTTTACCCACTCCGCTACCTTTTTTCGCACATAGTCTCTCTTGCATTCTTCTGTGCCTATTACTGCTCCCAAATGCGTTGACCCTCCTTTGTAATCTTCACTACTGTCCCATCAAAAGTCTGCACCGCTTCTTCATACTTGTCTGCTTTCATTATTAGTAAAGATTTACTAGCATTCGGATGGTACCCAATGACTTCGCCAACCGATTGTACTCTCCGCCACCATTCTTTGAGATCCCCTATTCTTCCTGCACCTGTGAGGTCATCTGCATATGCCACTTGTTTCACTCGGGTTGCCTCATGTTTTATTTTCTGCTGCAGAATAGATAGTGCCAGTGCGTACATTGCCATTGCCACTGGATCTCCTTGCGTTGTTCCTTCATTTGATTTGAGAATTTTCATTTCTTTCTTCTTTGTGCTTCCAACTATATACAGGTTAGCTGGCTCCTTATAAGTGTTTTCTATGTACTTTGCGATGCTCGGGCATTTGATCTTGATGTTGTGAATAGCTGCCTCCCTATTAATGGTGTTAAAGGCATTTGTTGCATCCACTAATCATTAACACCTAAAGAGCGGCCTAGGCGGTATATAATATGTAGCCACCAGCGGAGTGTTTTTACCCAAAATAGGGCTGTTTACGTGATCATTTTCATGCCTAAATAAGACCCAGAGCGTAAAACAAGTATGTATCCCTGAAAGGGCATAAACAGAGCTTTCTAATGACACCACAACGATCCTTGTATGACCGCTAGTTTTCATGCAACAACCGCGCAACACGAGTGCAAAAACCATGTAATTCGGTACTTTCCCCATACATTTCACTATGTAGCGAGTGTGAGAGGGTGGAGGAGGGTGGGATTCATGTCAGTAGGCCCGCCGCGGTGGTCTGGAGCAGTCATACGCTCGCTACTCTCCTGCCACCACTTGTCTCTCTCTCTCAGCAACATTACGTGCTGAAATTGCCACACGACTTATGGTGTGAGCCGCCACATAGTCCAAACTTATGTAACTCGACTTAAGTTGCGGGCCGCCAGTTAAGGGTTAATATCCGGAACGGTGTCTTAATACAGTATTCTAATTTATTTTGATTGTATTCCTATGCTAGAATAAAACTCGCCTCACTCGATTTAACATTAAATATAGTTGTAGAGCATACTAATATTCCTTACATTCTGATAATGAAGTAGTGTGTGTGTTCTAGTTGGCATGGTGGTAATCCACCAAAAAAAAAAAAAAAAAAAAAATCTCGCTTACTTTTGGCCCTACCTGGACGTGTCGAACAGAACCATCTTTGGAGAGCCAAACACATCATATATCGGATTGCTTCGAAAACCGCCGTTAGAGGGCACTAATGGATGGCTAAAGATCCATACCACGACTTTAGTCCCAGACTGAGTGTACAGTCGGTCACCTTTCCGACTGGGCCACCTAATGGTAATTTCGCTGGGTCTTTCGCTTTGATATTATTGTGTAGGGAAGTTTGGAAGTGTGTAGGGTGGGGGAGGGGGTTACGTGAATTATTTCACCAGTGTTATGGTTACCGTTTTATCTCTTGATATTAATTAAGATGTAAATCGTTTTTGCTAGTGAAATCTGCCTTTAAGAAATATTTGTTTATGTGTAATTATTGTTTGCAAACCAATTTGTAGGGATTGCTAGATTCACTATCTATTTTGTAAGATCTCTTTCTCACTCATTCACTCACACTATCTATTTATCTATCTATCTATCTATCTATCTATATCTATCCACATTATAGATTAGTCTTTTCCTTAGCTGATGTTCATTTGCTCTTCTTTGGGTTAATGTTGGTCTCCTAATTTTGGTTGAGGTCCCGGGCTGGCCCGTATTGTCGATTTGCGGCATTTGTTTTGGGGCTCCTCATACCTCTCTGTCTCATGCCTTTTTTTCAAATACAGCATTATGTGTATCATTGTGTTGTTACTTAAAATAAAATAATGTTTCTATGTATTGCATATCCATATCCATCTAGTGGTCATTAGTGAAATGCCCATACCAAAATAACAGCTTTCATAACTGGTCGCTTACACCAAATAATCCTACACTGTTAGAGAAAAATAATGAGGTCATTCAGCAATAAAAGCAGTGTAATATATATATATATTGATATAATTATGATATTTGCCAGATGTGTATTTTGTGTTTGAGAAGGATGTTTGGAGAAGAAAAACTATATATATATATGACTAAAATACAGTATACAAATATGAGACTTTAGAACTGGTAAACCCACTTAAATAGAAACAAATAAATGATTTGCTCGGATATAAGTGCTACAAACCTCAAAGTCGTTATAACTTATAAGACAAATAGGTCCTACTAAAATGTCATTGGAAATCCCTATATACTTTCAAAGTAGTTCCAGAGAAGTTTTAGTGGTTTGCACTTCCCAATGTTGATATGTATGATAAAGGTGTTTGTTATTAGCATATACATTTGGATATCAATGCAAATATAATTAACCCGTTCAGAGAGAGAGCGAGAGGGAAAGGGAGAGAGGAACTAAATGGACGAATACATCGAAGAGACTTATAATAGAAAGCTTGACTCTAATATCTGTGGATAGAGTATTTACTAATCTTATAAATTCAAAAATAAACACTGCAATTTCTCTGAACCAGGACCTTTCTAGAATTAGTGGATGGGGACAAAAGAATCTAGTTTCCTTTAATGCACAGAAAACCAAATACATTCAATTTTCTAACCGACAGAATCTCACTGACTCCCATATATTTGTTAATGATGTAAATATTCCCACTTCCCCTAGTATTGACATTCTCGGTGTAACATTAACTACTAACTTGAGCTGGACACATTATGTTAGAAACATTACTAAGAATGCCTCTAAAAAACTGGGACTCCTGTACAGAGTTCGAGAATTCTTCACTGACGAGCAGTTGGCCGTGATATATAAAAGTCATGTGCGTTCTCAGATGGATTACTGTTCACCTCTGTGGGGTGGAAGTGGAGTGGTTGCATTGAGGCAGTTGGACAAAATTCAAAATAAAGCTATTAGATTAATCAATAACCCTGCAATCACACAGGACCTTCCTACATTATCCATACGAAGAAACGTTGCATCCCTTGCATTATTCTACAGATATTTTCACAGCAATTGTTCCGAGGAACTTGCTTCAATTGTGCCGCCTCTCCACATCTTTCCCCGTAGAACTAGGGCAGCTGAGAGCGCCCATGAATTTACACTTTCTCCTCCACAATGCAGAACTTCTGCTTATCAGGATTCATTTATCCCCAGAGCTACTACTCTTTGGAATTCACTTCCCTCGAATTGCTTTCCACAAACTTACAATCTACAAATGTTTAAATCCAGTTGTTACAAACATTTTATGAATGGAGGATGCCTTTAGGCACATGGACCTTTTTGTTTTATCTGTGTTTTTCCTTCCTCCGTTCATTGTCTCTTAAAAAAAAAAAAAAATCAAAAGAATAAGTACTCGGTAATGTTTACTCTATATACTGTATGCATCTAAACATATGACAAAAATTACCCATAGAGCCACTTCACCTATGTAATACAAATTCCCATTACAAGCAACCCAATTCCTCCATATGACAATCAAAGGTTTGATGTTCTCCACTTCCCTTTACCTAATAAATTGTTTCTCTGTGTATGAAAGAGACAAGAGGCAAAACTACTTATAAACATTTTGACCTATTGTCCCCCTTCCCCCGGTCAGAACAGAATGATTAGTACAGAACCATATTCAAGGTGCACTGGAATGTAACTGCAGGACACGCAAAGCTTGAAACAAAGTCATAGGGTGAGGGATAGACACATTTACGGAGTGAATTCCATATTTTACTTATTGAGCTGAAAAATTATGGGGACATTTAAGTTAACTGTTGGCTTTGAATGGTGAGCAGAGTGGTGGGAATGAGTTACGAAGCGGGAGGCCCTCTGTCTCTGCAGAGTGAGAGGTATACGCTGGGACAGCTGTGAAGAACACTGATTATAATAATGGCATAACAGTAATATACATGCAGTTATCACAATGTGGAGATATTGTAGACAATATGGTGGAGAAGAGTAGAGATTACATGCCTTTGACTGCACCCTTTCAGACGCATTTTTCATATGCGAACAATACCTGATACGCTTACAACAGTGTCCCTGTACGGAGAAAGAGGCTGTACGGGGATAAGGGGGTAACAGACGATTGAGCAAACCTATCCTCTGGGAAACGTTTTAATCAAGAATGCTAATATGATCTTTCAAAGACACACACACACACACACACTTCTGTTTCGATAAACACTAATGTTTCACTGCATGCACGCGCATATCAGTATATGTTATGGCTCTAGCCATCTCTCTCTCTGTCTCTCTCTCTGTAGGAATAGTGGTTCGGCAGGAGAGTCACAGGGACCGCACTTTCTACCAATTATTATCTTTCACAACTAACTCAGCGTGTTACAGGTTGCCAGGGTAGCTCATGAAAAAGATATATCCATTGATATTTTAACAACCAATCATGTTATGACTTATACCTATTGGCTTCTGGAAGAGAAAAACATGCGTAGGAACTATTTAAGATATACTGAAATTTAGCAACCACGCTAGGCCTGAAGAGACCATAATTATATCACAATTCCACGTGGCAGCTGTATGTGTGTGTGTGTGTGGGGGGGGGGGGGGGTTAATTGCCGATATAACTATGTTAACGTTAAATATCTCAAGATTAAATCTATGCAAGGGTAACTATACAGTATATGTGCAGTAAAATGTATAAGTTAGATAAGAGACTGTCACCCTATATAATCATTAATAACTATATGCGTAACCATAAACCGAGTGCAATGTGAGGAATACTGGAGAATTCGCCCCTAAACGAGTTCGCCCCGCTTTGAGAAGTAGCCCCGCCGCGAGTTCGCCCCGTTAATGTCCCCCCTCCACCCTAAAGGGGTACTGAATAATTCCCCCTCTATTCATCTATCTAACCTAACCAAACCAAACCAAACCTAACCTAACCTAACCTAACCTTACCCTAACCTAACCTAAAATAACCTAACCCTAACCTAACCTAACAAATGAGTACAAATGAGTAATGTCCTCAATTCCTTCTTTTCATCAGTTTTTACTACAGAAGACCTCAGGGGTTGGGGGAGGGATGGAAATAAGTGGTAAGCTCCAGGAGTGGTGGTGGTGGTGGTGGTGGTGGGGGAGGGGGGGGATGTAAACGGGGCGAACTCGTTGTCCAAGAGCGGGGCGACTTGGTTTCGGGGCGAATTCTCCTGTAACCACTGTGAGTGATGGCAGATAATATCTGTAGGACGGTGACTCCTAGGACCATTAGTTTGTAAAACGCTGTTGGGTATTGTTAATGTGTCCATTATGTGGGATGCTGGATCACTATACTCTGTTTCAGCGACGCTGAGGTGAGATGTCAATAAGTCTAGCTGATTCGCTCATGTGATAGAGTTCAATGTCTCGTCCTTTAGTAATTATTAATTCTTAAAGATTTAAATAATCACGGTCGCACAAGTCAATCAGCTGAAACTATTGACATCTACCTGGTCGCTGAAACAGTATAGTCATTAGTATATAACAGACAGCACCTGGTCATGCTAATGCTACCACAGAAAGTGTAACAGGCAGTCAGACAGTCAATAGCCAACCCTTCATTCCCGTTAAATAGATGGGGAGGATTAGCAAGGGACATTAGAAAGGGAACAATGATGACCGGGAGAAAATGAATACAATAAACACCTTCCAAAGCAAGTATCTTAACATTCGGAACAACATTCACCAGGCCTCAATATCATTGACTTCACCTCAGATGATATACACTTCCACAACAAAGTCTCTTCACAACATCGGGGATGATGACCTTCCAGGTTTGTCAATTAAAAGGTTACAAATACCATCACATGTTCTTCCTAACAAACCTCCTCCATTCATTCCTGTAACAACAATCGCATATAATATCTGTGTTAATAGTTCATACATTGACCATGAACCTCCCGACCATGGTTCACCCTTATTGTTTTGGCTGCAATCATACATTTTATTGAGACTAGTGCTTGATAATTTCATTCAGCACTGGAGCCACGGCGATCGAGTGGCAAGCACGCTCACGTGTGAATCTGCTTGACCTGGGTTCGATCCCAGCCAAGGCTGACATATTTAGTGGGTGTGAAACTCAGGTGTCTGAAACAACTGCCATCAGCCCCTTCTCTGTATCCTCCTACTTTCTCTATCCTAGTTTCAAAGCCAAAGGCAGATGTTGTGCATACGTGCACAACAAACTCACTTGCTCTCGTATTTCCGATTTTGGCTCCTCTGAATTCTCCACTTTTTGGCTCAAACTTTCCTGTCATTCTCATATTAAATATTTATGTGATATCTGTCTTTCCCCTAACTCTACCGACTTTCCCAAATTGTTTGATTATCTAAATTCTAAAGTGGAACACATTCTAGCCATTTCTCCTTTCTCTGAATCTCCATTTTAGGAGATTTCAACGTTCATCACCACCAATGGCTCTCCTCTAATTCTACTGACCAACTTGGTGAACAAGCCTACGTCTTTTCTATCCTAAATGACCTAGAGCAGTTGGTTCAGCAACCTATTCGAATCCCGGATCACCTCGGAGATTGGCCAAACATTCTTGACTTGTTTCTAACTTCTAACCCTTCTTCTTATAATGTCGATCTTTTCTCTCCTTTGGGCTCCTCCGACCATAAACTTATCTCTGTCATCTGTCCTATTTCTCCAGTACGGCCACCTGATCCTCTTAGCAGGCGGCGCTTGTGGTATTTTGTCGCTGACGACTGGGAGGCTCTCTGGCAGAACTTCTTTGATTTCCCATGGAATGAATATTGCTTCTGTGGCCGAGGACCCGAGGAGAGTACTGAACGCATTACCGAGGTAATCCTATCGGGGATGGAGGCATACATTCCATTTTCTTTCTCTCTGACTAATGCAAAAATTCTTGGTTTACTCATGATTTTTCTACTGCTGTCTGGACTAAGGAGGAAGCATTTAAACGGTACCGACGCCTTAAACCTAAAGAATCTCATTCTTCCTATGTTTCTGCCCGGAATCAAGCCAAATCTGTTCTTCGACTTGCCAAACACTCTTTCATCAATAATAAATGCACTGAACTATCCAATTCTAGCTCTTCCCAAGCTTTCTAGCATCTAGCCTAAAACCTGTCCGACAATTTTTCTTCCTCGTTTTTCCCTCCCCTTTTCCACTCTGATGGCACAACCATCACTTCTTCCTCTGACAAAGCTGAACTATTCGCTCAAACTTTCGCTAAAAACTCCACCTTGGATAATTCCGGTGCTATTCATCCCTCTCCACCCACCTCTCTCCTACTTATACCTAATATCCTAATCACTTCTAAAGATGTAGTTTCTATCCTCTCTGGGCTTAGTACATAGAAGGCGTATGGTCCGAATGGTGTTCCTCCTATTGTACTCAAAAACTGTTCTTCCGTGCTGACTCCCTGCCTAGGCAAACTCTTTTGTCTCTGTCTCTTCTCTAACGTCTTTCCTTCTTGCTGGAAGTTCGCTCTCATTCAACCTGTCCCAAAGAAGGGTGACCATTCTCAACCCTCCAACTATCGTCCAATTGCTCTCATCTCTTGTGTCTCTAAAGTTTTTGAAACTATTCTTACTTCCAAATTTCTTAAGCATCTATCTTCTCATAATATACTCTCAGATCGCCAGTATGGCTTCCTTAACCCTTAACCATCGGCGCGCAACATATGTCGAGTGAAATAAATTTGGACTATGTGGTGGTGCACGACAGCTGTTGAGCGCCATTTTCAGCACGTAATGTTGCTGAGAGAGAGAGCTGAGCGGTGGGACGAGCGTAGTAACCTTATGACCGCTCCCCACGACACCCGTGGACATACTGAACTGTATTCTACTTTCCTCCCCCCTTTCTCACTCGCTACACAGGGAATTATGAAGGAAATTACCTTATTTCAGTGTTTTTGCACTCGTGTTGCACGATCGTTGCAAGAGAACCAGTGGTCGTACAAGGATGGTTCGGGTGTCATTGGAAAGCTCTGTTTATGCCCTTTCAGGGATAGATACTTGTTTTATGCTCTGGGTCTTATTTAGGCATAACAATGAGCACGGAAACAACCCTATTTAGGGTAAACAAAAAACGCTGTGCGGTACGGTCAAATAGACGGCCTAGCCCGCCAATAAGGTGTTAAGGGTCTCTCTATTGGAGATCTTCTTTCATATCTTACTAACTCCTGGTCATCCTCTTTTTGGGACTTCGGTGAGACCTTTTCTATTGCGCTAGACATATCGAAGGCCTTCAATGTAAGAGGTATAGAGTTATAAGAGTTTCTACCGTATTTCGTCATTATTATGTAATTCACTTCCAGTCTCTCGTATATTGTATATTTTTCGTATATTTCTATGTAATATTCCCTAATATCAATATGTCCTTTTCCTTTATCCGTATAACGTTTATCCTTAGAACGTGGCGACCACCTAAATTACATAATTGTGTTAATAGTTCTACTCAGTCTTTCTTAACTCCTTTCGTACCGGCGACGTCTTTTTATGTTCTTCTAGCTACTATTAGACGATAGTTTCAGCTTAAAAAGGGCCTCTAGCAATTAAGCGGCTTTGAACTATCTCAATTAACCCTTTATTCTACCACAGATCCTTCTTAAGCTGCACAAAATCATCTAAATATAGCTAGAATAAAATGAAAAAGACGTCGCGGTACAGAAGGGGTTAAACATATCCTACGATTACCTTATCTCAGAGAACCTAATCTGTTTACAATAGGAGTACTCGGCTAAATTATACGAGGTTAAGGGGAGATGGGGCTTTTTTCTGTTCCCCTTTCTTTCTCAAGTTTAGCCCCATTAGTTTTCTGTTCGTGTCATTTAGGTGTCGATTTTTTCTGGCGAGTGATAGCGATATATTAGTGTAAGTCTGTATGAATGAATGGGTCTTCGTTCTGTAAAGAGGGATGTGAGTGGTCATTTTGAGTTTGGTAGATGTAATAATAGTTTGTAGTACAACCTTTAATACAATTAAATGATTGTATGAATCGTTACCATAATCATTAAATCTATTGTATATGCCAATACAAAATAGTTAAAAGTATATAACTTCAGAAGAATATTTAAATATTTAGAATTACATGTTATAAGAACATAAGAACATAAGAAAATGGGAGTCTGCAGAAAGCCGATTGGCCTAAGCAAGGCAGATCCCTGTCCCACACAACCCCAACTCAATTACAAAGCCCAATTATAGGCTCAACACTCTAATACCCTGAGGATCATCTTACCAAAACGGTTAGAGATTAACGCAGGATTATGGGGGTATGCAGAGTGCTGATTGGCCCAACCCGGCTGATCCCCCTTCACACCCAACCCTTCTCGTCCATATGCTTATCCAATTTTATAAATTAAATGCTAAATCCAATTTAGGTAAAGCTAACCGTCTTGCAGATATTTTCTCCACCAACTCAACCTTAGATGAAATAAATCAAGATGTCCCTGTACTTAATTTTAATTCACCTGAAATTCCCTCACTTAAGATCCACACCAGACATGTCAAAACTATTTTGCAGAATCTCTCCGTAGATAAGGCTCCTGGTCCAGATGAAATTCCTCCAATAGTACTTAAGAATTGCTCCTTGGTGCTCGCTCCTGTATTGGCAAAATTTTTCCGTCTGTGTACTCATACCTCATGCTTCCCAGTACCCTGGAAAGAAGCAAACATCCATCCAGTTCCTAAAAAAGGTGCCTCTTCAGATCCATCAAACTACAGACCAATAGCTATAACTTCCACTCTTGGCAAAGTTTTTGAAATTATATTAAATAATCACATAATTAAGCATCTGGAGAATAATAAATTAATCAGTGATAGGCAATATGGTTTTAGACGATGTCGATCAACTGCAGACATTCTTTGCCTTCTTACGCATCAAATCAACCAAGCTACAGACCAACATGGTGAAACACATACAATAGCACTGGATATATCAAAGGCATTTGATAGAGTCTGGCATCAATCCTTATTGTCGAAGATGTCACACTACGGCCTTGCATCATTAGTTCCACTAATTTCTTCTTATCTTCATAACAGAAAAATACGTGTAATGGTAGATGGCCTTTATTCTCAATTTCACTCAATAAATGCTGGTGTTCCCCAGGGATCAGTTTTGGCCCCAACTCTGTTCCTCATTCATATCAATGATCTCATATCTACCACTCATAATCCAATACATTCCTACGCAGATGACTCAACACTCCACAGTTCCTTCACATTTACCAATTCTTTCACCCAACCCGATCTTATAAATTCAAAAATAAACACTGCAATTTCTCTGAACCAGGACCTTTCTAGAATTAATGAATGGGGACAAGAGAATCTAGTTTCCTTTAATGCACAGAAAACCAAGTACATTCAATTTTCTAACCGACAGAATCTCACTGACTCCCATATATTTTTTAATGATGTAAATATTCCCACTTCCCCTAGTATTGACATTCTCGGTGTAACATTAACTACTAACTTGAGCTGGACACATTATGTTAGAAGCATTGCTAAGAATGCCTCTAAAAAACTGGGACTCCTGTACAGAGTTCGAGAATTCTTCACTGACGAGCGGTTGGCCGTAATATATAAAAGTCATGTGCGCTCTCAGATGGATTACTGTTCACCTCTGTGGGGTGGAAGTGGAGTGGTTGCATTGAGGCAGTTGGACAAAATTCAAAATAAAGCTATTAGATTAATCAATAACCCTGCAATCACACAGGACCTTCCTACATTAGCCATACGAAGAAACGTTGCATCCCTTGCATTATTCTACAGATATTTTCACAGCAATTGTTCCGAGGAACTTGCTTCAATTGTGCCGCCTCTCCACATCTTTCCCCGTAGAACTAGGGCAGCTGAGAGCGCCCATGAATTTACACTTTCTCCTCCACAATGCAGAACTTCTGCTTATCAGAATTCATTTATCCCCAGAGCTACTACTCTTTGGAATTCACTTCCCTCGAATTGCTTTCCACAAACTTACAATCAACAAATGTTTAAATCCAGTTGTTACAAACATTTTATGAATGGAGGATGCCTTTAGGCACATGGACCTTTTTGTTTTATCTGTGTTTTTCCTTCCTCCGTTCATTGTCTCTTAAAAAAAAAAAAAAAAAAAAAATCTTAAAGCTCCCTACCGTTTTAGACCCCACTATAGCACTTGGTAGTCCATTCCACCCATCTACAACTCTGTTACCAAACCAATATTTGCCTATATCTTTTCTGAAACGAAATTTATCTAATTTGAAACCATTGGTACGAGTTCTTTCGCTATCACTGAGCTTTAGTACATTTGTCATGTCCCCTTTGTTAATCCCACTAACCCACTTGAACACCTCTATCATATCCCCTCTAACTCTGCGTCTCTCTAACGAATGCAAACCTAATTTCTTCAACCTTTCTTCATACGAAAGATTTCTAATATTATGGATCATTTTTGTCATTCTACGCTGTACTCTCTCCAATGAATCTATATCCATTCTGTAATAAGAACACCAAAATTGGACAGCAGAATCCATATGGGGTCTCACTAATGACAAGTAAAGTTTTAAGATAACATCAGCAGTTCTGTTACTCACACTCCTAGAGATGAACCCGAGAATCCTGTTTGCCTTATTACGAACGCTTATACACTGTTTTCTAGGCTTCAAATCAATGCTAACAAACACACCTAGATCTTTCTCACAGTCTGAATTTTCTAATTCTAAATTAGCTAGTTTATATTTAACATTTGTATGCATCTTCCCTATCTTTAATACCTTGCATTTGTCAATGTTAAACTTCATCTGCCAATTTACTGACCATTCATGTAAGGTATCTAGATCCCTTTGGAGGCACTCTATATCGCTATCTGAATCAATTGATCTCCCCATTTTAGTATCGTCTGCGAATTTACTTATCCTACTAGTTATACCTAAATCTAGGTAATTTATGTATATAAGAAACAACAGGGGACCTAATACCGATCCCTGGGGGACACCACTTTTGACTGCTCCCCACTCTGACTTGGTACCATTTATGCTGACTCTCTGTTTCCTACCAATTAGCCATGACCTAATCCATCCCAACAACGATCCTCCTATTCCATGTGCCTTAACCTTTCTCATCAATCTCTCATGAGGGACTCTGTCGAAAGCTTTACTGAAATCTAAATAAATAATATCATATGACTTGTCACTATCTACTGCTTCATATACCTCTGAGAAAAAGCTAAGCAAATTAGTAAGGCAAGAACGTCCCTGAGTGAATCCATGCTGAGAAGAATTTATTAAGTTAAATTTGTCTAAGTGGCTTCTAATTTTCCTAGCAATAATAGACTCTAGCAACTTTCCTATGATTGATGTGAGACTAATGGGATGGTAATTGGATGCTATCGATTTATCACCTTTTTTGAAGATCGGAACTACATTTGCAAGCTTCCAAGCTTCTGGAACTAAACCTGATTCTAAAGACTTGTTAAATAAAAATGCTAATGGGCTACTTAACTCATCTCTGCATTCTTTTAATACTCTAGCATATACCTCGTCAGGACCAGGCGATTTTTGAGGTTTCAGCCTGTCAATTTCCTTAAGCACATCATTTCTACTTATACTAACTGTACTTAACATATTTTCTATACTATCACTATATACCATATTGACTTCTGGAATCTGTGCCAAATTGTCATTAGTGAAAACGTAAAGAAACTGACTATTTAATGTACTGCACATTTCTAAATCATTTTCTGTTATTTCTCCTATTGAAGTTTTTAGGGGGCCTATTACATCTCTAACTTTAGATTTATATAGTTGGTGTTACGACTGGGGTTCAAATATATCAGGGCTCTTATTCATTGGACTAGTAATGGCATAAATGTTACAACGGAAAGCGCTAGCTCCAACCTCTGATGTATATTCCCAGTGAACAAAGAACACAAATACTCTACAGAGTTCTATATGCAATAATAGGCTATCAAACTCAATAAATGTGCGTCTACTCTAGGCTTAATGTTATGTGAAAACAGCCTATTACTACCTATAACCGAAGGTGCTTGGTTATGGTATGCAAAGTAAGGTGGTAAGAGAAGTTACAGCTTACGTTACTTTAATCAATATATGTCAGGCACTCCTGCATGAAAGAAAGTGCACTAAAGTCCTTCAACACTAACAAGGAATCTTCTTTAAATGTTAGATGCTATACAGATTCTCGTATCGGAAATGGAACCCAAAAAGGCAGGCAGCGGAACAATGCTCGTGCAGGCTATGCACACAAAAAGGCAGAATATATAATGCCGTCGGAGCCAAGAATATCCTAAACACAACAACAATAATAATCGCCACGACAATGCAGTATTCCTATCAACAAAAAGAGCCTAAGTCGTTTGTGTCTCAATACATCAAACTAGGCTGCGAAATGCTTGTGTAATCATAAATGGGTATGCATAAAAAGAGTAATTAGGTTAATATACTTAATGTCTACTGTGACTGATAAAGTCTAGCTAGAGTCAATGATACGAAATACTGGTGCGCATGGCATGCCGCATAGCCTAGTGTAAATCACAAGTCTGTGCGTCAAATATTACGTTATAATGAAGGGTAGCTCTCTTGAGAAACCTTAATACCGAAGTATTAAGCGTTCTCCTGGCGTACCTCAAAGACAAACAATCGAGACTAGAACAGTGCAGAATGGTATAGGCAAAAAACCCTCATTCGTGCATGCTCTACTCTCAATGGCACACAGACTAGAATTTACTCAATCAACTCCAGTTCTCAGGTATGTCGTGCCGCTTTTAACTGAAGCCAGCACTCATAGGAAACAATACCTATAATATCAGACTCCTAGTCTAGCATTATCTAATCCAGCAGAACACTAATAACTAAAGGAAGCAGTACTAAACAATATAAATGCCAACCAATGCTTCGTGATCCACTTATCTTAACAACTAACATACATAGGCTATATCAGACCTTAACACAATATACAACTGGCCAGCATGAAGCTGATTTTGCAGAGTTAACCAGAGGGGGTATAATATTAATAAAAGGTGGTGAAAGATATGGAAAATGAGAGAGATAGGCAGAGGAAAAGATTCTCAGGTACGGAGCGGGGATAGATAGCAAGGGAAAAAAGATGGGTGTGTTCTAGAAACCAGATCTGAGGGAGAGAGTGGCGAGGAACTGTATATATACTCGCACTAGCTCGAGCAGCGTGGGAAAACAGCGGTTACAAGTCATCTAACCACTAGCAAAGCTTACAGCATGGTAAGGGCCTCTCTCCACCAACCCCCGCGAGGCAGCCAGCCGTGACGTCATCGAGCGGGACAAAAAACACTGCGCGCCCCCTCTCACTCTGTTCTACTCCCTCTCTCTCTCTCCCAGATCCTATCATTACTAGTTAATGATAAAACATATACTTTACAATTAAATATATAAAGCCTTGACATGGGCGAAAACAAAGAGCCTTTCTGGACTGCCCATGACACGAGCTTTCATATGAAATAAAGCACACTCTAATACATAAACTGTAGCCCCATCCACTGCCCTGGCGATCCTAGTGAGTCACTGTAGGACAAGCCATGCGGTTCTAACGGAGTGGTCAACGTCACACCCCCCCCAAGATTTTTCTCAGAGGCCCCAAGGCTCACAACAATCTGATGGTTAGAACCCATGCTATATCTCCACTTCCCATCACCCAGCGGCAATAAAATATCTGGCACAGTTCTTCAACAAAACATTTTTCAAAATTATAACCCTCCCCAACACCATAGGTTAAATTATATGTAGTTATGCTCCTCAAGAGCGAGCTTCTCTAGCCCAGCATTCTGAGAGGAGTGCAACTCAGAATTACTGCTATAACATACTAAAAAAAATCAACTATCAAAGAAAGAGTTTTTATTTGATTTTTATGTTTATAATTTGTTTATTTCGGCTGCACTATAGGGGCAAGCCTAGTTTTGTCTTCTATACCAAACGCTCAACTCCTGCTTTACGACCTAATACGCTGGGCTACAACCGAGAGCCAACAAGCACCAAGCGCAAAATACTATTCAAACTAAAGCAGGAGGCTACCCGTGTGTCAATCTACCCAGGATCATATACCCTTGAACGACCATCTGCAACCACGTTGTCACAACCGGCAATATGGCGTATGTCCAGGTTATATACCAATAACCTTAGTGACCACCTGGTCAGCCTCACATTCCAATTGTGAAACTGGTCCAAGAACTTGAGAGGGTGATGATCTGGGTAAACTACAATGACTGGACCATAGGCTGGAACATAGACCTCAAAATGCCTCAGAGCAAGTACAACCGCCAGCAGCTCCTCCTCGACAACAGAGCAGCTCCCCTGGGCCGAATTGTACTTCTCCGAGCAGAAACTAACAGGATGCTCCAGCCCATCATCGTCCTTTTCCACAAGGACGGCACCAGCCCCCACACCACTAGCCTCCATTGCTAGTTGGAAAGGTAGGCTAAAGTCAGGGGCCCTGAGGATCGGGTGAGTGCACAACAGGTGTTTTACTTCCCTAAACACTTTCTCACACTCAGGCGCCCATTTGAACTTCTTATCCTTCCAGTTATCCTCTACCTGAGCTTGACTGTCCCGTTCTCCTTCTCCACCTTGACTGCTAAACGTCATCACAGGCACAGTGAGAGGCTCAGGGGGGTGCCTCCCATACTCCTTCATGGGATTAACATGACATAACTGATTGAGCTTCCGCCTGTCTGGAGTGGCTACCAAGTAAACCAGGTCCGATAGCTCCTCCACCACCCTATAAGGACCAGCGTACTTTGCGGATAAGGGGTGACCTACAAGGGGCAGTAGAATCAACACCTCCTGACCCACGTGAAACTCCCTGAGTTCAACCTTGAGGTCGTACCTGTCCTTCCTGAGGGCCTGAGAGCTAGTCAAATTACGGCCAGCCAACTCCAGACTGCGCAACATCCGTTCTCGACTGTTGAGGACACACTTGAGCATAGAACAAGGTTTTTCTGCGCCCTCCCATACTTCTTCAACCATATGGAGAGGCCCTCTGACACGGTGTCCAAAGACGAGCTCATTAGGGCTGAATCCCAAACTCTCCCCAGGTACCTCCCACACAGCAAACAAAACACATGGCTGGCCAAGATCCCAATCCCTCCCACTCTCAAAGCAACAACAACGAAGCACAGATTTCAAGGCTGAGTGACATCGCTCTAACACACCCTGGCTCTCCGGATGATATGCAGATGACACAACCCCAACAATCCCATGCTGCAGCATTGCTTGTACAAAGAGGCTAGAAGTGAAGTTGGGTCCCCGGACTGACTGAATCCCCTGCGGGTAACCATACCGGGAAAAATACACTAGCAAGCTTCGGACCACCGTTTTCGCCGACCCTTTTCTCATAGGGTACGCGTCAGGGTACCTTGTTGCTACATCTCCCGACTGTGCATCACTGTCCTCCTTCAACTCTTTCGTCTTTTTAAGCCCATCCTCTGCCTTTTCCACAACAGTGACTGGGTCTTCTCCAGACTCGAAATGTGGTCCTAATAATGAGTCCCCGAGAAGGTCCGTTGACACTAAACTCTCTACCGCATCAACTTTCAACACCTTCTCGGTACCCTTCCTCCGCTAATCTAAAGATTGTTGACCAGAATGTGACTCCCTGGATGCAGAATCTCCGGTGACAACACACGCCATAGGCTGCCCCGGACACTTCTCAACCCCCTCCTGCTCCTCCCTACTCACGTCGGCCGGCTTCTCGACAACGACTTCTCGCCAACAGCCTCAGAAGTAGGCCCCGCAAAGTCGTTGCCAAGAAGGAGGTCGACGCCCCCAACAGGTAACTTCTCCACAATTCCTACATCCAGGTCACGAGTCACACCATCAACTTCCACCTTCATTCTTACAAGCGGGTATGACCTTGTCGCATTAACTCCCTGAACCACAACCACCCGCGCCGTATTGACAGGTTTACCAGTGAAATTTCTCAACAGCGTTTGCGATGCCCCAGTGTCACGCAAAATTCTCACCTCATGTCTTCTACCCCCCCACTCCACACAACCGAGTCCCCTGTGGTCACTAAAGGCATCACGGACAGGGAATAAGCCTTCCGGATCCTTCTGCACTGGCAGTGTATTTACCTCGGAAGAAATGCCTCTAACAAACTCCGATGTCCTCTTGAACACTCCAATGCCGTGAGCAAAAGACACGGCTGCCGGAGGAGGTCGACTAGGGCACTCATTTGCCTTATGACCCTCCTGGTGGCACCTAAAACACATAAATTTCGGTTTCGGCTTATACTGTGATGTAAAAGGCCCCTGACTTTTCACATACGGTGTGGTGGTAGGTTTGGCTTCAGTTTTAGTTTCATTGCTCTTTGGTTTAAATGTGTCATTGCTACGGGGAGGGGGAGGATAACGGTCCCTAGCACTTGCATCGTACTTCTGTGAGGACCCGCAACCCCGAATCAACGACAGCCGTAGATCAGCCATTTCTGCTGCTTCTACTAGAGTTCTTGGGTTTTTCTCCTTTAAGTTCAAAGTTAGATCACCGCCCGTGCTCTTAAAGAACTGCTCCAACATCATTAACTGCTTAACTCCATCAAACGTTGTTACCTTCTCAGATCGGAGCCAGTTCCCCATAGCATCGGACAAGTCCCGGGCGTGTTCCAAAAAGGTGCTATCTCTTCCCTTAGTTACACCCCGGAACTTCAAACGGTACGTTTCTGGTTGCAGTTCGTAAGCCCTCAGGACAGCCTCCTTGAGATCCTCGTACACAATACATAACTCCAAAGGTAACGCATCGTATGCTTTAAGACCCTTGCCTATTAATCTAGAGGATACAAGTGCTGCCCATTTATTCTCTGGCCACTGGTGTTCCTGGCACTTCTTCTCAAAGCGTGTGAAAAATTCTGTTACACCACTCTCATCAAACACCGGAACCAGTTTCAATAAGTGCGAGAGAGACTGCTCATGAACACGGTTACCAGCCCCAAGTCGCTGTCCCGTTGTCTCTACTCGCGATTTCTCTACATCCATGTCGGCACAGTACCTAGTCGACTCTAAATCCGCTTGGATTTTTGCTAGCTCTGTTTGCTGCTGAAGCTCACATGCCCTTTGTTGCTGTTGAATCTCAGATGCCCTGATAGCCTTTCTCTCTTCGATCTTAGCTGATTCTATTTGCTGCTGGATCTTAGCTAATTCGAGCTGAAGCAATAATTCGGGAGTTAACCCTTGAGGAGGTGAAGGTGCTACAATGTTTGAAATTACCGGTGGTCCCCCCAGGGGCAACCCCCCATGCCAGTCACCACCCACCTGTGGAAGCGTACCCGGGGTCGGCAAACTACTGGGATGGCTGGGAGTCGAGTGTAGGGGAAGCATGGCCGAAGGGCTCTGAGCACTCAACCCCTCTCACTCACCAGTCACCCTGCCCAGTACACACGTTATCAAGTTATCCCTGGTCATGCTGCTAGTAACCGCATGACCGATAGCTGTGGCCAGGCATTGAAGACCGTACCGATTCACACCCTCCAACCGCTCGGCAGTAACAGGCCATTGCAAAAATATCCTAGCATCCTCCTCACAGTTCACCCGATTAACCCTTTCATCATGCTGCTGTTCCTCAGTTTCGACATTACGTACTGTGTCTCCATTCTCCTCTGACCCGGTATAAGACATGATGCTCACAAAAATTTCTCACCACAATATTCAGAAAAGAAGGACCCCAAACTCTTATACCTCAATATACACACAAAAATTATCGGAAATACTCAAGGGCTATACTATGTTGCAAAAAAAAAATATTCTTGCCGATCCCCGCAAAATATTCTCCAAACCAACAAATGTTCCCTGCTAATAAATGTAGGTTCACCAAATCCTGGCAAGGTCGCCATTTGTTACGACTGGGGTTCAAATATATCAGGGCTCTTATTCATTGGACTAGTAATGGCATAAATGTTACAACGGAAAGCGCTAGCTCCAACCTCTGATGTATATTCCCAGTGAACAAAGAACACAAATACGCTACAGAGTTCTATATGCAATAATAGGCTATCAAACTCTCAATAAATGTGCGTCTACTCTAGGCTTAATGTTATGTGAAAACAGCCTATTACTACCTATAACCGAAGGTGCTTGGTTATGGTATGCAAAGTAAGGTGGTAAGAAAAGTTACAGCTTACGTTACTTTAATCAATAATGTCAGGCACTCCTGCATGAAAGAAAGTGCACTAAAGTCCTTCAACACTAACAAGGAATCTTCTTTAAATATTAGATGCTATAAAGATGCTCGTATCGGAAATGGAACCCAAAAAGGCAGGCAGCGGAACAATGCTCGTGCAGGCTATGCACACAAAAAGGCAGAATATATAATGCCGTCGGAGCCAAGAATATCCTAAACACAACAACAATAATAATAATCGCCACGACAATGCAGTATTCCTATCAACAAAAAGAGCCTAAGTCGTTTGTGTCTCAATACATCAAACTAGGCTGCGAAATGCTTGTGTAATCATAAATGGGTATGCATAAAAAGAGTAATTAGGTTAATATACTTAATGTCTACTGTGACTGATAAAGTCTAGCTAGAGTCAATGATACGAGATACTGGTGCGCATGGCATGCCGCATAGCCTAGTGTAAATCACAAGTCTGTGCGTCAAATATTACGTTATAATGAAGGGTAGCTCTCTTGAGAAACCTTAATACCGAAGTATTAAGCGTTCTCCTGGCGTACCTCAAAGACAAACAATCGAGACTAGAACAGTGCAGAATGGTATAGGCAAAAAACCCTCATTCGTGCATGCTCTACTCTCAATGGCACACAGACTAGAATTTACTCAATCAACTCCAGTTCTCAGGTATGTCGTGCCGCTTTTAACTGAAGCCAGCACTCATAGGAAACAATACCTATAATATCAGACTCCTAGTCTAGCATTATCTAATCCAGCAGAACACTAATAACTAAAGGAAGCAGTATTAAACAATATAAATGCCAACCAATGCTTCGTGATCCACTTATCTTAACAACTAACATACATAGGCTATATCAGACCTTAACACACAATACAACTGGCCAGCATGAAGCTGATTTTGCAGAGTTAACCAGAGGGGTATAATATTAATAAAAGGTGGTGAAGGATATGGAAAATGAGAGAGATAGGCAGAGGAAAAGATTCTCAGGTACGGAGCGGGGATAGATAGCAAGGGAAAAAAGATGGGTGTGTTCTAGAAACCAGATCTGAGGGAGAGAGTGGCGAGGAACTGTATATATACTCGCACTAGCTCGAGCCGCGTGGGAAAACAGCGGTTACAAGTCATCTAACCACTAGCAAAGCTTACAGCATGGTAAGGGCCTCTCTCCACCAACCCCCGCGAGGCAGCCAGCCGTGACGTCATCGAGTGGGAAAAAAAACACTGCGCGCCCCCTCTCACTCTGTTCTACTCCCTCTCTCTCTCCCAGATCCTATCATTACTAGTTAATGATAAAATATATACTTTACAATTAAATATATAAAGCCTTGACATGGGCTAAAACAAAGAGCCTTTCTGGACTGCCCATGACACGAGCTTTCATATGAAATAAAGCACACTCTAATACATAAACTGTAGCCCCATCCACTGCCCTGGCGATCCTAGTGAGTCACTGTAGGACAAGCCATGCGGTTCTAACGGAGTGGTCAACGTCACATTGGTAAAAAGCTTTAGGGTTATTTTTTGAGTCACTGGCTATCCTTATTTCATAATTTCTTTTTGCTTTCCTGATTTCCTTTTTGACCTGTCTTGATAGAGTCTGATAGTATATATGTAGATGATTTTCGCCTTTCTTTATATTTCTATATATTCCTTTCTTTTTTCCTATAAGATCTATTAGCTTATTAGTCATCCATTTTGGATGGTTCTGCGGCGATCTAAATTTTCTTTTAGGGATATATTTATTTTGAGCATTGTGGAGTGAAGCAATAAACTGGTTATATGTAGGTGGCAAGTTTAACTCTGGCATATCCTGACTTAATTGCTAACAATAGGGTCCACCCTTAAGTCTCTTCTTAGCCCACCATAATCGGCTTTTCTGAAATCTGGGATAAGTGTCGTATTCTCTTTAGCATTCCCTGTCCATTGTATATTAAAATAAATAGATTTATGATCGCTATTTCCTAGGTGGTCACCAATCTCTACATCATTTATCATATGTTCATTGTTACTGAAAACTAAATCAAGAATATTAATACCTGTAGTCGGCGTATCTATGAATTGAAATAAAAAACTATCTTGCACAACCTCAATAAACTCTACTGAATCCGAGTCGCCTATTTGGTGCTGCCAATCAATGTTCGGAAAATTAAAATCCCCCATAATGCACACATTGCTAAACCTTGATGCTATATTCTTACGCATCAAATCAACCAAGCTACAGACCAACATGGTGAAACACCTACAATAGCACTGGATATATCAAAGGCATTTGGTAGAGTCTGGCATCAATCCTTATTGTCGAAGATGTCACACTACGGCCTTGCATCATTAGTTCCACTAATTTCTTCTTATCTTCATAACAGAAAAATACGTGTAATGGTAGATGGCCTTTATTCTCAATTTCACTCAATAAATGCTGGTGTTCCCCAGGGATCAGTTTTGGCCCCAACTCTGTTCCTCATTCATATCAATGATCTCATATCTACCACTCATAATCCAATACATTCCTACGCAGATGACTCAACACTCCACAGTTCCTTCACATTTACCAATTCTTTCACCCAACCCGATCTTATAAATTCAAAAATAAACACTGCAATTTCTCTGAACCAGGACCTTTCTACAATTAGTGAATGGGGACAAGAGAATCTAGTTTCCTTTAATGCACAGAAAACCAGTACATTCAATTTTCTAACCGACAGAATCTCACTGACTCCCATATATTTTTTAATGATGTAAATATTCCCACTTCCCCTAGTATTGACATTCTCGGTGTAACATTAACTACTAACTTGAGCTGGACACATTATGTTAGAAGCATTGCTAAGAATGCCTCTAAAAAACTGGGACTCCTGTACAGAGTTCGAGAATTCTTCACTGACGAGCAGTTGGCCGTAATATATAAAAGTCATGTGCGCTCTCAGATGGATTACTGTTCACCTCTGTGGGGTGGAAGTGGAGTGGTTGCATTGAGGCAGTTGGACAAAATTCAAAATAAAGCTATTAGATTAATCAATAACCCTGCAATCACACAGGACCTTCCTACATTAGCCATACGAAGAAACGTTGCATCCCTTGCATTATTCTACAGATATTTTCACAGCAATTGTCCAAGGAACTTGCTTCAATTGTGCCGCCTCTCCACATCTTTCCCCGTAGAATAGGGCAGCTGAGAGCGCCCATGAATTTACACTTTCTCCTCCACAATGCAGAACTTCTGCTTATCAGAATTCATTTATCCCCAGAGCTACTACTCTTTGGAATTCACTTCCCTCGAATTGCTTTCCACAAACTTACAATCTACAAATGTTTAAATCCAGTTGTTACAAACATTTTATGAATGGAGGATGCCTTTAGGCACATGGACCTTTTTGTTTTATCTGTGTTTTTCCTTCCTCCGTTCATTGTCTCTTAACAAAAAACAAAAAAAAACAAAAACAAAAAATCCTCCCATAACGATGTTTCGCCATTTCTACTCATATTAGGCGGTCTATATATAACTCCAATAACTATGGTCTCACTACCTTCGTTAACCTCTACCCAAACACTTTCATTATCATTATTTAGTCTAATACCGGATTTAATACAGCTTTTTAATGTACTCCTGACAAACACTGCTATACCCCCGCCCCTCCTACTTGTTCGGTCATATTTAAACAAACTATATCCTGGAATATCAAATTCTGCTAAAAAATGCCTAGATTCTGTATTAATCCACGTTTCAGGTAGCGCTATTATGTCTATATTTTCTGTGCTAACGAGTGCTCTAAGTTCGTTCATTTTGTTACATAAACTCCTACAATTTGTATAATATACCCTCAACCTATTACTTTTATTTGCAACTAATTTTCTATTGTTTTTAGCTAACTTATTATTTCCTGTTGAACTACTAGCTCTAGACGGAAATTCTACTCTATCAGTAATCTCATCTTTACTATCAGTTACATGTGTAGTGTTATCGATACTACTATTACACATCACTATATTCGCACTATCTTGACTGATTATTTCTATTTTACTCACTGGTTTGTTACATGAAGTACCTGCTCCATATGGAGACAGTATTTTACTTACACACCCAGGTTTTTTTAACGAAACCCCGCAACAATCTTGTCCAGTGAGCTGGCCCAGGTCGAAACTCCTAATCCATATTATGCAGACAGTAGCCATCATACATTAGCCAACCTTATTTCACCAATGTGGAGCCTGGCGATTTCGATTTGCTTCATATATATTTGTGCGAGAGATTACGAATGTCAACGAATCATGCTAAAATATGAAGTTATGCACGACACAAATATATTGTTAACAGGATTACAGGATAACAGGATAATTGCATAATGCAAACTAACAAGTTTCAGTCCAATTTCATAAATATAGCTCGGGCACAGATTATGTAAAGTAATCGATAGGTGTGACCCATGGTAGAGCAAGGAAATAATCTGATTATTATCATACGATAGTGACACAATTTGTATAAGTCTACCCAACATGTCACGTTTAACAAATAAGTAAAAAGGAAAACAAGCAACAACATATCTACTGATCCTTACGAGGCTGCTTGTAAATATGATTGCAAAAGAGCAGATACACATATAATGATATGGAGTAAAATAAGTCCACATATAACGTCATTATCACCATATAAGGCATTGTTTTTTTTCTTCTGTGCTAGACACATTATACTTGCGTGACCCGCCATCGAATGCTGTCATATTTGATAACTTGCATCTACAGTACTATTGGCCTATATATAACCTGTTTAAAATCCATATTATCATTTGGTGTCACATAAGTCTTGGGGATAAAGATGCTATAATTAATGATATAGCATAGATTTTCGCCTACTCTTATGACTTCAGAAAGCTACCTTATAATTATTTGTTATTTTTGTAAATGTGCTATTTATTTAAACTAATACAGCATTGTCTTTTCTTGTATATGCTGTGCAATCTCAGACAACTAATAACATATTTTCATGCAATTGACAACAGTGATTGTCATTGGTCGACCATCACTCTCTAACCTCGGAGGCTCGGTAACACAAACTACGTCAACTAAGCATTACTCTTGGCATAATTGGTAATCACACACACATACACTCAGAATATGGTGTGCCTAAATAAGCATTATCGGAGTGAATATGCTGTTTATAGATCATTATTTTTGGTTGTAAAATGGAACACTTAGCAAAGTCATTATTTAGCAACAGTACTAAATGTATGCTACGCAATTGAGATATATATCATAACCATATATTGCGTGACACCTCATGTAATAGTAGGTGGACATAACAATAGCCATTATGTGCGTTTGCGTATGCGTGCGTGTGTGCATGCCTGCTTGTTTGCATATGCTTGTGGCGTGTTATAGTGTAGTAATTATAGTTCAGAAATATATACATATAAGTTATGTTTTAGTAACAGAAATATATATTTATTTGAATATAGTATTTATTCAAGTTCCAAATCAAATTACCACAATAATCCTTTGTATTTTAATTAGTGTAACTATAATAATAGTTTCCAATGCAAGTCACGAGGATATATTGTCTCCAGGCATACCAACAGTTATATTCTGCGCATTTTTCTAATCAAAACAACTTCACAAGAAGCACATCAAGCACCTGTTATTTGTTAGCATTGAAAGATAACGCAGGTGGGTCAAAACCATTATATTGTTAAGGACAGTAAAGATAGAGGGTGTACATTGATATCGTGACACATGTTGGCATGCCTGAACAGCTGTAAGTGTGGCATTTTCAGAGGTGTTTGGGTGGCGAGGAATTGAGCCATACCATTTTCAACTTTCTGTCATGAGACAAAAGAGGTCAAAATAGCATAAACGTCTACAGTGAGGTAACAGAAGTTTGATGATGCAGAGTATTTCAGTCCTTATCTAGCTGTGCAATAGACCGTTAATACAATCAACCATAAAATACGGTTGCCAGCTTCGTTTTAATTTTTGACATACCAATTTTTCTGGATGGCATAGAATACATAGTAATATGTTTTTTTTTATTATATATACCTACGGTAGTTCAACTAATTTACTTTCGGAATACGATTATCTTGAGTCAATAGGCATAGGCCAAATAAACAAAGGTTCATGGCCAGTAAATGTTTGTAAACTGCTTTGTAAAAAGTTAAATGGTAGTAAAATACTGTAATCAAATAAGATTAATATGTAAATCGTCCATGATTTGATTGTACAAAAGGCTAATAAACTATTTTTGTTTGTGTGATTGTTTGTTTTGTATAACCAACCTTTCCTATAATAAACAATAATACCCCCCCCCCCCCACCCGCAAATCTAACTACGCCATCTATGGGACATAATATGCAACAGATTCAGGGTGGGGGGAGTGAGCGATCTTACTAATATCAGAGCGAAAGACTCCCAGCGAAATTACCATAGGTGGCCCAGTCGGAAAGGTGACCGACTGTACATATTTGTTTCATGTGTACTGTCTTGGTAACACAACTTATTATAATATATAATTTATTTTGTGAAACGGTAATTACAAACTAGAATTCACCTGAGCGACAGCAAAAGACGAAAATAAGGACATAATTATACTGTAGATGCAATGGCTCGTTCGTATTCTTATTGGCTGACTGCATTCCTTAAGGCACTGTGATTGGCTGTTGCAAACTTTCGACTTGAATAGAGTTTTAAGCCGTGGATTACACGATCTCGATCATAAGCCCGTGTTCTGAATACGGATAAACCTTTGTTTTCGATCCAGGATCGAGTAATCTCAATCCCTGGTTTAAACCTGCTCCGAAATCCGAGATTTAAACCGTTGTTCTGAATTCGGGCCTAAAGGAAGGAGTTCGGATGTTCATTGGTACACTACACATGGAGTGGATATTTAAGGTGTCCATAATAGCTACCCATTCAGAGGTATATGGACGGAAGAAACCCATCTATTTATATATACAAGGGTAAATCACTATTATTACACACAATTATTTTATATACCTTTTTTATATCCTTGAATTCTGACAGTGCATATATATTATATATATAAACTGAATACAATCTTCTAATATTAGCCAGAATAAAGTTTAAAGGACTGCACTGGTAATTAACGAGTTATGGCTGGAAGAAATACGAACACAAAACTACAGCTACAAAATATACTGCTACAAAAATGCTGCTACAATACTACTGCTACAAACAATACTGCTACACCAATACTGCTACAAAAATACTGCTACAATACTACTGCTGCAAAAAATACTGCTACAAAAATTCTGCTACAAAAAATACTGCTACAAAAATTCTGCTACAACAAATACTGCTACAAAAAATACTGCTACAAAAATACTGCTACAAAAAATACTGCTACCAAAAATACTGCTACCAAAATACTGCTACAAAAAATACTGCTACAAAAAATACTGCTGCACAAATACTGCTACCAAAAATACTGCTACAAAAATAATGCTACAACAAAATACTACCACAAAAATACGGCTACACAAATACTGCTACACAAATACTGCTACAAACAATATATACTGATACGAACAATAATGGCAAAGCAAATTGTGGGCCGCGGAAAAGTGTGGAGGTGGAACAAAGTGATTGGAAAGCGATAAATGCAAAAATAATGTTTGGAAGAGAGAGAGAGAGAGTTAGCGAGAGAGAGAGAGAAAGAGAGTAAACTGTAAATCACGTCAGTATCACTGGATAATGGTTAGACGCAGATTAACAAACACAAATGAATGTTAAAATAAAGCAAAATTGATCATCATATTATATACCGAACACCACTATTTTACACCATTTACGTTTTCCTTCTCTCTCTCTCTCTCTCTCTCTCTCTCTCTCTCTCTCTCTCTCTCTCTCTCTCTCACCATGCCTCGTGCCTGTACGAACTGCGCCGGTAGGTTTGGTGCTTCCATGTTTGCTCCTGCCGATCCACAAGTCTGCCGACTCTGCCAGCAACGAGAGGATTTGACAGCAAAATTGGATGAAGCCCACAACAAGATAAACGCCCTCACCAGGAAGCTGGAATCACTCCAAGAGTTTGTAACACTCAACGTTGGAGTATCACTAACTCCAATTGTTTCAACTCCAGCATCCACCACCGCCCCAAAGTCATCTGCCAACAATCCAACACCTGCAGTAGACACTGCAGCAGATGCTTCTGACGAACCTGAGCCGACATCAAACCAGGACAGCCTCCCTGTTCACCTTAGTCTCTCCCCCACTCCTCGTGCAAGAAGCCTGCTAGCACGAACAGTACCAACCCCTCGCCCCCGTTCTAACCACTCCTCTCCCCGACCTGTACGTAGAGTCCCGCCACCGCAGGTTTCCGGATTTACACCAGTGAGGAACGGTGCACGGCCAACGCAGAAAAGGTCTCATCTACCAGTCACAATGTCAAACAGATTTGAGATATTGGTAGAGATGGAAGACGAACCAGAAGAGACCAGGCTCGTTGGGGATTCCATCCTACGAGGACAGGTCGAAGAGTTCTGCGACAGAGTCCCAAATCAACGAAAAAGATTTTGCATCCCAGGAGCTGGACTGGACGACATTGTGGAAGCCTTCGAAGATACCACAAAGGATGCAAATGAAAATACCCTTTTTGTCATCCATGCTGGTTCAAATGACGTCATGCGCACCAGATCCGAAGAGTTGATGGAGAAATATCGCAAGATGATCCAGCACTACAAAAACAAGTCAAGGAATATCATCATCTCAGGCATTCTCCCCAAGATCGACGCACCTGACAAATTCTACGACAAGGCCTTCAGCACAAATAGCCGACTAAAATATTTGTGTCTGAGGGAAGAAGTTGAATTCATCAACCTCTGGGACAACTTCTACAACCAGCCTACTCTGTTCCACAAGGATGGCACTCATCTAAACCCTGTGGGTTCAGTACGCATGGGTCGTCTCCTACACGAAGCAGTCCGCAGCCATGGATCAAAAAACGCCATCCGAGAAGAAGCAGCAGTGACATAAATCATCCAACGCCAAGAAAAAAACAGAGGCAACCGAGGACCACCAGCGATAAGGACCGAAGACAGCGAGGACCGAGGACAGCCTTGAACATAAATGTAAATCCGACAAGAATCAAAAATATTATTAAAGAGCGTTCCGGGAGTTCTAAAATAACCAATTTAAAGGTTTTCTATGCAAACGCTCGTAGCATACGCAATAAATTTTCAGATTTAGAGGAGCTAGTGTTTACAGAAAATTATGATGTGATTGGCATAACAGAATCTTGGCTCAATACAGAAGATAGAGACTTTTTAGCAGAGTATTCACTTCCCGGTTATGTAATGTTTGAGAAAAGCCGAATAAATCGAAATGGAGGTGGCGTTTTACTTTATATCAAAGAAAGTCTTAACCCTACCCTCTTGTCAAAACCTCAAATTGTGAACGTCGACGCATCTTTTGTGCTAATAAAGAATAATAAAGGTACAAAAATAATGCTTGCATTAATATACAGACCTCCAGCTCAATCAGTGCAAACTGACCGAGAAATTTACGAACAAATTGCAGATGTAAGTAACTCACAAGATACCGTAATTTTTGGCGACTTTAATTTACCTGTGACCAAGTGGGGCGATACTCTTACTTCACACTCCGGACATGACTTGTATACGAACTTGCAAGAGAGTTCGCTTTATCAATTTGTTCGAACGCCAACCCGTGGTAATAACGTTCTTGACATTGTACTTGCAACAAAAGAAGAATTAATAGAGAATTTGAATGTTGGTGATGAATTCAGTAACAGCGACCATCGTACGATAACTTTCACTTTAAACTTTACTAGTAACGAACCAAATAGTAGCATCGAAAAAGTCCCTAATTTCAAGAAAGCAAACTTCCATAAACTTAGAGCTATGTTTAAAGAAACTGACTGGAGCTTTTTAATTAACAATAACGACATAAATACATCTTGGAAGTTATTCGAAACCACTTACCTAAAAGCAGTGCAAGACTGCATACCATCGAAAATACGGCGTCCAGGCCATAATAATAAGCCCAAATGGTGGAATAAAGATATTTCAAACTGCCTGCTTGCTAAAAAATTGGCTAATGATAGATTAAAATCCTCACAAAATGACGAAGAACGGGTGAAATTTGTAGAGCTACGACGCAAAGCCAAAAAGTTAATTAAGCAAAGTAAAAAGACCTTAGAGTTACATATTGCGAATCAAAGTAAAACAAACCCGAAAGAATTCTATAGTTATATCAGAAAGAAAAAAGTAGTTACTTCAACTGTTGGACCGTTAGTCGATGAAAATGGAGAATACACCAAAGACGAAGTACAAATGAGTAATGCCCTGAATACCTTTTTTGCATCAGTTTTTACAACAGAAGACCTCAGTGATATCCCTACACCATCGCCGATTCAGATTGATAATTCAGATGTTTTAAGCAATATCACCATTACAGAGAGAGAAGTATTGAATTGTTTAGATAAACTCAAGGTAAATAAAACGCCTGGACCTGATACAATCTCGCCTAGAGTTCTAAAGGAAGCTAAGGATGAGATCTCCAAACCACTGACATTACTATTCAATAAATCCTTGCAGTCTGGACCTATGCCTGATCAGTGGAAGCTAGCCAACGTAACACCGATATTCAAAAAAGGCAGCAAATCCCTACCCAGTAACAATCGTCCAATTAGCTTAACCTCAGTTGTATGTAAAATGCTAGAAACGGTCATACGAGACAGACTCATAAATCACTTAGAGGAAAATAACATACTTAAAGATACTCAACACGGCTTTCGTAAAAAACGT